>JANAVB010009596.1:17070430-17175430 GCA_029216955.1 Iris pallida | reverse complement strand
ACAGATATAAATAGTTTAAGTTCCATGAGGATCTAAGTTTTATTCGGTGTTCGCGCTTACTCAGTCGTCCTACTGTCTCCTGTCTAAGGCCTTGGTTGATCAAATAGGGTATGGACCATTAAGCTCTGTAGTCTAGGTAATCCTATTAATACCATTCAATTATACCTCACTAATAGCTTACAAGGACAACGAGGTACTAGGTTATGGGCATACTACCCAACTTATAAAAAGATTCAACTAATGGTGTGGTTGAATATTGAGACATATATACTTAGTGCAAGTATTCCTAACATATATCACTACAAGAAATCCGGGTTTCCGTGACAAGTAATCTATGACAAGTGTAAAACTTGTTACTGAAAGGGATATTTCTGTGACAAATAATTTTTGTTGTCACTCATAATTTGTTTCTGTGACAACTGTTATTGTCTGTCACACAATTAAAACATTTAGTGACCATGTTTTTATTGGTCGTCACTTAATGTGGTCACTGAAATTAAATTATGATTTTAGAGACAAGTTATGTGTGATAAGGGAAATAGTTGTCATTAAATTTTTTTGTTGTAGTTACAAGAAAATATTATTATCACATAAAAGTATTAGCCACAAGATTAAAATTTTATTCTTGTCACTTAAAAGTTTCTTTTAGTTACCAAATAATTGTACGTCACACAAAAGTATTAGTCAAAAAGAAGAAATTTATTTCTTGTAACAAAAACTTTAAATAAATTTTAAAAAGTTAAATAAAAAATATATCCTATTTTGATACTATTTTGACATTACCATTTAAATTGTAACAAGATTTGACTATACCAAAAATTTTCACATCAAATATCACAATCCTAACTGATTTTGTGCACCCCGACTTCAAAGCCGTCCACGGTACAAAATATTTTCTTAAAATATTGACCTAGTCCTTACTGTTAATTAAAAAATATAAAATAAATCCTAAAAATCCTAAATATTCTGATTGCATTTGGCAGAAAATTCTGATTGCATTTGGCAGAAAATTTGAGTATAAAATTTTTTTAGTATAAAATTCTGATTGCATTGCATTGCATAACTGGATATTTTTAATATAAATAACGTCAAATATTCTGATTGCAGGTTTTGAGTATTTTTTTGTGTGTCAAATATTGACCTAGTCCTTACTGTTAATTAAGTATAGCAAAATTTTAGGTCAATACTTACCAAGTCCTAACAGGATTTGAAAACCAAATTCTTCATAAATACAATCACCCCCCAACCCCTTTTCCATAGAAATAAAACATCCGATAGGCGCCCTCCCCTTTTCTCCATAAAATCAACAATGCGCCGTACGGCAAGTTCGGGGACTACCCCGTCGAAAGGTGCCTGAAGCAGATGGACCGCTCGTTCAACTTCGGGGACAACCAGGTCCTGCAGATGTACGGGTTCGAGCACAGGTCGCTGGCGAGCCGGCGGGTGAGGCGCATCCGGAACGAGACGAGCAGCCCGCTGGAGGCCCGGGACGAGCTCGGGCTGCTGCACCCCGACTTCAAAGCCATCCACGGTACAAATGCTGGATCTTGACTGAAATTGATTCATTTTGTAGCTCTTAAGTTTGTTGTATAGATATGAATGATTGATGCTCTTGATGCTTAACTTGGGGAAGAATACCTCTGATGATGCATGCTTATAGAGATCATGGTAGCAATTTGTTATTACATATATTAGGTAATAAAATAAGAAAACAAAATGACTGCATCAGTGTTTAGTTTCTTCCCTGACAACTTATGGTGATCAATTTTTATTTCTGCTGTATAGTGGATAGAAGTTGAGGTGCAAAGTCTGGGGCTTGGATGTTGACCATGACCCTCTATTTAACTATGCTGCTAGCAAATTCTTTCAACTTTTGAGCTATTATTTTGCGACTATTAGGTAATAAAATAAGATAACAAAATGACTGCATCAGTGTTTAGTTTTCTCCCCTTACAACTTATCATAATCAATTTTTTTCTTCTGCTGTATAGTGGTAAAAGTTGAGGTGCAAAATCTGAGACTTTGTTGTTAGAACTCTAAACGAGTTCGAGTTTCTTAAGTGGGATTTGTCCAAATTTTAGGGTCTTTATTTGATTTTACCATATGGAAATTTTCCTAATATGACTTGGTTATATCTCCATGTTTAGGATCAAGTAAAAGGAATGAAGAGTCCTCTTCTAGCAAGTTACGTGTCTAAAGTCTATAAAAAGGAGTTCTTATTAGGCTTATAATCCCTTGAGGAGATCAAGAAGTAGAAGCATGGTTTGCGCTATCGGTATCACAATTAGTTTGGAAACCTTCTTATGCTTATTGGTTTATATGAGTATCGGTTTAGACAATTTTTTCATCGAAGTTTGGTTTCAAAAAGCCAAAGAGTAATCACTATTCTAGCGCCTAGCGTTTTTCACAACCTTGAGAATAATAGGAAATTATTTTAAATATAGAAAATATTTGATATATCTATGTATTATTGGTTTTCCTTTGGTTTTGAATGGGATAATCCAGTATTGCTTAATTATTCACCTGTAATCAATGTTGTTTATTTTACTTGCTTTTAGACAAAGTACCCCCATTTTAAATGCAACAATTAAAATGTTTGGCCAATGTGAGATTATAGTTGTACATCCACAAATGGTAATGGTTACATCCTATGTTGAACGAGTACGAACATGGATAAGGACACGATACCGGTACTGGATACAAACATTTTCGAATAGATACAATGTAGTCGGCTATATTGCACAAATACATGTACGGACAATAGAGTTACAAGCACCATTTTGACGTGTCCGTGGAGCGCTGGTTGCATTGAATTTTATCGACATAATGTAGATCATGTTGACGTTTGACAATGTCGAATAATTGTGTTGATATTGTTTTTGCCATGCCTCGCTCTTTTTCTTTGTTGAGTTGATTGTGAAAGAGAACAACAATTTCAATATTGAGCATATTCAATGAGGGTGAGTATCATATCAGACATGCTAAAATGGATACGATACATACGATACATGATACGTATCAGTATTGGCTGATAGTGATCCTTGAGTAGATGAGAGAATTTCTTTTCCCCTTTCCCCCATAGATATGCATGCTTTTGTGTAGTCTCTTTGCCATCCCACATTCCATTCAGTAGATTAGATTTGTTGTACCCTTAATTCTATTGAATGTTTGGATCGAAAATTTGTTTACAAAAAGGGTAACTCATAAGTATTACGACATAACCTCACTCACCACAATTTTAATGTGAACTACGAAACTATTTTTCTACATTAGTAGATAAAAAGACAAAAATTTATCATCTTTTGATATATTTAATGACAATTAAAAGTATTTTTATGTAAATAAAGAAATAGTTATTGATATTATATAAAGATTCAATAATAAATTTGAAATCCGTAATTGATTAATTTTTAAGGATATTAGTTATGATAATAATCAGCTGAAGTTTTTTTCCCTCGTTTTTAGTAGACCTCTCCCCTTCTTTCGTTAAAAAGTGGTTATGAAATCGAGAAATTACAAATAATAAACTGTTGAAGTTGAAAGAAATTCTATAGGACAACTATAGATGAACCATGCTTTATAGATCAGAGTGTTGGGCATGTATGTAGATAAATTCGATGTATCTGACACGTATGCCGAAGTTTAAATGATGTTAAGCTGAAATGAGAATGCTAAGATGGACGAGCGACAATACCTATAGGTAGATAAAAATAAGTGTATTCATAGGAAGTTGGAGTTGACACTAGTTGATGATAAGATAAGAGAGTCGTCTCAAGTGGTTTGTATATGTGCGCAATGTAGACATAAATGGAAAGGTTGAAAATTTGCAACATAGACCAATAGATGCACCGGTTGGGAGCGATAAGATATTTGTCAAAGGAGAGTTGCTAGGACTTGGGGTAAGGCCTAAATGAGCTTGGATTGAGGTTGTAACAAATGATATGATGACTCTTAACATAGCTGAATGCGAGAAAAGATTCAATTAGCGCGTCCCAAACATTTAGAATAAAGGCTTTGTTGTTGTATTGATGATAATGGTTATAATTAATTATATTTATTCTATTCTCATAATCTATGTTGCACGAATACCCTTCCAGATGACCGTATCTGTGCCTGTATTCATATCTGACATGTATGTGATAAGACACTTCCTTGACCATCATGTTGGATATGATCGTCATGTCTTGGCTCATGTATGTGATAAGACACTTCCTTGACCATCATGTTGGATATGATCGTCATGTCTTGGCCCGACTGAGACTGAAAACATGGTTGAAAGTAATTTCTGTAAACATATTGAGATAAGGGGAAGTAACATTTCTTTATATATGAAATCCTTCTGGAACTTTCTGAAACCTATTACCACCCAAAATATGCACAAATACAGATATTAGTATAGTCTAAATATGTATATCCGTATCCTGAAATTTTCTAAGAGGGCTGCTTTCTGAGCCCTTATCCGTATTCAAATCTGTGTCAGTGTCTATATAACCTAGCTCGTAACTCGTTCTTAGTGTTGGGACTTTTGGATTACTCTTTTTCATTGGTGTAAGCTACTTAACTAATAAGGTAAGGTAGGTCATGACCTGCAAACTACTCAGGATGTTGCACTAAGTGAGAAGGTTGAGGATCGCTTGTAAAGTTTGATGAATACACTTGTAGAGCCTTCTAGGCAGTAGGGTAAAAGGCTTTGTTGTTATATAATACCCACACATCCATGTTGATGTGAAGTTGTGCTCCATAGCTAACCCAATTTGTTGGGAACAGTCGCAAATGGAGAAAATGATATATTGCCTTCTCCAAAATGGCAAATTAGATGGGTTATTGGACTAAGCTTTGTGGTCATATGGTACTTATGATTGATCTGCGACCTTGGAATTCTTGCATTAATAAGTGACTTGCAGTTTCTCATTTTTTGCATATAGAAACATGCAATAAGATTCTGGCTAAAGTTCAAATTCCTGAATACCATTTAATCGTATTTACTGATTTTCCCAACTCCCAGAGTTCAGATTTCTGGAATTCCAATTGAAGTTAAATTAGTTAATAAACTGGCTCTAAAAGTCTGGAAAATGTAACTTAGAACATTGTATTTCTGACCTTCTCTCCTGGACCTTGTATTTCCGACTGTTTTATTGCCTACTTTCTATCCATGCCCATATGCATTGAATCTTTTCCAACTATGGACTTTCTTGGGAGAAGTTCGATAAATTTATGTTTCATAAATGTTTTATACTCTAATCTAAACCTACTTTCCATTTACGAGACATTTATTGATATCTTTTTATTTTAGTGCTTTTTTCATTATATGGTTTATTGAAGATGGTATTTGCTGGTAAATTTTCCATGTGTAGATTTTCAACAATTGATATTTTCTGTCACCGGAATACACTGGCTGGAAAAAGAACAAAGGATCAAGTCTCTTTCAACAAGATATGAAGATGCATGGAATGCTCTTCAATTGTGAGTTGTCAAATCTCTGCTTGTATATTAATTTTTCTTTTCCAGCTTAATGGATAATGTTTTGGGCAGTTCTTTTTTATAAAGGACATTTTCAAGTTGATATATTTGTCTGGATGCCCTCCGGCAGGTTGTTGCATATTCCATAATTTGGTAGATGTTTCGTGTAGTTTTAAGTTTCAACATAGCAAATTATTTTTTATTTATAACAACATTGAAATCCTCGCTCTTGAGGTCGCGTTTCCTGTCCTATCTTCCAAAATTTGCCACTACCAAACAACGGAAAAGAAGCAACTACCCCCGATTTATTTTGATGGGCGGAAGTATGAATGCAGTCATGTACCTGTCTAGGAAGGATATATCTATTTACGGACACACACACACACACACACACACACACACACACACACACACACACACACAAACACAGTATATGGATTGTATTGTTAGCAAACATTCAATTATAAGTGAACATGTGGGCAAGAGGTACCTAGAAGGGACAAATTTGTTATTTAGGATCAATCATTCATCTCAAGGGATATATTGAGACATATGCCATTAGTAGTTTCAAAGCAGGATGGATAAGTGGCAGAGCTTTGTGGTAATAGGATACCCATGAAGTTGAATGGAAAACTAGCTATATTTGACGGTTTAGCTGAACATTTTTGATGCCTGCTCATTATGAATTAAGCAATCATAAGCATTGCTTTCGCGAAAATGGAATACCAAACCTTGCACAGTGTGCATCTTAAATTACAGGTGCAATTTCACAACTTAATGAAGTTTAGTAGATATAATTCATAAAATAGTTCTTAGGACTTGTTGGTTCTTTTAAGCTATTTCATAGACATTGCGGTACTCTATTCTCATTGCTTCTATTGTAGAAATTATTGACAATTTTTTTTCTTATACATATATTCTTACGTAATATTCTAAACAATCTCTTTATTAATTTATACAGGTCATTAAAGATTGTTCATCACCAAGACAGGAGCTGCATATGCAATTGATCATCAATTTATATTTATGGATTACTCAAGGTTTTATGTACCAGCTACTTTGGATACTCTTTATTTTATAAGTACCAATATTACTTCTCTTCATGTTATTTGTACTGAATTTTGTGGAGCAATATAATTACTTTTTGAGAATTGCTATAATTACTTTTCATGTTGTTGTCGTCTATAATTACTTTAGAGTTAGTCGCCTATATAAAAGCTTTTTAGAATTTGTGAAGGTTAGTTTTGGTTTACATTGGAAAGTCGATGGGGGTGTTCTTGGAAGATGAGCACAATCATGCATACCCTCTTCTACAAGAATTGTGTGATATTATATTGTGTTCTTGTGTTTTTAATGTATAATGACAATGACAAAAAAAAATACTCGTGATAATTGATTTTCCATCAAACATATAAAGTGTACACTATGGTGACAATAATAAATGTGTTACTGCAAGTGTTTACAATGATGACATGTACTTGTCACTAAACTTATACGTTTATTGTGACAATAATAAAAGTGTTACTAAAGTTGTTTTGTGATAGCAAATGTCGTCACGAAAATATTTTTTATTTTTGTCAAAAAAATATTTATTTATTTTTAGTTACAATAAAAAGCTATTTTGTGACAATATCGTGCGCCACTTATAATATTTTTAGTGACGAATTTTGTTGTCACGAAAAGTTTACTATCACTGGCAACATATTCTTGTCACAGTAGAGAAATTTCTGTGACAACGACTTTTGGTCGTCACCTATACTTTTAGCTACGGAGGTATAGGCTACAAAAATAAGTCGTCACTGTACTCGTCACAGAAGATGTGTTGTGACGACTTTCATAATTTCTGTGACAACTTTATATGTCACAGAAACCATGTTTTCTTGTAGTGTATCAAGCATGAAGAAAGATAAGATTTTGGTAAAAAGAGTTTGAGAAGGATGCAAATCAAGGAAGGCAAGGAGAGTTACTTGGAGTCAAGAGAGGAGGTCAAGTTTGTGGATGAGATTCCTAGATTTTAATTCTATATGCAGGCTCACATCGGTACAGTAACGTAACCGAAGTGATAAACTCGACCTGCATGGGCCACCACAAAAACATGTAACGCTCCAGTCCCAAAATACTTAGGACTAAGTATATAAACATGCCAGCTGCATACATACGAAGTATACTGTAATGACCCGCACCCACTGTGAGGGTACGAGTACATAACAGCGCCCAGCCTGCGCCGCAGTGTCGACGGTAGAACGCTGTTCTAGGTCACTATCTAACCAACAACTCACGCAATTATATAATGTACTTGTCAAATCTCAACTCCGAACGGAGGACAAGTATAGATATAATAAAATCTCAATCATAGTCTAAGCACGATATGATAACACAGAAGTTTATAACTAAGACTAAATAATAACAACAAACCAACTACTAAATAATAATAATCTCAAAACAAAACATATCTCAACTTATTTACAATTCAAGTTCTAAAACATGAAACTAAACCAAGTTAACTAGCTAGTCTCCCGATCACTCGTAGAGTCGAGGCCAAAGGTAGCTAAACCATCTCCTGGTCCATAGTAAGTAGGGCAAGTGTCCTCAGGATAATCATCTGTAAAATTTTAACAGGTCCAGTCAGGACAGGAACGAGTACAACTCATCAAGAAATCCCAAGTAAATGATAGAGAACTATAAAGTAGTTATAGACAGTTATATTGATGAACAAGGCAGTTTATATGAGTAATGATGTTGAGAAACAGTTAAGGTACAAGAAAAGTAAAGTAGCTAAACAAGAAGAGAAACATGGCAATGAAGACTGTAAAATATGATCTAGTTGAACTGGTGTAACATGATATAAGTCCAGACAGTATAATAAGAGTCAAATGTAATTCCAATGTGAGTCCAGACAATGTAAATCTAATACCAGATGATTCCAGTACAAGATGAGTCCAGTATAAGTTGAGTCCAGTCAGTGATCAAAGATTCCAGGATGAGTCCAGACTATACTCTAACAGTGTGTTTTAAAATACCGGGATCGACATGTGAACGGCTGTAGGTATACGACACATCACACACTCGGCCAAGTGTGGGATGGCTATCATTCCAGTATAATTCCAAGGGAGTGGTTCCAGTATTTGGAAATGTTCACATGTCTACTCCAATATTTCCCCATCCAACAAGTACAAGTGAATCCATAACCCGACACGAAATAAGTACAAGTCCAGCCCGAACATGAATGATACCAGTAAGTGATTCCAGGGTGATTCCAGTAGGTAATTCCAGTAATAGTTCCAGAAATAAAGGCCAGACATGAATAAATGAGTGTCGTACAAAATGGATCCAGTAATATCAATCGTGTTTGTAACATAGAATCAAATATAACTAACTAAAACTAAAATACAGTAATTGACAAATAAAATGAGAGAACTATTAGAGAACGTACTCGCCTGATACTCTGAAAAGAGTAGTGTAATATCAGATGTCTGCACCAGAGTCACAATGTCCTAAATAGAGCAGTACAGGTTATAATGTGTTTAAACAAAGGTAAACGAAGTTTACGATGCAATCTACATGATTTCTAAGCCAATCTAGGTCAAAGTCAAACATGGTCAACTCTGGGTCAAACTAAGTCAACATCTAGTCAAACTAGGTCAATTGGTCACATTTAGACTCAATGTTGACTTTTGGTCAACTCTAGTCAATCTTGAACTATTAGGTCAAACTTTGGTCAATTATAGGGTTTGGTCAACTATCTAGTCAAACAAGGTTAACTAGGCTCTTTCTAGGTTAAAGAGTCAATTGGTCAACTCTAGTCTATTATAGTCAATATCCTAGATAGCTAGCCTATATTGGATACCCATATAGTCTACAAGTGCAAATACACTAACCTTTCTCTATCACCCTATTCCATATATGCATGGATATACCATATATAATATAGCCTTATATATATAGTCTATGTCTATTTCCATTTCTACTAAATTATATACTCAAGTCTAGATTTGCCCTTTCCTTCCTAGGCTAAGCATGTATTATCTTACCCCTACTATATCTATAGTCCTCACTCTGCACATATAGCCTAATCCACATATTACCCATACCTTAGCTAGCTATGTAGTATAGGTGTCCATATATTATACATCTAACCCCCACCTAATCTCATACCCCATACTCTACTCACTCATATACACTGTGCCACTAGAGGAAACCCCCAAACTGATACACTAAGTAGGCTACAACCCCAATCCTTGCTTACCAACTCTCTCTAATTAGTCAAAACCCTTCTACTTAGGCACTAGGAATTTACCTATCACATTTACCCATCTACTCATATATATATATATATATATATATATTTATATATATATATATATATATATATATATATAATATATATATATAGATATATATATATATATATATATATATATATATATATATAAGGTACCCTTACTCCAACTATTTCTATATATTTTTTATACTTAAAAGCCAATACCCACATCCTATTCCTATTAGATACTAGGAACTCACACTCATACATTCATACATACAAACCTATATTTCTATACCCAACCTCATCTATCAACTTACCCAACATTCTAACTATACTTGATAATACTCACACAATCCACTATACTAACTCGACACATGCCAAATTCCATAAAAGCATCTCACATTGATATACCAACCCTCTTCACCCACTCTAGACACATACTCACACACAAGAACCTTCCTAAAGTTCAGTATATATATATATATATATATATATATATACATATAAGGTACCCTTACTCCAACTATTTCTATATATTTTTTATACTTAAAAGCCAATACCCACATCCTATTCCTATTAGATACTAGGAACTCACACTCATACATTCATACATACAAACCTATATTCTATACCCAACCTCATCTATCAACTTACCCAACATTATAACTATACTTGATAACACTCACACAATCCACTATACTAACTCGACACATGCCAAATTCCATAAAAGCATCTCACATTGATATACCAACCCTCTTCACCCACTCTAGACAC
Organism: Iris pallida; assembly: GCA_029216955.1. Taxonomy (NCBI): domain Eukaryota; kingdom Viridiplantae; phylum Streptophyta; class Magnoliopsida; order Asparagales; family Iridaceae; genus Iris; species Iris pallida. The sequence continues at coordinate 17,164,932 of JANAVB010009596.1, read as the reverse complement.
ATACTCACACACAAGAACCTTCCTAAAGTTCAGTAGTCCTGTGCACTTATGCAAATCAACTAATTTTGTACAGCCTACTGTTTAGACCCTCATAGCTCAGCCCCTAACACTAAATAACTGACACACCAACAACACACACAACTCATATATAGAGGTGTATGACATGCCTACACTACCCCACTCCTGAGCACTCCTCTGCTCGACCTTAATCCTAGGTAAATAATGCTATCCCAAACCTTATATACAGGCAACCCAAAACACATATGCAAGAGGCAACCACTACACTAGATATAGGCTCAAGGCCAAAGCCAAGATAGGCCTAATCCCTGCACAGACCCTTCCCTAATCCTCTACTGCACCTACTGCCTACTTGCAGACCAACTGACACTACCTTCCTTCACTCCTCTATTCACTCACACATACACTCAAATACCCTATTGACTGATACATACATCCCACTCTCAAAAAACCTGGAACCCAAACTAAATCTCATTCTAAGCTAGTTAACATATGATATAAAGCATTATAAATCAAAGTCCAACATCAGGTATAACTCAAGCTGAACTTTCTATCAGGAATCTCAGGTTTTATATAGATTCAAATTTCAGTAAACTCATTTACCAATCAACTGTCAGTTTTATTGAAACTGATACATGAAAATCCCAATTCGAATCTCCATAAACCCAAAACTGAAATGAACAATCAAATCCTAACTGGGAATCAAAACATCAATAGCAATGAATATATCCAATCTCAAAAACCCAAAACAAATCTTATTCGAAACCCAGGTATCAGTTAAAAAACAGTAAGTGACATGAAAAAATACCGAATCGAAACTAAATCCTAATTAAAACCCAAATTTAGTGTGATCAAAGTGTTCCTCCTATAAGTACGTGTCCTGGGGGGTATTCATGTCCATACAAATGGACACGAGGTGTCCAAGAATCAAACCGAAATAGTGTATCAGAGTACTGTACATGCAGCCTCGTGCAGCGAGGACACAGCCTCGTGCATGCGACATAGGGCACGATACGACTCGTGCTCGTGGCCATGTGTTTGCCCCACATAGGGCTACACTCGTGTCGCCCTGCACTGCGTCCCTATGTCCCCATGTCGTGTCAAAATGTGCGTATCAGGCCACATTTTTACGTGCGCGCAGCACAGGCAAGGACCAGTGCGATCGAGTTTTCTCTCGATCCACTCGATTATTTTGCCTTAAACTTCGTGTGGGTGATGGCCGATAGTGCCCCCACGTGTCCACCAAGTGTCGTGTCATGTCCGCTATCGTGTTCGAACAACAGGGGACTGCACAGTAACTTTGCTGTGTCTCGTGCGTGCGTGTGTGTCCCATTTTAGACACGAAAGGTGTCCAGAAATGTGCTCAGTCACATATAATTAATCCCCATATATAGGGATACCCAAATCTGAAATTTGTTTTGAAAAACGAGAACAAACAGTCCACAGTGGCATTTCAACAAATACTTGCACATACACATAGACACGTGTCTGATACAGACACCAAACAGACACGGTTTCCTACCAAATTTGAGGGACAGCTAGGGAACACCTAGATATAGCCTAATATGCAAAAAAATCAAAATAAAAATGCAATTTGAAGGGTTTTACCTATAGGTGCGAATGACCAAGAAAAACCCAAATCGGTTGATTCCCGTTGCTAGCCAAATCCTCCAAATTGTACTCAAACTGAAATTACTCTACATGAATATCAAATAGAGGGTGATTAGAATCTATTACAAAATATTTGGATGAAAAGGGAATTAATAGGAATTTGGAAAGATGGAGATTTACCTTTCCTTTCTCTAAGTGTTGGAATGATACAAAAGAGGCAAGAACTAAATGAGAAGAAAATTTATAGGGAGGGGAGCCCTAGTGGCTGGTCACTTATGGCTAAAATTAGGGTTAGGGTTCAAGTCATGGGCCATGGGCCAAATTTCATAAGTCATGGAATTAAATCCTTAAGTCATAAGTCATTGCACCTATCATCATTTCTCCTATTTCCAACTAGTTCCTAAATGACTAAAATAAGGTTAACTTAAGTTGGACTAGGGTCTCACCATGCTAACCAAGTCACCATAACTAGAGTCAACATCTAGGTTAGCCTACAAAGTCTCAACTAGTCAAAGTCAAAAATAACAATCACCACTCCAATAATTAATCAAATAATTCTAATAAGTCAAAATGACCAAAGTACCCCTAGGCCAAAAACGATAATTAAATATCTCCAATCAGATGGTTAGGTTCTAGGTCAAACAATCTCTCGAGTTCCACTAGCACCAAATCAAAATCACAAGTCATGACTTAAAACAAATTTTAAATTGATTAAAAATCACCAAAAAATCATAATGTGATATAAATATCAATAAATAATAATTATAATTTCAAAAGTTCAAAATTACCCTCCTTTGAAAAACTGGGTGTTACATATACTCCAATATATGGAATCTTTGTATGTATACATAAGCTATAAAATACAGTAAAACCATGACAACTAAATCTCATCCACAAAATAAAAAAATAATAATATAAATCAACTATAAATTTTTTCATTTATACATGTAGTTGGTCGGAGACAAATGCACTACCAACTATTTTAAATGAGAGAAAATATACAAGAAAATGATGGATAAAATAGCATGGCGAACCAAGAGCAATCATCTTCGAAGGAATGGAGAAGATCACGGCCATGGCTAGATCACCTGGGAAAAGTCACAAAGCACACATCTGAAGAGATCACCAGGTCCTCAGAGAGACGTAACAAGATACAGAAAGAACATGTCATAATAAACTGTGATATATAATAGAAATAAAGTGATACATGCAATAGGGTTCTTAACCGTTCTACTGTGAACATGCAGTTGAGACACAATCCTTCGACGCATGAGCCTTGGCTGATAATAGGATCTGGTATAGTCCCCTCTCGGGTACCAGTGACCAAGCGCATAACATTCAAGAACGTCAATGGCCAACTTTAGTGGATAATCATACCCGTATCTCTAGTGGAGCTTCCGGGTTACAAGAAAATGTGTAATAAAAGCCCATACGTCAGGTAATGTTCTCCCCACCCAAATGCCTAGTATCGTCATCTCTATGACTCATATGAACTTCTAGTAACTGCCAAGTCTACTAGCACGCAATTCTATTGGCCGTTACTCCTATTCGTCTCACGCCTCAGACGTATCGGTGGCCAGCCGACTACGCGAGTACGTATCCTACATGTGACTCACAACAAGTGATAAAGCATGTGTCAAGGCCATATGAGATATACCAATACCTCATTATCAATGGGGGGTCACTAGGCTAAGTCAATGCAAGAAAATAGAACAAAAGTAAGTAAAATGACCGATACAGTCGCTTGCACGCAAGTTTGACTTGGACGCAAAATGATATAAACTATGCAGTATATAATAAAATTGAATATAAATAACTAAAAAATAAAGTAAAGTAATCATAGAGTCTGGAGGCAAAGTATCTTGCCTGAGGTTGCGTGCAAAAGGGCAGGATCCAGTAGCTCAAACCGGCAAATTGATGAAGCTAGAAAGCCAAATCTCTCAAACGTCCGCGGATGCTGAAATAAACACCAAGAATATTTTTGGTATAAAAGATATATCTTGAAACACCATTCTAAAAGTCTAATTTTGAATACAGGGGAAAAATCGTAATTTTGGATCAAAATGATATCCGTCGTTGGACACATTTTGCACCGAAAAGTGTGCCAGTATCTACGATCTCTAAAGTCATCAAACTATATGTTTACGAATCCAGTTTGAGGAGATGAACCCAACCGTATGTCCAAAGTTTGATTCCGGTAGGCTATGCACAATTTTGCCCGTCCGAGCGGCTTGTAGGCCCGCCAAATAGGCGTTCCGGTCGACCCTCCTCAGAATCGGACCAAACTTGGCACACATGACCAAAAAAATAATACGGTCCTGCTGGCATAAGTTTTGCCTCTATACGACGAACGTGTACAAAGTAATTGGAAAGTTTACAAAATCACCGATACAGGGAAATTTGACGGATACACACCAAATTTGTTGCACACACGCATCCAATTCGAGTTCTGTCAAATCCTACACGTGCACGAAGTCCATACGCACCTTTTGATGTAACTGGTTCATGACCAAGTCACCCGGATTATCGGGACGGACTCTATATCGGGGTTTTTCTAAATTCTATGGTTTTTAGAAACTGATTTTTCCTAAACTTTACTAATGAATAAATTTCTGTACAGTAGTTGAAAATTAAATCTAAAAGAAGGGTTTTGAAGTTCTATAAGTGATCTAAAATTTTGTTCATTTAATTTGGAAAAATCCTACTGGGTTGACAGGAAACAGTCTCTAAATAGAGGTAGATGAAACTGTTTCAAAACTGTTGTAAAAACAGTTTCTTGGGTTTTTCGAATCGAATTTTCAACTCGATGGTTCGATATTACTGTGAACTACTTATTGGGTCATCTAGGGGTTCATGTAGACTCTGTACAGCATTTTGCAGAATCAAAAATAGCTGACTACGTGGGAAGAAATAAGTCGGAAAGTAGGTTACCTCGTACAACTGCTGCCATTGCTGTGCACATGGCTTCTGCCATCGTCGGCGCGCGGTGCTGCTGCGGCGGCCTACCTGTGGTCCACCGGAGCACGGGGGAGGGTGGCGCACGCGCGTGTGCTCGGGGTTGATGGGGATAGGCGGCGGCTCTTAGGATTTCGGGTTGTTGTTATTGTTTTCGTTGTTGTGGTTCAAATGTGTATATATATACACACACATAGGGGCGCTGGTTATGGCTCGGGTTGGATATGGCACTGTTCCCTTCAGGCAACAGTAGTCCGATCCCCCCCGTCTCCCCTTTTTTTCCTTTACCTTTTCACTTATTCTTTTAAAACCCCAAAAATATATATATAAAACCCGAAGGGAATAATGTAAAATAAATTTAATTAATTTCTACAATTTTGCAAAAAAATTCTACTTACCTATATTTATATATTAATTTTAATACAATAAAGCTTCATAATAAAATTTAAGATTTTATTATTATTGTTTTATAAAAACACCAAAAATTCTAATAAACTGGTGATAATAATAATAATAATAATAATAATAATAATAATAATAATAATAATAATAATAATAATAACTTAAAACCATTTTTTTCCATATAGATTACCCAATATATATAAGAACTTTATTAATTTATTTATATAGAAAATCATATATATTATTCTTTTATCCCTAATAACCTTAAGATAATAAAATAATATATATACACTTAAATATACAAGCCATATAAATTTTAGAAAATATTTATAGCTCATACCTCTATCTACTAGATAATAATAATGATTATTATTTTTATACCATTTCTATATATATATATATATATATATATATATATATATATATATATATATATATATATATATATTTTTTTTTTTTTTTTTTTTTTTTTTTTTTTTTTTTCTGATGATACCCCGAGTAGGCGAAATCCGCAGAAACACTTGGTCGCCAACTCTGAACTCTAGAGGCCTACGATGCTGATCTGCCCAATGACGATGTCGGTCCTACGCAACTCGAAGGCGCTCTCTGACCAGCTTAACTATCTCCACGGTCTCCGTGATCATCTCTGGTCCCAACAACTTCCGTTCTCCGACGTCGTCCCATGCCAAAGGGGACCTGTACTTCCTTCCGTACAATGCTTCGAACGGGGCCATCTGAATGCTAGCCTGATAGCTGTTGTTATAGGAGAACTCCACTAGATGAAGGTGGTCCTCCCAAGATCCGCCAAAATCTAAGGTACACACCCGTAGCATATCTTCTAACGTCTGGATGGTTCTTTCTGATTGCCCGTCGGTTTGTGGATGATAAGCAGTACTGAATCTTAACTTGGTTCCCAAACTTTGGTGTAAGCTTCGCTAAAAATGGGAAGTAAACTGCGTATCCCGATCTGATACTATACTAACCGGAACACCGTGCTGCCTTACTATCTGCTTATGTACATTTCTGCTAGCTGTTCAGTAGTCTGTCCAACTCGAAAGGAAAGAAAATGGGCGACCTTCGTGAGTCGATCTACTATTACCCAGACTGCATTCTTGCCATCCGGGGATCTAGGTAAACCGGTCACAAAATCCATCGTGATGTGCTCCCATTTTCATTCTGGGATAGGAAGCGGCTGTAGCAATCCTGCTGGTCTCTGCTGCTCGGCTTTCACCTACTGACATACCAGACACTTGGATACAAATCTCGCTATCTCTCTTTTTATGCCATTCCACCAAAAGTACTGTCTGATATCTCGATACATCTTCGTTCCTCCTGGATGAATGGAGTAAATAGAACTATGAGCTTCGGACATAACTTCTTGCCGAAGGTCTCCACTCGGTACACAGAGTCTGTTTCCAAACCTGAGCGTACCATCTTCATGAATCACTAACTCCTTCCTACGGCCTGATTCATACTCCGACCGTAACTTCTGAATCTGTGGATCTTCTGCTTGTGCTGCCGTTATCCTCTCTACTAAGGTTGACTGAATCTGCATACTGGTCATTCTTCCTATATCCCTTGGCAAAACTACTTCGATTCCCATACTCTGAAGGTCTTCTAAAATAAAGGCACTATCTCTCCTACTCAGTGCATCTGCAACTATATTCGTCTTGCATGGATGATACTGAAGATCTAAGTAAAATCCTTCAGTAGTTCTAACCATCTTCTTTGCCTCATGTTCAAATCTCGCTGCGTGAATACGTATATATATATATATATATATATATATATATATATATACATATATATATATACATATATACATATATATATATATACATATATATATATATATATATATATATATATATATATATATATATTAAAATATATATATATATATATATATATATATATATATATATATATATATATATATATATTTTTAATATATATATATATATATATATATATATATATATATATATATATATATAAATTACTAAAAAAAACCCAAAATAAATTTGATACTAAAAATAAACATTAATTAAGAAATTATTTCTTTGAAATTTTTGGGTTTACAGCGGCCGCCTAGACTGGACTTATACGAAACATATTGTATTGACATCGCCTATCTGAAGCATCCGCTGGCTTAAGAACTGTATTAAGAGATGAGAGAGAGCAGAGTGACTTGTATTGTGAGAAAAGTGAGCTTAAGCGACTTGTAAATCTTGGCCTCATGCCACAAGTGTAATCATTGTTTCAATATCAATAAAGAACATTTTGAATGACTTATGTTTTGCTTTAAACTTCTGCTGTTGTTATTCAATATTCCTGCTTGGGACTTTTGTGCGACGACCCCGTCGCTTAGCCTGTAATCGGCCGTTATGGAACCTACCTTGTGTGAGCACAATCTAGGCTCATGCAGCATCATGCCTTAGCGAGGACGATCGGTCCTACGGGACCGGGGCGTGACACCTTGCTAGCTAGCACTTAACTCATCAAAGTACCCTGAAATGAAGTGTCCTTGTGAGCTGTTCTCACAAAAGGAAATGCGACACAAAAGGCTTGCAGATGTAAATTTCCTTTTGTGAGGCAGGCTCACATGGACACTTAATTTAAAGCTATACACGTTCATCAAAGTACCCTGAAATCATGTGTTCCTTGTGAGCCTATAAGGAAAATTTAACCTCGGAGTGTCCAAGCTAGCACTTACCTAGCTAGCACTTACCATTAAATATTTGGTGATACCTACCTAGCACTTACCTGCATACCTAGTATCGTGACATGTCTGGACACTATACCAATCATACCTATTGGTGATACCTAGCTAGCACTTACCTACACAGACCTCTTGAGCCCATGAACTGTAGCGGGCCGGGCCGGTCTGGGCTATGGATGAAAACTTTAGGTCCAGTCCGGCATATAACCCATGACACGGTAGGCTTCAGGTCGTCCCGGGCCGGGTCGGACACGACCCAATATAAGGAACTGGGTGGGGTTGTAATGGAGGCCATCATTTTAATTCAATTCAGTTTAGTATATACATATATCATTCATGGATTTTTATTCTATTGATCAATCAATAGTTTTTGTATAAATGGCCCTACATGGTTGGCTATATATAAGTGACCAGGTGAAGTGAGACATGCACGATGAAGCTTATAGCTGATGGCAACCAACTATAACTTTGACTAAGCTGATATATGGATGCATACATGTATGTTGTTGTTGCAGCAACTTGAACTAATATATATTGAAATGAATTGAATTTCAATTCAATTCAGTTCAGTTCAAACATTCATTTCATTTCAATTCAATTCACTACTACACTATATAATCTTAATAATAACAGAGGCCACTACTACTTGCACTTATTGCTTTAGGCAGTGGTATTGTGTCAGTGTGTGTGTTGTGTTAGTGTCATCTTAGTGGGTGTGTGTGTCGTATCCTGTCGTGTTGGTGCTATGTTAGTATGTGTGTCGTGTACTGTTGTATCAGTATGTGTGTCATATCAGTGTCATATTAGTGTGTGTCGTGTCTTGTCGTGTCCGATCGTGCGTGTCTATGTTACAAGAAAGAGAGAGAGAGAGAGAGAGAGGGGAATTAGGGTTTACCGAGATGGGGGGTGATTAGGGAGGGGGATCGTCGTAGGAGAGAAGAACCGGAGGTGTAGGGGGAGGCGAAGGACCGCCTGTGCCGGGGCGGTCACGGCGGACCGGAGATGGAGAGGGGCTGGAGCGTCGGAGGGGTCACAACAGAGAGAAAGGAGGACCGGAGATGGAGGAGGACCGGAGACGGAGAGGCTGGATTACCAGAGGAGGCGGCGGCTGACCAGAGGCGGGGGAGGATCGGAGAGGGAGAGGGGATCGAGCGGCTATCAAAATTTTTGGTTTTACGAGTGGATAGGGGAAATAAAAAAGTTGGAACCCTACAGTAAAAAAATTGGCGACATCTTAATATGACGTCGCTAAACGTCACTATTATATTGTACACTACGACATAATAAGTTAGGAGTCGCTAAACATCACGAACAGTGACGTCTTACAATGTACGTATCATTCGTCGCTAATATATAAAATATTAGTGACGTTTTCATCAGGCGTCGCTAATTGTGTCGCTGATTTGACTTATTTTGGTAGAGTATGAACATATAAGGAGTCTTCATACACATCCACGGTGGTTGGTTGTATGGAGTGACAATCACAGGCCAACACAAATATTGGGAACCCAAAAGTTCGATCGAGGTAAAATCGTCGAAGGAGACCCTAGTCTTATATTACGCGGATCAGAAGCAAAATCTGGATACTCTCGATGAAAGTGCTTCCATGCTTCTCCATCGGATGGATGATCCAATACTCCATCAATTTGTTCCCGCCTTTGCCAACTCTTGTTCTCGGCAATCTCCTTCACCATAAACAACCTCTACAACCGCAACGTCAAATACAAGTATTACATCGAATCGGTCGGCATCCTTGCACCGGGAGTCCTGCTTGTACTTTTTGCCTTATAGCGATCAGCACCACAAAATCTGCACGTCTTCAGTCTTGTCGTCCTTGTAGTAACATGCATCCATTGCGACATGCATCAATTTTATCATATTCCATCTAGAGCGATCTCACCATTCTCTTAGATCGGTAGAAGTCTGTAGGTAACTTGGCACCCTTCGACAAGATCTTTCTAATCAACTCGATGATTCGGTTGTAGCATTCTTAAGATATGTTAAAATCGGACTTGAAGCTCAGCAGTCTTGTAATCACCTCCAATGGTGAATGATCATCACAACCAGGATACAAAGGAATCCTTGCATTCTCCAGCAACTCCATAAACTTTGCAGCATCGGCATTCGGTGCCTCCTCAGCCGCATTATGATTGTTCAGATCGAAACTAGGCCCTGTAACATCGAAAACCATATTCACCCACCCTTTCTCATAACCAGCGTGGTCGTGGACATCCATATACGGCTCTAAATTGGATACTTAATTTTGGTATGGTACATGTACTGAGGGAACGCCTTGGCGAACTGCAAGAACTGCTCTACCACCTGTATAAATTTATCCTGCACACCGCATATATCATGAGGATGACGATTGGACATCTACGAAGGATGCCGCAGATAGTAATTCATATCCATTTGAAGATAATTCTATAAAGATGGATACACATTATTCGAGTATATTGTCCAAATGGATGCATAGATGGATACACATGAGTAGTAAATGAGTGTCGTCACGTGTTCAATGTCAGCACTTCTCTTCAAAGAAAATTTACTTTTGTAAGCCTTTTAAGGCTTTCAGAGTTATACAGGATTCAAAAAAATACTAGAAAATGCCAAGTATTATAAATTTTCCTTTCTCCGATTTTTTGTTCTGTGTTATTTTTTCTGATTTTTTACTCCTTTCGTTCTTTATCTTTTCTCCTATTTGTCAAAAATCTGTATAAGTCTAAAAGCCTCAAAAAGGCTTACAGATATAAATTTACTTTTCAGAGAAGGGCTGACATGGACACTTGACTTTGGACTGACACGAACACTTACCTAAGTATCTAAGATACCTAGCTAGCACTTACCTATATATCACATTAACTCTAGGTATTTGTGTATCATTTGGATATCATGTAAGCCCACTTTCTAATTTTTTTTATTTTTTTAATTTTTTTATTTGATTATGATTTACTTTTATGGTCATTAGGAGTCGTACCTAAGCTCATAAGGGAGCTATAATCATATTATGGTCATTTGGACCTTAGTAAGCATTGTTTAGCTATTTTATAGCTTACTATAATTTTTATATAATTTTAAGATAATTATTTATTTAGTTTTATATATTTTAAAGGCTTCTATTATTTATTATGAGTCCATTTGGAGATAATTTGAGGTAAAGTATTTTTAATCATATTTTAGAAGGTTAAATATATTTTCTATAATTTTTATAGAATTTTTCTGTAATTATTTTGTTAATTTTAATATTGAAAAACCTATTTTCTAGGGCTTCTAGAATTTATTGTGCTAGCCTATGATCCAAATATTGACCCTAAATATTTTCTAGGGTTCATTACTCTATTTTATATTTTCTAGAATTTTTCCATAATTTTTGGGAATAATTAAGTATTTATTTATTAAGGTTTATATATTTTTAAAGGCTTCCAATATTTATTATGAGGCTATTTGGAACTAATATGAGATAAATCATTTTATATTGTAGAAGGTTAAATATATTTTCTAGAATTTTTCTGGAATTTTTAGAATTTTATTTGAGTTTATTTGGCTCTCAAATAATTTTTAAATCATTTTTTGAATTTAAATCAGTATTTACCCAGTCAGCAGGCCACTCAGCATCCAGTCAGCGCCTGCTGGCCCACCAGTCAGCCGTACAGGCAGCCTAGTAGTCAGCACAGTCAGCACAGACTGTGCTGAGGGTTTCCATATAGGAGCCAAGCCAAGTCAAGTTCGGTTAAGCCTGTAGAAGCATGGAAAATATAAGGTTCATGCGGATCACAAATTGCCGCATATGTTCTTTGGGCCAAACAGGTCCGCATAAAGGAAAGCCGCATGACAAATTCAGTGCCTTATGCGGCCCGTCGACAACCAGCTGCAGAAGAAAGACAGACATGCGGCCAAGAGGATCAGTTCGTCTGATAAAGTTGACAAATTCTGTCAAAACTGACAAAAATGACAGCTCTGACACTTTAACAAAAAGATAAGACGTGAGACGTCGCCCAAAAGCAGAGTTCGTACGCCTTCATACGGCCAGAAGGAGTGTCACCTAAGCCGCATGAACCTTATGCGGCTCAAACATATGCAGCCCCAAAGTCTTCGAACTTAATGCGGCCAAAAGTAACTGTGATCCAAGCCGCATGAGCTTTATGCGGCCAAAATACAGAATCTATGCGGCTTAAATCCTTAAGCTATATCTGGGCTAAGGAAGTTTACGACTTAAGCCGCATGAGGCTCATGCGGCCCCACATGGTCGAAAACTGAGAGATCTATGCGGCTCAAAAATGATTTCTGCGACAGGACACGTGGCAATCTGACCAAATCTTAACTACCCAGATTTGCTGCAACAAAATCCCAACAAATCGACAGATGGCGGCTAAAGAGCGGGTCTTCGTATGCCAATTAGCCACGTGGCCACAGGCTATCTATGCGGCTCAACATACATTCTGTTATAAATAGCATGGTGCCACACCCTGCAAAAGGTTGGCAACCTTCAAAAAAGTAATTTCTTCAAGAGCTAAAGACTGCGTCAGATAGTCCATGGAGTAACGCAGAGTTGATAGCACTTTCCCGAGCCTCTACCGTCACCCCCCCAGAATCAAAATGAAACAATTGTACTTAGATTGTTTCCTAGGATTTCTTTCTAGGCTTTTCTTTGTACAAGCGAGTTTGCAATCAATTTCAGTGTTCTGTAATACCTGTCTTTGATTTTTTTATGGCAAACACGATGGCGACTTTGCTGGAGACGTCCTTCTCTTCTGATGAGAAGCTGGTGATGCAATCTGACGCGTCCAAGCTCGGCTCTACACAGCAGATGCTTGTGGTTCGTTTTGACCAACAAGCCTTCGAAGAAATGCTCTCTGAAGGGAGCGCCAGCCCGACTCAGAAGCGAGCCAACCCAAAGAGGACTCGCAGGACGTCGGCACGCAAAACTGTTGCCCTCGACCAAGTTCTCGAAGAAGCTCCTTCTGCAGCCCAAGACGGTGACCAAAACTCTCCTGCAGCTTTGCTTCCTACCGCAGAGGACCCCACTGTCCCCAAATCCAGCAGAGAAAAACACTACGATGCTGAGTTTTTGGGGGCACAAAGGAAATCCATGCGGATAAAGAAGCCGCCGCATAAGGAAGATGGACAGTCTGTCCATGCGGTAGCCAACTCTGGCCGCAGGCAGACAACTAATGCGGCTACCTACTCTGGCCGCAGGAAGATGGCCCATGCGGCAACCAACTCTGGCCGCAGGGAGACGGCCTATGCGACAGCCAGCTCTGGCCGCAAGAAGATAGTCCATACGGCAGCCAACTCTGGCCGGAAGAAGGCAGCCCATGCGACAACCAATCCTGGCCTCAGACGGGATGCCTCATGCGGTCCTGTCAGAAGCTCTGTGTTCGACCGCCTCTCATGCTGGCCCGATGCCATGCGGTCCATTAAGAATGTGGGATGTATCAATCTGGACTCTTTTTACTATGCGCCTTCGGGTGCTAAGTCAAAAAAGTCTAGGGCAGTGCGGGCCCAACCAGCCCAGTCAACTGTCCAAGTTGCTGATTGTCAGCGGGTCCCGTTGACTAATACACAGGCTCCTGACGGAAAGTTGTACAGAACCACCCGCGTCCAGTCCCCCAGGGCTAACGGACTGGGTGGGTCCTTAAAGTCTCCCTCTAACGATCCAGAGCAAGTGCTTTTACTAGCCACAGTTCAGGGAGCAAACATGATACCTAAGCACCCGTGCGCTAGGGATACCCGAGTCCACAAATTTGGTACAAAGGTAGATGAGCTTGCTACCGACTTGCGTGAGGTGATTACTCACAAACACAAGGTGGCAGCGTTGGCATGCAATGGGTCCCTCTCGGAACGTCATTGTACCCGAGTCATCATCAACTGCTGCTGCGATAAATCAGCAGCACCCGAAGGTCGACAGTCAGTTTTCCAACGACTGCAGCAGCCAGCACCTGTCCGAAAACAACTCAAGAAATAGGTGCAAATTCCAGGGGACGAAGAGTTTCCTTTCGCCTCCTGTAATTCAACTCGAAAGGTTCCTCCTGGCAAGGGAGAAAAGAAGACATGCTCTTCCAACCCGGCCATCTCGGCCAGTATTACAAGGAGACCCTCATCTGGGAGGGTTCCCATCGACAACCACAGGGGGTGTCTATTTAGGCACTCGATCCAAAAAGAAGATTCCGGCACTCGAGGGTGCACCTTCGGCCTTCTTGAGAGTAGATGAAGCTGTGGGTAGCAGTCCCCTAAATATATGTGACAACCCGGTGTACCAAGAGCACATACAGGGGGTAGAGGTCCCCCAGAATTGTGCAACAGACTTGTATTTCCCTGAGGACCACCACCCTCACCAAGATAATGCAGCTTCCTGCACAGGGGGTAGCACCGCTTCCGAGTCCGAGGAATATGACATTCCGACGTCCTCCGATGATTTCTCGGCACGGGGGTATGACACAGAGAGCACCTCTGTGATGGTCCCTTCCACCTCTACCCACGTACGGACAGTCTTTATGGCCGACGATGATAATAAAGCGCCTTCTGATCGACAACGTCTAGAAGTACTTGAAGCCATGCTCCTGTCCTTGGTCAAGTTCGTAGACGAAATCAAAGCCGCCTTGCCAACCCAACCGGCAAGGACGCCCGGACAAACAAGCTTGGGACCCACAGTCAACGCGGACTCCAACACGACCGCCCCTCCTTTAGGTGATGATCCCTTAGGAACATTCGTTCCTTCAGCTGCAGATGAAGCCAAGGAGGCAAGGAGAAAAGTCCAGGAGCTTCGAGCAATGTTCAATGCTCGAGACTCCTCTTGGGACCTCAGAATACGCCAGCCATATCCCGTTGCATGGAGAGATGTGCCTTTTCCACCATGGTACAAGCCGTTCCATATCGATTCTTATGATGGAAAGACCTCTGCTAGTCCGTACATGACTTACTTTGAGGTCACAACCGACTACTTGGCGTATAGTGACGCCATCCTTATGCGATTATTCATCGGAGCATTGGAGGGGATCGCGTTCGACTGGTACCACAACCTTTCCGACAACTGCGTCTATTTTTTTGACGGCTTCAAACACATATTCCTGGAAAGATTCTACGAAGTGGGACATGATGTAACGATGTCGTCTCTCATGGACGTCGTTCAGGGAGAAAAGGAGCTAACAAGGAACTATATCGAGCGGTTCCGCCAAACCGCAATGAGATTGCCCCAAGGCAATCCCGAGAGCTCCTTGATTAAAATCTGCCAGAAGAAACTGCTCCCTGCAATTAGCCTCTGGATGGGTGACGATCAGTTCAGGGATTGGACGACCTTCATCATAAATGCTACCAATGCAGAGGCAAAATTGAAGAAAGCTCGCCAGTTGGGATTACACATCCCAGATGAAGAAGATAAAGGCAGACGTCCTGGTTCCACCCCTAGCAACAACAACAGCGGCGCCACCACCAACCGAGACAATAAGGGCAAACAGGCCATGGTCGCTGATGCGACTCAGAAGCCCGAACAAAAATAGGCGAAAGGTCCGTGGCCTAAGGTTAATTACTCATTTGAAGATAGTCATGTCAAACCTATCTTCGATATGCTCTTACAAGGGGGTAGGATCTAGCTCCCTCCACCAAGGCGCGAGCCCCGAGCGGTAGAAACGGAAGACCCAAAATATTGTCACTTCTACCGCTATGTCCATCATGCCACTCATTACTGCTTCCAATTAAAGTGGTATATTCAGAGTCTTATCGAATCCAAATCTCTGTCGATAGATTTTGAAGAGGTTACCGTAGCGGCGAACATGGTGTCAATTCAGTTTGGCGACTTCCCTCCAATAAGCACTCCAGACGGGGTAACACCTGTCCCTCGGACAACGATGGAGGTTACTAATCTTCCACCCGTCCGGAGCCAGACCTCTGGATTGGTGCCTCTCACCACATCGCAAGGAGAGATCATGTGGGTGCATCCAGACTTAGTGCCTGAAGTTACCCAGGAGGTGTCATCTCCTACCAACAAGAAAAAAGGGCAGGAAGTCTAGATCCTGCCATACAATTTCAGCTGAAGCTGAAGAAGCTGCAGCCGTTGTTACCCGGTCTGGCGCACAAGTCTAGCCCGCACGGGATAGTTCAGTCGAAGATACTCAGCCGGCAACGTTGCCTCCCTCTGATGTTCCAAGGCCATCTCAGCCTCCACTGACGGATAAGTCCAAGACAAAGGAAACCCGCTTCGACAGGCCGCTCCGTAATGAGGTACCTCAGGAACTGGAGAGACCTTACAACTTTGACATATTAGCACAACTGGCTAATACGCCAGTAAAGTTGTCGTTATACGAGCTCCTAAGACCCTCCAAGGATCTTCGTATCGCATTAAGCGAAGCACTCCAAAATGTTGATGTCTATTTATCTCAGGTCAAGCCTCTAGGGGAAGACCCGCCAGCATATCTACAGGGCAGCGATGGCACAGATGCAATATCCAACATCATATTTACTCCACAGGACATATTGATCAAGTCCAATTTACATGATCGTCCCTTGTACTACACTGGATACATAGGCGACATCAAGGTGGATCGGATGTATATCAACCCTGGCTCGTCAATAAACATCATCCCGAAAAGCTTGCTCCAACTTCTTGGCATCCCTATGCATCGGCTAGCGGCGACCAACACTGCCATTAGCGATTTTAACTCGGGAAGGAGCTATCCCCTAGGGAAGATCCGGTTGAAGTGCCAGATTGGTGACCTGAAGACGGAGGTTACCTGCTACGTCATAGATGCAGACACCTCCTACAACATCCTCCTGGGACGTCCGTGGATACATGACTATATGATTGTGCCATCCACCCTTCATTAGTATTTCAAGTATGTCAGTAAGCACGGTTCCGTGAAAACTGAATTCGTCGACATCGATCCCTTCAAAGGGGTTGAATCTAATTACTCTTCGGAGGCTTGTCTATATGACAAACCCAGAAAACATATAACCGACGAACTGAAAGCCATCACAGGGCCAGAAGAAACCTTGAGAATTCGTCTCCAAGCACGCAAACCAGGCAAAGTTGCACCCCTCGTCGCAACCTTGCATAAAGAGGTGCTCGGTTCTCCTACCTCACCTACGCAGTTGGAACCAATGGTCATCCGTCTCCCGAGATCCAGCCAGGAGCCAAAACCTGTCATAGGCCAATGGTGATCTGACTGCCAAAATTTAATCAAAGGCAACAGAAAGATGCAAGGCCCTCTGTAACATCGATGGTAATCCGATTGCCAAAATTCACTCAAAGGCGACCGGAAGACGCAAAGTCCCTTGCTGAACCAATTTTCATCCGTCTTCCTAAGACGAGCCAGCAGCCAAGTGTTAATCAAACACTCTCAGGCAAGTCAATACCTCAAGATGAACCCTTGGTGGTCAAGTTGCCCAAGACAGCATCCTGACCTCTAAGCTCGCAGGGGGTAGCCAAAGAGGACGAAGAACTCGCTAAATACTTGGTTACACAAGTAGATAGCCCCTCTCCTGATGATGTAATCCCTGTGGACAAAATTCCTTATTTCATCAATAAGAGGATGCCGTTAG
This sequence comes from Iris pallida, assembly GCA_029216955.1. Lineage (NCBI taxonomy): Eukaryota > Viridiplantae > Streptophyta > Magnoliopsida > Asparagales > Iridaceae > Iris > Iris pallida. The sequence goes on along the minus strand of JANAVB010009596.1, from coordinate 17,147,690 downwards.
ACTATTCTGAGTATGATAAGCCTAATCTAACGTATGCTACACGGGACTGTCTAGACGTTAGCTTGTATACACGGGTGACAACCGTCCATACCCCAAATCAACTTGCTCCCATTAAAGGCGCTTACTTCCTGGTCCCAGACAGAAGATGATGGGATCACACGATCATCTTTGGCCGAAAAGAAGGTCCTCAATCTTTTACGCCACAAGAGTCCGATCTCAGACCCGACGCTGGATGGTTACCGCTCTACCTGTATAGTCCTCAAGCCAAGTACTTCATGCAAAAGTAGGGGTACGACATGGAGGCCACCCCGGGTCAAAATCACGGCAGTGGTCGGCGATTGCCTCTACAGCCGTAGGCACCGGCAGGGAAACCTCAAGACCATTATCACAAAACCAGACGCGGCCTCGGGTATGCTACTCCACCAACAACGCCCGAAAGTTCTGATGAAGAATGCGAGTGGCACTCTCATTCGTCTGAGTCACCGATTTTTGACTCTGATAGCAGTATTGGAGATATATTTCGACAGACATTATCTGTCAACGTGACTTCTGCTGATATCGAAGAGGAAGACGAAGATCTACTTGAACCACTTGAGTTGGAGCCGTGGGTCCAGCAACTAGACGCACAATGGAAGAAATGCTTTGAACTTCGTGATCCTCTCATTAAGGACGTGGTTATGCAAGTTAACCTCAGCGATGAATCCTCTCCAAAGCCAATCTTTATCTGTAAAAGCCTGACAGATGGCGAGCGGGAGTCGTAGTTACAACTCGTCAGAAAATACATCGACGTCTTTGCCTGGAGCTATCAAGACATGCCAGGGCTAAACCCTGAGATCGTACTTGATAAGCTCAACATTTATCTGGACGCAAAACCAGTTAAACAACAGCAGCAACGGTTTCGTCCAGACATCATGAATTACATTGAAGTGGAAGTAAACAAGCTTATAGCTAGCGGTTTCATCCGCGAAGAGCAGCATCCAGACTGGATAGCCAACGTAGTACCAGTCATCAAGAAGAACGGAAAGATACGAATTTGTATCAATTTTCGCAATCTGAATGCGGCATGCCCTAAGGATGAATTCCCTCTTCCGATCACCGTCATAATGATCGATAATACGTCTGGCTTCGAGCGCATGTCCTTTATGGATAGCTTTTTACGATACAATCAAATCAAAATATCTCCTGATGACGAGAAGCATACATCATTTCGAACACCGATCGTCGTATATTGTTATACGGTCATGCCCTTTGGCCTGAAGAACGCCGGTGCTACATATCAACGGGCTATGAGTGCCATCTTTAGAGATCATTTGCACAAGACGGTGGAGTGTTACGTTGATGTCATCGCCGTCAGGAGCTGCTCCAAAAGTGATCACTCACATGATTTGAGAATGGTATTTGACCTCATGCTAGTGCACAACCTGAAGATGAATCCCACCAAGTCTTTCCTGGGGGTGTCCAGCGAAAAGTTCTTGGGCTTTGTCATTACTTCCCGGGGCATTCACATAGATCCCGACAAAACAAAAGCAATCCTGGAGATGAGTCCACCAAGGAACCTCCGTGAACTCCGCAGCCTTCAGGGAAGACTAGCCTATATCAGGAGGTTTATATCTAACCTCTCAGGGCGATGTCAATCCTTCATTCAACTCATGAGGAAAGGTGTCTCTTTCGTATGGAACGAGGAATGTCAGCGAGCCTTCGTTGATATTAAGGAGTACCTGACGAATCTGCCAGTTCTGGTAGCCCCGGTCGCCGGAAAGCCCTTCCCGCTCTATGTACGGGCGATGGAACACTCTCTCGGTGCTCTGATAGCACAGAATAATGACACGGGACATGAACAAGCCATTTACTATCTCAGCCGGATGATGGTAGGACCAGAACATAGGTACACTACCGTGGAGAAGGAGTGTCTTGCCCTAGTGTTCGCCATTCAGAAAATATGATACTATGTGACACGGCAGACCATCCATGTTGTTTTACGAGTTAATCCTTTCAGGGTTCTCATGACCAAGCCAGGCGCACTTAGTTCCCGTCTAGCCACCTGGGCGATACTATTATCCACATACGACATAGTTTTTGTTCCGCAGAAGGCTATCAAAGGTCAAGCCCTGGCTGACTTCTTAGCAGCCCATCCAGGCTAAAAAATAGCCAAAATTTATGAAGAAATTCCCGACGAAGTTGTCGCCTCGAACATGACTTCGCACGACGCTATTTGGCGAATGTTCTTCGACGGTGCTTCAAGAACGGGGCCACAAGGTGATATCGTCGCTGGAGTCGGGGTGGTATTAATTTCTTCCTTTGGACTAGTAGTCAATAGAGCTTATTCCCTTATAAAATCCAGTTCAAACAACGTAGCCGAATATAACGCTCTAGTCATCGGACTCCAACTCGTAAAAGAAGTGGGAATCAGGTACCTGGAAGCATATGGTGACTCGCAGTTGGTTGTTAACCAGATCCGAGGTTCATACGAGGACCTGATTCCCTATTATTAGACAGCAATTGCCATCATTATAACCTTGGAAGGGTTCTTTATAGAGCATGTTCCTAGGCTCTAAAATATCGAAGCCGATGCCCTAGCAGGCCTCGCCGCTTCCTTGGCACTTCCAAATAATGCTCACCATCTAGTCGACATAATAGGCCATGAACTGGTCTGTCCCAGGAACAATCTTCAACTGGCTACGAGTTACTCTGCCCAGATAACCAATGACATACAAGACTGGAGACGTCCGCTCATCGACTTTGCAGTCTATGGAATTTTGCCAGAGAACGTAAAGGAAGCAACTTCAGTCAGAAGACGCTCCCTCAGATTCTTCTATGATACGGAGACAAAAATGTTATATCGACGATCCTACGATGGGCTACTATTAAGATGCCTGTCAAATACAGAAGCCAAAGAAGCCTTACGTGAAGCTCATGAAGGCACTTGTGGGGCTTACCAACCTGGCCCGAAATTGTAAGATCGTCTCCGTCGGATGGGTTATTACTGGCCCACAATGGTAGCAGATGCAGTTGATTATGCAAAGAAGTGCAAGGCTTGCCAGATCCACGTAAATTTCATACATCTGTCATCTGAATTCTTGCATCCGACAGTGGCCTCTTGGCTATTTGAAGCATGGGGAATGAACATCATTGGACCAAGAGAGCATCGGTTCATACTTGTAATCACCGATTACTTCTCTAAATAGACGAAAGCTGTTCCGCTGGCAGAGGTTAAGACATCGAACGTGATTAGCTTCATAAAACATTACGTCATCTACCATTTTGGACTGCTCCGGAGGATTATTCATGACAATGATCCACAGTTCGTAAGCCATGCTTTCTATCAATTTTGTGACAAGAATCGGATTCAGAACATGGCCTCGACAACATATAACCCATCGGCTAACGGTCTGGCTGAAGCTTTCAACAAAACCATAATTAAGCTCCTCAAAAAGTTCATGTCTGCCAACAAACGCGACAGGAATGAAAAGTTTGGCGACTGCTTATGGGCGTATCGCACGACAATTCGGACGGCTACAGGAAATACACCGTTCTCCTTGGTTTACGGGAGTGAGGCAGTCCTCCCATTGGAGACTCAGATCTCCTCACTTCAAGTGGCCCTTACTTACCGGTTAACGTCGGACGATAACTATCGTCGACGACTACAAGAGTTGAAAGCATTAGATGAGAAGTGTTTACAAGCTCAACAAAGCATAGAGCTCTACCAAGCGCGCATCTCTCGAGCTTTCAACAAGAAAGTCAAACAGAGAATATTCCAAGTCGGCGATCTCGTCTTGGCCATTCGCAGACCAATGATCATGACTCACAAGACCCCCGACAAATTACAGCCTAAATGGGAGGGTCCGTTCATCATCGAGACCGTATTCTCCAACGGCGCATACCGTCTCGCAAAACAAAATGAAGACTTGCTCATGATGCCCATCAACGACAAGTTCCTCAAGAAATACTATGTCTAAACGACATCTTCTAACTATCTCCCAGATTGTTGAGTTATATACCCTCTGGTATCGCTGAACTTATACTCTGACCTCGAGTCTCCCAGATTGTTGAGTTATGTACCCTCATGTACCACTGAACTTACTCTCTGACTGCTCCGAATGGATTCATATCTCATCTCCTAGTCATAACTATGAACCTCCACATTAAATGCTTTTCTCCACCAGAGTTTGCCTCAAAATCTATTTCCCGCACCACCAGTACGCAGAAGGGTAGTAGGTCCATAAAACTTGTCCTAATCTATTATTCGCACCATTAGTGCACAAAAAGGGTAATAGGTCCACAAAATTCCCCAACGGAAAAAACAACCACGTCCATATTACCTCTGAGTTGTTTTTCCATCCATCACAAACAAATCACCCAATGCATAGAACTTCCACGTTGATAGCACCTCTGAGTTGTTCTGCGTACCCCGATTATGCCTACTCCTACCATGTCCTCATTACCTCTGAGTAGGAAGGCTCTATTTTGACCCATATTTACCACGTCCTCATTATCTCTGAGTAAATATGTTGGTTTCCTCTCCACTTATTATCAGTACTCGCATTGCCAGTACACAAAAAAGGGTAATAAGTCCATAAAAGTTATCCTAATCTATTACTCACACCATCGGTGTACCCAAGAGTAGTAGGTCCACAAAATATCATTCAAATCTATTTGCTCGTATTTTCAGATACACAAAGGGGCAATAGGTCCACAAAAATCTTCTAGTGGGATGTTCTTTATCAAACACAAATACTGTATTAGGCCCTCTAGTACAAGCACCACAAAATTCCACAAATAAAGAATGGAGTGAACTTACTCTGCTTATTCAAGATCAGTTACATTAATAGGACTACATCGACAGCAGAAAACAAAGAAAGGAAAATCTGGCAATACATAGTTTGGTTTGACAGCACTTCGTCTTTAAGCAGTTTCGTAGCCCTCGAAGGAAGTCATGTTTTACTGCTGAGAAGCAAACAAAGATGTTGAATCCCCAGGGAGCTGTCTGGAGGAGGGCAAATATAGCATGATATCCTCCCCTCCGTATTGCAGATACTTTAGCCCCGCTCCCCCGAAGGACCATACCTTCAAAACATCATCACTAATGGTGGTTTCGCCTACTTGGAGAGCCATGAAGGCGGGACGTTCATAACTACGCCTGACCACCGTCTAACTCTCCGAGGTATAAAGGCCCTTTCTACCACCTGGGGAAAACTCTTCCGAAGCATGAAGGGTCCTGAGTTGTTTGATGTGTATGCCAAAAAGGCGTAGGGAAAACTCTTCCGAAGCATGAGGAGTTTTAAGCTGTCTGATGTAGGCGTCAAAATATTATATTTTCACTCTATCGCCGATACCGGTCCTGGAGAAGTTTGCTAGCCAGATCCCTACAAAACATAGAAAAAGGGGGGCTTAGCACCAAAAAGAAAACAAACGAACTCTGTTTTTTCTCAGTTATGCGGCCTAGCCAGTTATGCGGCCTTACCAAAATAGAAATCATGCGGCCCAAAGTCATGAGACCGACTTCATGAAGTATTCCTGCAGCTCAGTCATGAGGCACTTATGCGGCTCAGTCATGAAGTGTTCATAAGGCTCAATTATGAGGCATTTATACGGCTCAGTCATAAAATACTCATGAGGTACTAATGCGGCTCCGATATGAGGCCATCATGCGGCCCGATCATAAAAGTACTTATGCGGCTCAATCATGAGGCACTTATGTGGCTCAGGCATGAAGTATTCATAAGGATCAATCTTGAAACACTTATGCGGTTCAAGTTCGAATGAGCAGCTCTTATACGACCCAGCCTATGCGGCCCTATCAGAACACATACGGTCTAAATGAGATAGGGCATGAAATATGCGCCATGGCCATTCAAAATTTCAGTCTTCGTCTTCCTACCGTTCTTACTCTTGAAAGGGGATTACACGTCGGGATGAATGGAAGAAGCGTCTGCTGCTCTCGACGGAGAGGTAAGTCCTCTCCCTTTGGCCGCCACACCGGTCGACTTGGAAGCCTTTGGAGCCATAGCAGAAAGTATGATGAAGTCGAAAAAGAAGAAGGAAAATCTCTCTCCGAATGACCCCTATTTATAATGTTGCTGAAAAGTGCCTCTTCGGTTCTCGAGATCATTTAAGATAATGACGACGTTTGGGGACTTTATTCCTAAATAACCCTCGAGTGTCCCTTCGATTCTCGAGATCATTAAAGATAATATTGACGTTTGGGGACTTTATCCCTAGTAACCGTCGACTTTATCTCGAAAGAGATCCACAACCGAATCAAAGAACATTAAATGTAGCGGTGACAGCTGGCAGGCTGATGGGGTTTTTCTGCGGCTCTGATTTCCCTGCGGCTCGAGATCTCTTTGCGGCCCAAAAATTCCCTTCGACTTGGAGACACCCTGTGGCCTAACATATCTCTATGCTTCTTTTTCAAAGTATTCCAAATTTATAATTTGAAAACTTTGAAGGAGGTCTTGTAGAAGCATGGAAAATATGGGGTTCATGCGGATCACAAATTACGTATATGTTCTTTGGGCCAAACAGGTCCGCATAAAGGAAGCCGCATGATAGATTCAGTGCCTTATGCGGCCCGTCGACAACCAGCTGCAGAAGAAAGACATGCGGCCAAGAGGATCACTTCGTCTGATAAAGCTGACAAATTCTGTCAAAACTGACAAAAATGACAGCACTGACACTTTGATAAAAAGATAAGACATGAGACGTCGCCCAAAAGCATGGTTCGTACGCCTTCATGCGGCCAGAAGGAGTGTCACCAAAGCTGCATAAACCTTATGCGGCTCAAATATATCTGGCCCCAAAGTCTTCGAACTTCATGCCGCCAAAAGTAACTGTGATCCAAGCCACATGAGCTTTTTGCGGCCAAAATACAGAATCTATGCAGCTTAAATCCTTAAGCTATGTCTGGGCTAAGGAAGTTTACGACTTAAGCCGCATGAGGATCATGCGGCCCCACATGGTAAAAAACTGAAAGATCTATGCGGCTCAAAAATGATTCCTACGATAGGACACGTGGCAATCTGACCAAGTCTTAACTACTCAGATTTGCTGCAACAAAATCCTAACAAATCGACAGATGGCGGCCAAAGAGCGGGTCTTCGTATGCCAATTAGCCACGTGGCCACAGGCCATCTATGCGGCTCAACATACATTCTATTATAAATAGCTGGGTGCCACACCCCTGCAAAAGGCTGGCAACCTTCAAAAAAGTAATTTTTTCAAGAGCTAAAGACTGCGTCAGATAGTCCAAGGAGTAAGGCAGAGTTGATAGCACTTTTCCGAGCCTCTACCGTCACCTCCCAGAATCAAAACTAAACAATTGTACTTAGATTGTTTTCTAGGATTTCTTTCTAGGGTTTTCTTTGTATAAGTGAGTTTGCAATCAACTTCAGTGTTCTGTAATACCTATCTTTGATTTTTTTTATGGCAAACAAAGCCGAGTTGGCTGCAGGAAATCGCTCGATCAGAGTTAGGGGTAGCGGATGGCTGCCACGTGGCAGCACAAGCTACCGCCGAAACGGCTTACTGACTCATATTCTTATATATATATTTTTTGATTTCGAAAACCTAGATAATAGCAGCAGCCTTTTAGAGAGAGAGAGTTCAACTTGGGTTTCCAACTTCACGATGTGATTGCCGTCAACTCCAACCTAAAATATGCATGCCGTTTTTTTGTTGTGGATTCGTATCGAGATAAACTTTCTGAATATGTCATTTACTTTCATATATATTATTCCTAAATTTCTGGAGAATTCGTAGAGTGTTAGTTGTCCGAAACTTGACACGTTTTGGTGTTTTCGAGATTTCGGGAGGATCGGAAATCAAAATCATGAACCGTTTGAAGTTTCGGAAAGATAACACAGAGCTCTTCGACATATATTTTTCCCAAAAATTATTTTTTTCATCTAGTATTTTATTTATTCTGTTGAACACAGAATTGATCGGTGAATCACCGTTTTGGTCACGATTAGCCATAACGGTGATATCTTTTGACCAAAATGTGATTTTGTGGCATGGTTGATTCCAGTGCACTCATGGCGCTAAAATCTACCAAGGTGCACTTTCAAAATTTAGAGTTCACGATGTTTGACTAGATAGTCAACGACATGCCTCGATTTGCGTGTCATGATTTCCAAAATTAGAAACATGACTTTTTTATGGCCAAACTTCCATGTTTAGATTATATTCAAATTATTATTAGGTTAAATTAGGTTTTTAAGTAATTTATTCCAGAATTAACTATTATTAGATTAGTTAACCCAGTAGCCACTTATTCCATGAATTTAGAACTATAACCTTAGAATTGACTTCTGGTTTTCGTGCATGGTTTGTAGTACGTTGTATGTTATAGGTTAACAACTTTTAGATTGGCAATCCCCTCATCCTCGACTTGTGACTACGGTTGGTACAAGGATTCAGGCAAGTGCACTTTTTGATTGCTTTCGATTCATAGTAGACTTTTCATTTCATGTCTATAATATGCTCTCTTATTTGTTGACACATTGTTACACGAATTAGTGTCATGGATCTCTATATACTTTATTTCGTGATTGTCGTATTTTCGTGTTTCGTAACTTGTTCGAGTCCATGAGTACTAATCGGGAAGAGAAATATCTTAGTAAACATGTGGACTACCCAGAACTATCTTTCGTGTCTTTCGTAGAGAATAGCAGCTGCATACGACACGTACAGGGTGCCTGATTTACCCCATGTCTATTCACATGTCAAAACTGGTATTTCAAAACACATAGATAGTTGTCTTTACTTGTTTTTCTCATTTTCTTTACCACTTGCCATGTCATCCTAGTTACATGTTCTTTTTTTAGCTGATATATCATGTTGTAAAGTTATCTACTTTCTTTCTTGATTTGCCATGATATCGGTCTTATTTTCTAGATCATCTCACATATGTTATTTTCACGTCTTGTGAATTCTATTGTATTTTTGATTTGTCGTCGGTTTGTATGCTTGTTCCATTCCTGACTGGAAACCAATATTTTTTAGGTTTAGCTGTGGCTTCACTTAGCATAGGGAGATACGGGTGTACTTGCAGACAGAAACCTAGAGATTATATAGAAGTAGAATCATTTTCATTAATTATAAGAACCTTGTATTTTCTTTAAATATAAATGTTGTAAAAGTTGTAATCAATTTAGAAATGTCAATGAGCAATAAATGTTATATTTTATGATTTTGAGCCTCTTGGCCGTGACATCGTTCTATCGCCGACTCTGTGGTGTAGGCTGGCTTGGACACGTCTCGTATCCGAAAAGCGGATGCGGGTCGTGACAAGTTTTTACGGTGGCCCATGTAGGTCCATTTTTGTAAAAGATTGTGAACTCGTGATAGTACTTAAGTTAGTCGTACTATTGCGAGCCTGCGACTAAAAAAATGCTCATTCACAATTAGGACTAATTTAATTTTAGGAGAAGGACTAGGAATAGGAAACCCTTATTCAACTAACTGTTTGGGTAGTTAAGGTTGCTATATATGCCACGTGATTTACGTAGAAATTTATTGAATTCTAAACCCTATTATATAACTTAGGGATTCTCCTAGAAGGATATTGGTTTTATTTAAGACGAGGGTATGACCCAAGGTGGGTCGACTCTTCATTTGGTAATCTAGGCCTCCCTCATTCCTAATCATTATGCAATTTTATTTTCTCCCCTCTAACCACCATCGTCATATCATAAAAGTTGTATTGCCCATTTATTTCCTATTAGCCATAGTAATCTATCTTTCTAAGAAACATTGTTTTAACTCCACCCATTGTGTTTGAGCCTAACATGATCGTAACATATCCATATGTTTATTTCGTGCTAGATTTGTTGAAATTTAAGATACGCATGTGTTCCCTTCGATTCTTGAATACTAAAGAAATAAAAATTGGAAACTTTTGTTCTCTTTTGTTCAACCACCTTCATAATCGATCGTTTGGTCTTCAACATTGATATTTAAGTGATCATTTTATTTAAATTGATATTTTCTTCAAGGACAAATACTTACACCTTTCTATCATGATCAATTTGCTGGAATTCTAGAAGCTTCTTTGAAATTTATGAATATAGTTGGAATAATTTTTGATGACTCATAATGGAAAGACAGCAGTGCACTGGCACCATTTATTTGAATTATGGAGACTACGGGTTCACTGCAGCCAGCAACGCACTAGCGAGGCATGACCCCTAAGTTGAAGTAATTCCAAATAAGCGTGGGTGATCGAGCATTATTAAAACTATGTCTTGGTTTTTCTATTTTATCCTTGAGTTGTTATATCAAGATTAGATAGAGCTGATAGGGTATTCGTTACCGTATCATTTCTTGAGTTGTGGAACTAAGAGTTTATTGCAGCTAGCTATACACTGGCGAGACATAAATTCTCGATAAAGTGACTTCGGATATGTGTACGAGTTTCGAATACCATAGAGGCTACGTCTTTTACTGGCATATGACTATTAAGTTTTCAAATTAGCTTGTACCTTATTCCTGGCTACCATCTTCTCAATAAACTGGTTGTTCTTCCACCTCCCTTCTCCTTCTATTTTTTTTGAATCATCATTTTTAAACCTATTTTGATTTCCTTACCCTACATTCCTAAAATGTAGCTAGATTTTGGGTTCTAAAACTCGTGCCTAAATAATTATAGATAAATATTTAAGCGTATCGAAATGATTTTGTTTTGATCATCCTTAAATAATTTCGATCACGACTAGACTACTTTTATACTTCGATCATGCCAATTCGCAAGTTTTTCTAAATTTTGATTCTATAATCATGTATAAATAAATTTTGCTTAACCAGTTAATCATGCCTATACTACGACTCAATTATTGCTAATATCAAAATTTCCACTATGATCATGACTATCTTCAACATGTCCATACTCGTGCCAAATATTTCGAATTTCGATCATGCTAGAATGACTCGCATGATTAACTGTGATCGTGACTGTATCTTACTTGAATCTAAATGATTTAACCATGTTTTGACCTTGACTAAATTTTGATAGTGACCGCGCCTATATAATTCCAACAACAGTTAGTCGTACCTGATGACTTTCTTGTTTAGTCCTTTTGATTATACTTTAATCCTGCCACGTAACATCTTTTCTTGGGGTTCGACCTTATCCATGATCTAACTCATTTTGATCATTGGTCCTATCATTACTTGATTATATTTTCACTCATGACTAATCGTGTTTTTCAAAATTTTGAGGAAGAAATTTCTAAGATGGGTAGAGTCTTCTACTAATGAATTATCCTTAAGGTTATTATTAGTTTTATGTAAGGACCCAAGAATATAGCCTAAGGTCCCAACACAAATCCACCTATATATACTTATTCTATTTTTTCACCCTAACTGATAAATGATATTAATAAAGACTTTTCTTTTCTTTTAATTTTAATTTTAATTTATCAAAATTTCTTACTAACTTTTCTCACTGATCAATCAAGTTCCTTTATCCTAGTAAACCCTTAAATTTGAGGACGAATTTATTTCTAAGGTAGAAAGATTTGTAAGCCCACTTTCCAATTTTTTTATTTTTTTATTTTTATTTGATTATGATTTACTTTTATGGTCATTAGGAGTCGTACCTAAGCTCATAAGGGAGCTATAATCGTATTATGGTCATTTGGACCTTATTAAGCATTGTTTAGCTATTTTATAGCTTACTATAATTTTTTAGATATTTTTAGATAATTTTTAGATAATTATTTTATTTAGTTTTATATATTTTAAGGGCTTCCATTATATATTATGAGGCCATTTGGGGATAATTTGAGATAAAGTATTTTCAATCATATTTTAGAAGGTTAAATATATTTTTTGTAATTTTTATAGAATTGTTCTGTAATTATTTTGATAATTTTAATATTGAAAAATCTATTTTCTACGGCTTCTAGAATTTATTGTGCTAGCCTATGATCCAAATATTGACCCCGAATATTTTCTTGGGTTCGTTACACTATTTTATATTTTCTAGAATTTTTCCATAATTTTTGGGAATATTTAAGTATTTACTTATTAAGGTTTATATATTTTTAAAGGCTTCCAATATTTATTATGAGGCTATTTGGAACTAATATGAGATAAAGCTTTTTATTTATATTCTAGAAGGTTAAATATATTTTCTAGAATTTTTCTGGAATTTTTAGAATTTTATTTGAGTTTATTTGGCTCTCAAATGATTTTTAAATCATGTTCTGAATTTAAATCAGTATTTACCCAATCAGCAGGCCACTCTGCATCCAGTCAGCTCCTGCTGGCCCACCAATCAGCTGTATAGGCAGCCCAGTAGTTAGAACAGTCAGCTCTGACTCTGCTGAGGGTTTCCATATAGGAGCCAAGCCAAGCCAAGTTCGGTTAAGCCGAGCTAGCTGCAGGCAACCACTCGATCAGAGCTGGAGGGGCAGCGGATGGCTGCCACGTGGCAGCACAAGCCGTCGCCCAAACGGCTCACCGACTCATATTCTTATATATATTTTTTTTCCTGATTTTGAAAACCTAGATAATAGCAACAGCCTTTTAGAGAGAGAGAGAGAGAGAGAGAGAGTTCATCTAGGGTTTCCAACTTCCCGATGCGATTGCCGTCAACTCCGACCTCGGATTCGTGCGCCGTTTTTTTGGTTGTATTCGTATCGAGGTAAAATTTCTGAATATGTAATTTATTTTCATATATATTATTCATAAATTTCTAGAGTATTCGTAGAGTGTTAGTTGTCCGAAACTTGACACGTTTTGGTGTTTTCGAGATTCCGGGAGGACCAAAAATCAAAATCATGAACCGTTTAAAGTTTCAGAAAGCTAACACAGAGCTCTACGACATATATTTTCTCAAAAATTAATTAGTTCATCTAGTATTTTATTTATTCTGTTGAACTCAAAATTGATTGGTGAATCACCAATTTAGTCACGATTAGCCATAACGGCGATATCTTTTGACCAAAACGTGATTTTATGGCACAGTTGATTCCAGCACACTCGTGGCGCTAAAATCTACCAAGATGCACTTTCAAAATCTAGAGTTCATGATGTTTGACTAGATAGTCAACGACACGCCTCGATTTACGTGTTATGATTTCCAAAATTAGAAACATGACTTTTTTATGGCCAAACTTCAATGTTTAGATTATATTCAGATTATTATTAGGTTAAATTAGATTTTTAATTAATTTATTCTATAATTAACTATTATTAGATTAGTTAACCCATTAGCCACTTATTCCATGAATTTAGAACTAGAACCCTAGAATTGACTTGTGGTTTTCGTGCATAGTTTGTGGTACATTGTATGTTATAGGTTGACAGCTTCTAGATTGGCAATCCCCTCAGCCTTGACTTATGACTAATATTTGTGCAAGGAATCAGGCAAGTGCACTTTCTGATTACTTTTGATTCATAGTAGTCTTTCCATTTCATGTCTATACATATGCTCTCTTGCTTGTTGACACATTGTTATATGGATTAGTATCATGGATCTCTACATACTTTATTTCGTGATTGTTGTGTTTTCGTGTTTCGTGACTTGTTCGAGTCCATGAGTACTAGTCGAGCGAGGAAATATCTTAGTAAACATGTGGACTACCCAGAACTATCCTCCGTGTCTTTCGTGGAGAATAGAAGCTGCACACGACACGTACATGATGCCTGATTTACCCCTAGCCGTTCACATGTCAAAACTGGTATTTCAAAATACATAGATAGTTGTCTTTACTTGTTTTTCTCGTTTTCTTTACCACTTGCCATGTCATCCTAGTTACATGTTCTTTTTCTAGCTGATATATCATGTTGTAGTGTTACCTACTTTCTTTTGTGATTTGCCATAATATCGTCTTATTTTCTAGATCATCTTATATATATTATTTTCATGTCTTGTGAATTCTATTGTGTTTTCGATTTGTCATCGGTTTGTGTGCTTGTTCCATTCCTGACTGGAAACCAATATTTTTCAGGTTTAGCTGTGGCTTCACTTAGCATTGGAAGATACGGGTGTACTTGCAGACAGAAACCTAGAGATTAGATAGAAGTGGTATCATTTTCATTAATTGTAAGAATCTTGTATTTTCTTTAAATATAAATGTTATAAAAGTTGTAATCAATTTAGAAATATGAATGAGAAATAAATGTTATATTTTATGATTTTGAGCATTTTGACAGTGATAGCGTTCTACCGTCGACTCTGCAGTGTAGGCTGGCTTGGACACGTCTCGTGACATATCATGTACCCTGGTACACAATATCACATTGATACTCTCTTGTATCTTGATACTAGGATACAGTTTCAAATACCCATGATACTAACTATACACACGTTCATCAAAGTACCAACATACTTAACACTTGGGTGTTGTACGTGTTCTTTGTGAGCCATTCTTGAATTTTTTTTTACTTTTGTAAGGCTTTTGAGGCTATCATAGTTATACTAGTTTTTTGAAAAATTCTATAAAAGACTAAGTTCTTCGTCTTTCTTGGTATAACTCTGGTAGCCTCAAAAGGCTAGAATAAGTAAATTTAGTTTTCAGAGAAGGACTCACATGGACACTTGATTTTAGGCTAACACGGACACTTAACATAGGAGATAATGATATCTCTGTCGTCATGTGTTCCTTGTGACACAAGCCTATATTCGCACCCTAAACTAGGAAATACAGTTATAATCTTTTTACGATACCATACTAAACTAGGAATACACCTAAAATCATTGTGTTTCAGTATCCAATGTCCGATTTGTGTGTCCAAATCATGTCCGATTTGTGTGTCCAAATCATGTCCGATTTGCGTGTCCATGTCACTATAATCTCAAACACATACAAACATATACATAATTATTGGCAAGAAAATCAGTGTGTGTCAAAGTCCAACATATTTGTCGTGTCAGTGAGTATGTGTCTGTGTGTCAGTATCGTGTCAGCAAGATGGTATGTGTATCGTGTGTCAGTGTCTAACCTACATATGATGTATGTATGTGTATCATGTTAGTAAGTATCTGTCTGTGTGTTTGTGTCGTGTCGTGTCAACAATAGGAGTGTGTCAGTATCGTGTCATGTCAGCAAGAGGGAGTTAGGTTTAGGGTTACCTAAACCGAAGTCGAGAGGGTCGCTGGGGCAGGGGTTCGCCGGGGAAGGCGGTCGTCGGGGCAAGAGGCACCGGGGCACCGGATCACCAGGCCAGCTAGTCGCCTGGGGCGGGGGAGTGGGGAGCGAAAGGGGCCGGGGTTCGCTGGGGGTCGAGGGCAGTCGGTCGTTGGGTTTAGGGGATCGTCGGGGGTTGGGGGCCGGAGGGAGGGGGTCGACAGCTCAGGGGGGGTAAGGTTTTTTTGGGGGGGATCGAAAGAATGGGGAGAAATGAAAACTCAAACGACGTCTAATATTAACTTATTAGAGACATCATAAACAAACGTCGCTAAAGGTCGCTAAAGTAGTGATGACTATAGAATATACATCGCAAAACGTCGCTAATACAAAAATAGTAGCGACGTTATTTAAGCGTACATCGACTATGCTTTCATAAGAACCAGTTACAGTCGCTAATAGTCGCTATTCGTCGCCAATAGCGACTTATAGCGACGTATTCTGTGAAATTTGTTTAACTCATTATTAGTAGCGACGTTTACTAACGACGTCGCTAAATGCGTCGCTAAAACATGATATTTTGGTTGTGTCGAATGTATGCATGATGGTATCATTTTGTGTGAAGAATTTTATTGTTGCCTTGTTATTTAAAATCTATTGCATTTGATATGTTGCATTGATTAACCAATTTGATTAAAGTTGAAGAATCTTTTATGGTACTTAGGTCTTTCTACATCCAGGTACTCTTTTTTTGGTTATTGCAGTTTCTGAAGTGTCTGCTATAGTTCTGTTGATTATAAGTTTTGGAATGAATGTTTGAGTTGTAATGGGTGCATGATCTTGGTATTTTACAAATCTTTGGAGTATGCTTTGAATGGTTGTGCTGAATGCAAGACATATGCTGTTTGATGAATGGTTTCCAATCTTTTGTTTTTTTGAGATGTACAACGTAAAGCATAGGACTTTGTGCACGCTATGTTACATGCTATTTGCTCCCACTGCCCCTAATTTTTATGCGCAAGACTTTGTGCTATGGTTTCCAAACTTTTGTGGCTGCTTCTCTGCTCTGCAATACGATCAACTATCTGATTGCTAAAATTGGTGCTAGTTTAGTACCTTTTTATTCTGTAGAGCTTAAGGACTTAATTAGTGTGGAAGAATAGACACTTATTTTTGTTGTTACATAGACGTTTTGTTCCTTTAGATCTAATTACCTATTACTTTCTCCGTTATTTGGCTGATGTTTAATGTTTCTCGAGAAATCTATTGTATATGTAGTTTTGTGTAGTGCTCTTGTGATGCTTGACATGTCAAATGTAAACTCCATCACCAAGAATTCCTAGTTATATTTTTATATATATTTTATTAAATATTGTACTAGCTAATATTCTCTGTACTTTGTAAAATCCTAACTAGATTGTGTGTGTATGTAGTTTTGGTAGAGTACCTAGAATAATTGGATTTTAGTACTAGATATTATTTATTTTGTAATGGTATATACACACACACACACACACACACACACACACACACACACACACAACTACCACTCGCTATTTTAGCCTTCTTATACCATTTTTCGTAGCTTTGTTATTAGTAGCACAACACTAGTTATTTTCTTCCAACAAAATTTGCATACATGATCTAGTGTATATATATATATATAATAAAAAAATATATATATATATATACACATACACAACTACCACTCGCTATTTTAGCCTTCTTATACCATTTTCCGTAGCTTTGTTATTAGTAGCACAACACTAGTTATTTTCTCCCAACAAAATTTGCATACATGACCTAGTCGAGCCCCTCTACATTTATACCATTTATGTCTCACTCAAACACGTCTCCTTGTACTTTATTTTATAGAACAACATTCATGTATAAAACCATAGTTCAAAATAGATCAAATACCTACGTCCGTTCCATCGAAATTGGAGACACAAATTTGACCCAAACCCTTTGACCCATAGGGTCATTATGATTTATACTAAGCCTAGAGCATTCATGTAGCTTGTGTCCCACTCAAAAGGACCCATACACGCTCTCTAAGCACCCACAAATCATTAGAATATTTACGTAGAAAAAATGGGTTTAACGAGCTATAAAAGTTTATCGGTACGTCGAAATAGCGCAAAACGAGAGCCAAATGGTGCACCAACTCAATCCTTATATATATAGGACTTAATTAGGAAAATCATAGTGGGTGTAGACCAAGTTATCAGGTTCCTAATAGGTTTGGACAACAACTTATTTGTACAACAGTCCACATAGGTTTAAATGGTGCATATGTTGTGTTTTAGTCCAAAATAAGCATCCAAATGATCACCAAACCTAGCCTAAGTTAAGTGTGGGTTAGCCAACCTTAACATGAGGGTCTTAGGCCAATTATAGACCAATAAGCTGTTGTGAACATCAACTTATTTCAGCAAGAAGTTGGCGGGTTTGGAGAGGGACAACCACTCATTGTTGGTTAATAAACTACCCTTCCATTCTTCTAAATTCAAGACCACTCTCCCACAAACCCCTACACAGCTTATACACTCTATCCCTCTCATTTTTCCCAACCATTTTCACTCATTTCCTTCTCAAAACAGTCCCAAAATTTGGTGGAAATTTTGTGGAGCAAGGTTGAAGTTTCATCGACTTCGGAGGGTTCCTACGAGCATTCCGGAAGGCATATCTACCGAGGGGCAAGTGCGGGAGGTAGCCTAATGTAGGATTTCTAGGAGGGGAGTTTCAAGCCTAGAACACGTTGTTTTCCTCTCCGAAACCCCTTCACAGGGCAAGCGGACTGATTCGGGACTTTTGGTTGGATTTGTTGGAGTCAAATCCCATTTCAAGTAAGTACACTTTCGATATTGTTCCCAAATCTTGTAAACTAGTTGTAGGACCCCAATGACATTTTGTGACATAGGTAGAGACCATAATCACTTAATTAAAACTTATTTTAATATGATTTTTAGGAGGATACAAAATTCTGAATGCATATGTTATGTGTCGCACATATGTGAATGTTGAGAGCAATATATACATGTTTTATTTACCGTATTTTTTGTACAACTTGATAAAATATTAGCCCATATATTTAACCTTGTAAACCATGAATCTTTACATGTTAAACTTGGTTTTTATAGCTCAATTTCAGCATATTAAGTTATGAATTCAGATTTGATACTACGTATATACATGTTGATTTGTGCATGAAATATACATATTCACCTTACCAATTTTTGTGACTAACTTAAGAACCCTTTAACCATGTTAATGAACTATTAGAACCCTATGTTTTGGCATGTTAAACTTTGTTTATAGGGCCTAAACACAGCCAACAATATTCTGTATTAAGATTTTAATTCTTGACATGTTGAGTTAAGAATTTGTCTAGTTTAGGTTAAAATTGTATGTAGTATGGCCCTAGAACTATACTTAACATATAGTATATGTTTTAGTCTTGTTTCGTTAATTAAAGTACGAGACACAGAAATGGAATTGTAAAATTGTATGTTCATAGGTTCAAGTACGAGACACCGAAATGACAAGTTGAACCTCGAGTTTCGTTGAAGGAATTGACCCAGAATTTATGTAGGTTAGTGCCAAAAAATTTCCCTTAAAAATAATCTTATAATTATATTTAATATATATTTAATATTCTATTTTTTAAATATAGGTTGGTACAAATTTAACTTAGAAATTGTACCGATGCGACCTAGAAAATCAATATTTAGAGATGGTTATAGTTGTTGCATTTATTTTAGGTAAATATGACTTAAACAAATATTTAATAAAATACTAGGTTCCTATATTAAGAATTAATACTAGGTTTATTTAATTTATCAAAGGTTTATACTATAGGTTATATTAATGACTATAGTTGGGACATGCCTGGAAAAATATTGAAGTTGTGTAACCAAAGCCTCACCAAAAGTTGTCATTTAGGACATATGAGTTAGTTTACTTGTATAGGTTTATTTGGTTATAACTTTGAGGATAAACCTCTAGGTTTAATAGGTATGACATGTCATTATTAGCAAAAGACCCTTAGAATGTATCAATGTCATATTTGTGCAAAAAAGACCTAATAGGAGCAACACTTAGCAACTATGCATAGGGGAGTGTCCTAGTAGACATATGTAACTTGTTTCGTAAAATTATTTGGAGTCATGCTTATTCGAAGATTAGAAGGTTAGGTGAATTTTCTTAAATTATATTTAATAAATTAGAGCCTACTTCTACCATCTAGCTTTCTTTGTCAGTTATTTTTGTTATTATTTCATAATTAATATATAACTAAATGTACTTTGTGCATGTGTAGTAATTCTAGATTAATAATTCAACCATTAGTATTTCAATTTAGCCTCTCGAAACATTATTACTTTGGGTTAGTAATCAGGTTCACAGCATTCTTTTTCAGGAAACCCAGGCAAGTATACCTTGCCAATATGTACAGTTTATTTGTACATGCTTATGTTATGTTATTTCTTTACATGTTGTCAGCTTCTATACTCTGTTTACTTGTCTATGGTTTGGTACTTATTTTCATTTTCTGCTTGTATAGATCTTCTTATTGAGTGTAAGATTGACTTGACTCGATTGGATCACTTGACTTGACATGACCTGGCGTGATTTGACTCGACTTGATCATTTGACTTGCCTCGACTTAACTTGAGCATTGTCCGATACTAGGATTGGCTATTTGACCACTCTCGACTTGGGAGTTCCACGCAGGTGCTACGATAGAGAGTTACTATAGTTTGGGAGCTCCACACATGACTACTCTCTATAGGACCGTAGATACCACACAAGGCTGTGGTTATTTGATTCCTTTATAGCCACTCTTAGCATCATAGTACTATGACATGTTATTAATTATTGTCTCTTGTTACCTTACCTGTACTTCCATTATTCTTATTGTTATTCTACAGTTTCTTTCTGTCTATTTCATGCATGTTACATAAACTGTAAATTAGGCTTTTATATTATGTATCTTGCTATGTCCCCTAAGGACCTGGTGATTTCTCCAGGTTTTGCTGAGCTGCTATTGTAGATAGAAGGGTAGTTGGTGATTATTTTTCCAGGATTTCAGGTACTTATATTTTTGGTTGATATCTTCATTATATTCATCCGACATTATAATTATACCATTACTTTATTCTGCTGATGTAGCATAGTTTTGCAAGCTTTATTCCTTTATATGAGCTTGTTCAAATGATTGTAATAGAGTCTGGTTCACTTTATTATATATTGTATATTCTTTTTGCTTGTAGGATCCAGTGTGTTAATGTCTGACCAACATTAGTGCACTTGGTCTTATAATGAAGGATTTATTCCCAGTGGGTTGAGACATAGAATTATCATAGTGATATAGAGATATAACTACCTGACATAGACAACATATACGTATTCGAGCTGGGCTGGAGTCCGCTTGATAAGTAGCTGGCTTTTATGCACTACCAGAATAAGTCATATTAGCGACGCCCAAAAACGTCGCTAAAAAGGATGAAAACGTCGCTAAGTTCATTTTTTGACGTATTTAGCGACGTTTTATTGTTGTCGCGAAAAGCCTAGTCGCTAACAGGTAAAACGTCGTTAATCGTCGCTCTTACCGACGCTTATCGACGCAAAAGTACGTCGGTAATCGTGGAACATTTACCGACGTTCACCGATGCACCGTCGGTAATATAGCGATGTTTATTACGTCGGTACATGTCGGTAAATCCTGGAACTTTTAGCGACGTATTTAGAATACTTACCGACGTTTACCGATTCCGTTAACGAGGGAAAATCTTGGAACATTTAGCGTCGTTTAGCGACGTTTACGACGCTTACCGACGCACAAATACGTCGGTAGGTGTCGGTATACCTGCTGACTTACCGACATTTACCGATGTTTTCCTGCGTCGCTAAATATCGGTAAATGTTGGTGAACGTTGCTAAATTACAAAAAAAACAAAAAAAAAATAAATTACAGAATGTCCACAGAATCACATTTTATTCCTGCAGTTTAATAAATAAAAATAAATACACAGAAGCACATTTTCTCCCTGGGTTCGCCGACCCCTTCGGTGGAACACTCAACACTGATAAATCACAACAGTATAACAATCAACACAAACAATACTAAAAGTTTACAACCAATATCCAAAGTGCACAACCAACACAAAGTGTATAACAAACACTAAAATATCCAAAGTCTACAACCAATCTCCAAAGTGTATAACAATCAACCCCAGTCTACAACCAACCAACCAATATCCAAAGTTTACACAACCAATACTAAAAGTCTACATGCAAACATACAATCAACATAAACAAACACTAAAATATCATCACATTAAACAGTCCTAACTCGGACTACTGTGAATCTGGAGGAGGAGGGGCACCGTCGCACCTCAAGGGTAGAAACATCTCGTACTCCTCTCGTGAAATCGTCACCGATGAAGAAGGTAGTGACGTCGGTGGAGTTGGTGTTGATAAAGAAGGCGGAGTCGACGACGATGAAGGCACACCTGAAGGACAATAACGCTCCAACGCTGCTAGTCGCTGGTGGTATGAATCCATGGTAGATAACATCCTCGTACTGCTATCAACCATCGAATCCTGTATCAACGTCAGCCTCTCGCCCATGGACAGCTGTGATGCCTGCAGATCTGTCATGCTGCGCTCTGTCGACGCTCTAAGATCAGTGACGCCCCGCTCTGTCCTCTCAGTCATATCCCTGAGTTCCATAATGCTGCGATCGAACGTATCCAATTGTGCTAGGAGCGCAGCATCGTCCGTATAGTGCTGCTCCTGGATCCGTCGTAGCAGCTCCTCACGGACAGACTCCACCATCTGTTGGACTCGAGCAGACTCCTGGGAGGGCTGTGGGTCATGCACACTAGCAGTGGAGGTCCTAGAGGACTGTGTCGTAACTAGGGCACCATAGGATCCCGTGCCGTAGTACGTACCCCTGTGGAGACCACCAGTGGCGGTCACCCACAGCTCGTCCTCCGAAGGAGCTGAAGCGGGCTACGAGGAAGTACCGGCCTTTCCCGCAGCAGGTGTACTAGCAGCCGCCCGCTCCTTAAGCCGTTGAAACTCGGCCTAGAAAGCATGGATACTCTATAACTTCTAATGTCTAATGTACTTATTATTACTAACTACATGAATATTTATTTGCGTGCATATTTACTAAGTCATATCAAAACTAACACGAAGTATTAAAATTAATAAATAGATTTGTAATACTTACATAGGCCTTCTCGGCCCTCTCGTCAATAAGCTTCCCGCCCTTCCGATGTGTTGCCAGGAAGACGATTACCATATTGGCATCATCACCCCTGTTTATCTGTAATTAAATATATCACCTTTTACTAATTTATCAGACTTACATTAAAATAATATTTCTGAAATAAAAAGACATACCAAACGATAGAAATGTTCTGTCATCGGAATCGACCCACTGCACCACTTTGATCCCTGCTTCCTAGCCGCTTTGGCCTTCCCAGACTTTTACTTGTACCTTGGCTCGTCGAATCGAGCCTTCATCGCAGTCCACTGATCAGGGGTGATCCAACCTTGGATCGGCTTTCCGGCACGATCACGAGTCTTCTGATCATTAATAGCGTCGCGGATCAGCTTAGCAGCGATGACAGAAAACATTCCCTTGATCAGCTCGGCCCGATGCAGTGGATAGAAAAACATAGCCTAGAAGAGTGCAAACCAAATATTTATCAGTTATATATAATATGCATAAATTATATGATTCATGTTAAAAGTAAATATATTTTAACCTTGAAGCGCGCAAACCAGTAGGCCTTCCTCTCGTCCTGAGCATCAGAGTAGTTTATCCAAGTAGTTTATCCAAGGACACCATAATTATTTCTCAATAAGTGGCCTAGGCGTCTCTGTACCAACGGGGGACGATATCTATACAGATATATTATATTCATGAGAAAAGTTAATTTATGATAAATATAGAAAAAATAATAAACCAAAACACTTACTTTGTACCGTCGGCCCAGATCTCCGTCCTCGTCTCCTCCGAAGGTGCGCACGCATCATCTGCCTGATACTGGTCAGCCGTCAGCTCAGCCTCCTCCATCTGATCATCTGTCTCTATCTTCGTATCAGTAGAAGGAATGCTAGACTCGGGAGATGTCTCAGGCCTGGAACTACTCGTCTCAAGAGATACGCCATGTAGCGTCATGGCAGGTGGAGGTACTGTCTGATACAAAGGAGTACTCGGCGATGAAGATCTAGAACTGGTACCAGTAGGAGGTACCGAAGGAGAACCTTGTCCTCTGCCAGTACCAGTAGGAGGTACCGAAGGAGAACCCCGTCCTCCCCCACGTCGGGACATACGAAATGATTCGCGACGACCTGTCATACCTGATAACAACATATAATGATACAACAAATAATAGAGACTAGAAATATGAAAGTACAACAAAGACAAGATAATAACCAAGATAACATATGATGATACAAGATAATAACTAAGACAACATCTAAGTCCAGATAGTATATTCTATAAGAAACATCTAAGTCCAGATAGTAACCAAGACTAGATAATAACCAACTCTACATAATAAGAAAATGAAAGTACATCTCTCTCAATCATCTTCAGAATATTTATCTTGTTCGTCTTTCTCGACCTCATCTTCCTCTTCCTCCTCATCTTCACTTTCATCTTCGCCTTCGTCGGCTTCGCCTTCCTCTTCGGATAATTATACATCTTCTACATTAGTCGTGTAATGCATAACTTCCGTGGAGTCCACATAAACAATATTGGTTATAAGAGGTAGCTCGTCCTCCTGATAAGCTTTTTCGTCAACATCAAAAGTATCTCTAGTTTTAGTCTTACATACTGCCCACCAGTCAGACTTCATTGCACCCTGTCTCGGATAAGCTGTGAAGTACACGAGCTGAGCCTGA
The DNA here is from genome assembly GCA_029216955.1 of Iris pallida. NCBI lineage: Eukaryota > Viridiplantae > Streptophyta > Magnoliopsida > Asparagales > Iridaceae > Iris > Iris pallida. The sequence goes on along the minus strand of JANAVB010009596.1, from coordinate 17,123,691 downwards.
GTTGATAGTACAAATGGTTCGTAGCTTTGATATCTACGTTTGTAGTTTATATCTACAAGACCATGCTTGTCAATTTTTCAACCTTGATTTTCAATCGGATCGAACCATTCACACTTGAACAACACGATCTTTGCAGGTTCTCTGCCATAATTATATGTCAACTCCACAATCTCTCGCAAGATGCCAAAGAAATTATTTCCTGGATTGACGTCTTTGTAGTTCGAAGATTTGGTACACAAACAGCTATTTTTCATGGAATCAAGATCCAGGAAGCTGTCTCTGATCAGAGCATTTGTCGACTTGAACCTAAAGCCATTCATATAGTAACTTGGCCATATTTTAACGACAATAATTGGTCCCTTGGAAAGAGTTCTAATTAATTCAATCTCGGGTGAAATTAGACGATCGACCTGAATACCAAAGAAGAGATAGTAAGTTATTTATTACGCAGTTGTATTATAAGAGACCAGTAATTACCGAGCTGCTTAGATATTCGCTTAACCAAGAAGGAAAATGATGTCTCATTTCTTGTTCTAATGCTTCGTCTGTTAGGTAGGGTCTAACCGACCTCAACTCATCATTATATGTACTGAAAGACAACAAAGCAACTGCCGATTAGTACAATAATATTAGCTTATACTATTACATTGAGATGATGTAAACTCATCATTAATTACTTATCCCTCTAGCTTCTCCACTTTATCTTCGTCGCAATTGAGTAATATATGCAACTGAGCAGCCCTTAGCTCTTCGTCATTCAAATATCTCTTCTTCATTTTCCCCGAAGGCTTTCCGGACGCATTGAATACTTTCAGTATTCCATCAATAGATTCTTGATATCCGTCGTCGTTTCTCGGAGCCCTCGTTCTATTCGTAGCAACATAAGGTTTGAAATACGTCGAGCAGAAGTTTGTAATCTTCTCGAGAATATAGGCTTCACAAATAGAACCCTCGACCTGAGCCTTGTTTTTCACCTTCCTCTTTAGGTGGTTCAAATGTTGCTCAAATGGGCACATCCACCAATAACCGACGGACCCACCAACACATGCCTCGTAGGAAAAATGAATTGGCAAATGCTCTACGGAGTTGAAGAATCCAGGAGAAAATACCTTCTCGAGCTTGTACAGTGTTACCACAATATCGTTCTCCTGCTTTTCTAGATGATCGACGAGCAACTTAGCAGAACAAAGATCTCTGAAGAACATGCTAAGGTCGGTCAATGGATTCTAAACAACCTGGGGTAAGAATTCCCGAAACGCAATTGAAATTAACCTTTCCATGAATATGTGATAATCATGGCTCTTCATACCTGTCAGTTTGTTCTCCTTGAGGTCGACGCATCTTCTCAAGTTTGAAACATACCCATCTAGAAATTTCAGACATTGAATCCACCTACAAAGTCTTACTTTATCCTCCTTCTCCAGTGAGAAAATTGCCTTAGGCTGCTTCAACTTCCCATTCCCTTCGTCTATCAAATGCAAAGCAGGACGTCTACATATTTGCCTCCGTGTTTCAAACGGAAAGCCTTAGTACGGTCTATGCAATACGGACATTAAAGACGACCATGCGTGCTCCATCCAGATAATATTTTACAGACCGGAAAGTTGTTGATGGTCCACATAAGTGCTGCCCGCATCTAAAAATTTTGTTTTCTAGAAATATCGTACGTATTGGAACCTACTTCCCACAGCTGATTCAACTCATCAATCAATGGCTGTAAATACACATTGATGTTCCTTTTCGGATTGTTCAGACCTGGGATAATAACGGTGAGGAACATATACGGAGTCTTCATGCACATCCAAGGCAGTAGGTTGTACGGAGTGACGATCACAGGCCAACACGAATACTGGAATCCTGAAAGTCCAAATAGGGTAAAACCGTCGGAGCAGAGACCCAATCTGACATTATGCAGATCAGAAGCAAAATCTGGATACTCTCGATCAAAGTGCTTCCATGCTTCTCCATCATATGGGTGATCCAACACTCCTTCGGTCTGTTCCCGCTTATGCCAACTTATGTTTTCTGTAGTTTCCTTCACCATAAACAACCGCTGCAACCTCGGCGTCAACGGTAAGTAGTGCATCGAATCGGTAGGCTTCCTTGCACCGACAGACCTTCCTCTACCACTGCCCTTGTAGCGATCAGTACCACAAAATTTGCAGGCGTCTTCATCCTTGTCGTCTTTGTAGTACAACATGCACCCGTTGCGACATGCATCAATTTTCTCATATCCCATCCAGAGCGATCACCATCCTCTTAGACCGGTAAAAGTCTTTAGGCAACTTAGTACCCTCAGGCAATATTTCTATAATCAACTCCATAAGTTGGTTGTAGCAATCTTACGACATGTTAAAATCATACTTGATGCTCAACAATCTTGTAACCATCTCCAACGGTGAATGATCCTCACAACCAGGATATAATGGAGTCCTTGCATTCTCTAGCAACTCCATAAACTTTGCAGAATCGGCGTTCGATGCCTCCTCAGGTGCATCATGATTATCCGGATCGAAACTAGGCCCTGCCGCGTCAAAAACTATGTTTACCAACCCATCGTCGTAAGCAGCGTGGTTGTGGACATCCACATAAGGCTCATACTCCGATGCTAAAGACACAAGCTTTTCGTGCGTGCTCCACTGATAGTAATCCGACGTGAAACCCTTCGAGTATAAATGATATGTGACTTCCACTTCTGGATGATATTTTAAGTTACGACATCTCACAAACGGACACTTAATTTTGGTACCGTCCATATACCGAGGGAACGCCTTGGCAAACTGTAGGAACTGCTGTATACCCTCTATAAATTCATCCCGCATACCGCACATGTCATTAGGATGACGGTTGTACATCCATAAACGATTCCGCAGATAGTAATTCAGCTCCATAACCATTTGAGGACAATTCTGTAATATAGATACATGCACATCGTTGAAGCACTTGTAAAAGTAATAGCATTACTCATGACATATCCTAAACATTGAAATAGAATCCTAAGTAATCATGATACAACAAGTGGTAATAGATATAATGTATCCTATATAGTTTCTTTCCCTTTCCTTCCTAACACAACCATGTACTTACAATTTCAAGTCCCTGACCTTCCTGTCTACTGCAGGGGACCAATACTCCTATCATCCCTCTCTTACAACTATTGCTCTTCATGATGAAATAAGGGATACTAATACCACAAGAGGCAGGGCAACATCAAGGTAGTGAATGATGCAAGTATCAAACTGTAAGTCCAACTAACTGAAAATGAAGACTAATTCTAAACATCAAGGTAGTGCAACAGCTCCCTTCTTTTAACTAAACACAGGATTTTATATACCTTTATAAGGAACTGATACAAAATAAGGTAAGAAAATCTATACTTGAAATGCCCTTACTGCACCATTGTGTTTTTTCTAATGCTTGTACTGACTTCAAACCAATACTCCCTGCATTATGGTAGTATGGTTGCTGTTCCTGGTTATCAAAGGATGTTCGATCCTTAGCCACACTACTAATTGCCCTGTATGACTCAAATATTTGATAATCAAGTCAAAATCAGAAAATCAGGCACTCAATACCATTGATATCAGAGTATCGGTTCAGATTCAGTTACTCGAAGATTGAGTAACCAATCTGAAACAGATACTCGAAGTCAGACTTGTTTGTCAGACTTACTATGCCATTCTTGTTTCCTTCTTGGTATCATTCATCCAGTTACAACGGTGGCACACCACACTGTAGGCAATTTATAGGGTTTACTTGGGTTGGTTTAATTTTTAAACATCTAATTAAGGTCAACACTAACAGGTATGACCATGAGCAATTTTATGAACTGTCCCTGCTCTTCTTATGTATGCCAACTGAACCCCCTTCCAAAAGGTATGCTACAACTGTTACCTACCCTTGTTATCAGCTTTTCGTAGTTTTGGTAAGATATGCTGCATCAAGCCACTCTCTTACAGATACTAAGTCACCTATGAACAATTTTACCCACTCGGACCTTACATATACATGTGCGTTCCCACATGCACCTCGAGTGCTCCTAATACTCTGTTATATAGGTAACTTATAAACCTCGGTACTTATTTCAAGATATATATATATACAAGACTCCTACTTTATTGATCTAAAGAGTAACACATAAGTACCTAAACAAAGTAATGCCAAAATTAGAGCTACTCTTGATCATTTGAAACAAAATTCCATCAGTTTACTAATCTTGGGATGATTGTTTCATGCCCAATTGTCCAATTCACAAAAAAACACCTAATTTCTAACAAAATAACAACATTGGCATTCGCCAGTACATGTAGAAAGCATAATTACGCTAAAATTATACCTAAAAGGCCATAGAACCGCACCTGGAGCTCGGACAAGATGTTAGAGAGGCGATCGTTCCACAGCACGATCGAGCCGGTCAGACCTAGCAATGAATCAAATCTAGATTCGTCGGCATTGGATCAAAGAAATAGATTGATCAAAGAAATTGAAATAGTGATTCGATCAATTTGGGAGAAAGGAAGATAAATCTCTAGAGCGAGATAGAGGACCTGCGCCGATGAGGATGAGGACTTTGGAGGAGGCAATGCCGTAGGGGAGAGGGAGTCGTCGAGGAGTGGGGGCCACCGGGGAGAGGGGGCCGCCAGGGAGAGGGAGTCGCCGAAAATGAGAGGGGAAGGGGGAATTTGGGGAGCGAGCGGGAGATGAAATTTTTGGGTAAAAAAGAGAGGAGAACTCGATCGGTTGCCCCCTATATGAAACTTCTTAGCTACGTCCAATAAAGACGTCGCTAAACGTCGCTAGATCAAAAAAAATATAACGACGTATAGCTAAATCGTCGGTCAACGTCGCTGATTAGCAACGTTTACCGACTTATTAGCAATGTTATTTTTTACTTAAAAGACGTCGCAGGATGTCGCTGATCGTCGCTAACAGTGACGTCCTGCGACATTTTTTTATGCATCGCTAAATTCCTTTATTTTAGCGACGTTTTCCTTAAGCGTCGCTAATTTCGTTGGTAATATGACTTCTTTTGGTTGTGATGTAACATAGTCCTATGTATTGGGACTGGGACATTACACCAAAGCCATGACATGCTTCACCCGTTGATTGCACTTGCCTTGTTATATTATTAGTCTCTTTTTGGTTGGAAGAAATCTACTGGATGACATCACCTACATTGGCTATTAGACACTGTTCACATGGAATTTTTATTAATACATTTAATTTTCTGACATACTTATAATATTTTATTGTTGTCACTGATACTCCTATTTTTTTTATAAATATATAGATCTTGTCACGTACCATTCCTAAAAGTCACGGGACTAGCATATAACACTATCAGCTAGTACATACTCAAGGGTGACTCCAATCTATGGAACCCTCAAGTAATACACGTAAGTCGTCTAAGATAGGGTTTAAATTGTTAAGTTAATTATATCTCAATCCACAGATAATAATTTCAAATGGGAACGAAATACATTAATGTTGATCAAACAGTAATACACTAATGCCACTTGAATATAAAAATACAAGAATAGATAATTTGTAATAAAGTTGGCCAGACCTTAATACAATCATCTGAACAAACTCATAACAATAAGTAAAGCTTCTAAAACTAGGCTATACCGCTGAAGATGCCATCATAAAATATGAAAGATGAAATAAAGATAAAAGTACCACTAGCGATACCTGAATTCCAGAGATGCAGTCATCTACCAATATACCCTTCTATTCTAGCTGTCTCAATAAACACCTGGAGACATTAGTGCACCATAAAATATAAAAGATGATATAACGATAAAAGTACGTCTGTTGTACTTTGCCCCACTCATCAGCGGTTGTGTGCTTTCGTTATGCTCGAAGAGGCGCAAAAGTTGACGCACTTTTGAAAAGAACCAGCTGTCGTGTTGTTGACTGAGTTCACGCTCGGACCAATAACTGCTTTATTTGCCATATTAGAGCTCTTCTGTGTCCGGCTGTGAAGTGGTTTTGCTCTGGCGAGGCTGCACGTTTGAATCTCTGTGGAAGCAGACTTTGATGGCGATTGTATTCACATATGCTATCCATAGGCATTTTCTGTGTTTGTTCATGACGATCGTACTATGAAGATTAACCCCATTGTAGATCTTTAAGAGTTTTTAGTTCTTTTCATGTAATCATGTAGAGTCTATAATAGATCCTTATAGCCATGATTTTAATAAAAAGAACTCTTTGTGACCTTTTCTGTTCTATGACTCTGTCTTGTCTGCCTGATCGTTTGGTCACCTGCACTTTTGTGAAGATGGGTGGGTAGCGAGAACACCTACCTGCACTTTTGATAATATCTGAGCATTTTTATGGTTCTACAAGATCCCCTTTAAAGTGTTTCGAACTTCAATTAAGTTCGAAATACTTTGAACAGAAGCATGACACGTGTCCTTTTCGAGCGAATGCTTGGCGTGCATACTGACAGGCTATCGTCACGCTTAGGCTTCAGCGTTAAATGCCTTGAGCTGTCGCTTCATTAAAGTTGAACTTAATTCCTTGTTTCTAGGGAACGGTCATCATGATCCCAATTTTTCTTTCCCACGTTGTTCGAATAGTTCCTTTGATCACGAAGTGTTTCATCTTCTTTCTCTGACGTGGCTGCACCTTATGAGTAGGGTTTGTTGGGGGATAGAGAAAACTTTCTTGCTTTCACTTATCTTCCCATAGAAGCTTTTTGTCAGAGTCTTCTTCCTCTTTCAAACCCTAACTTTTCTCGCCATGGCTCCCAAGAAATGAAGAACCCCAAAAGCACATGTAGCGAGCTCCAAGAAGGCTAAAGAGAAGCGACCTGCTTCTGATGATGATGATCTTGATGACTTATCGAACATTAGCGTGGTAGTTCATAGCGACATGCGACCACCTGTCGTAGGTGATAAATTTTGACTCCTTGCTCTGCTGATGCACAAGAGCAGTCACTCCTCGGAGTATCGCCTCATAGATGTACTGAAGCTTTTCTTACTGATGCACGTGGTCACTCGTTCTTTGGATGAGTGTCTGTAAGTGTGCTGAAGCTCTGTTCAACCGATGCACATGGTTGTTGCTTTTAATAGTGTAACAACTGTAGGATGTGTTGAGGTTCTTGCTGACGCGTAGGACACAGTGTCTGTACGGATGCTCTCTCGTAGCTCTACTGGATAGTATCTGCGTGAAAGCTCACTTGCCGAAGCGCAATGCCACTTGGTGATACCTGCATAGAAGATAACTTGCTGAGGTGTAGTATTATCTGGTACTACCTGTACGGATGCTTGGCTTTTACTAAACAATAGTCTTGGACCCCTATTTTTTGCTTCTGTGCAGTTTTTGTGACTACCTCCCTGAATGAGATTCTTTACGACTTCTCTGTCTGCGCGCTGGAGACAAACGTCGAGCAAGAACTCGTTGAGCCAGCCAGAAGGTTGATTGTGGAAGATCAACCGACGGGACGATTGGATGAAATACAGGAGCAGTGTTTGGCTTATTTTTGTCGCATGCTAGATCAGGGTAAGTTGACTCCCTCTTTTCATGCCAACGTGGGGATGTTAAAGCTCCAGTTCCTCTATAGTGATCAGTTGGCTCTGAAGGAAGCGGAGCTACTTATGCTTAAGTTTGCCTGGTATTTTGAGAGCAATGGCCTCCTCTTGTATGTTCCGACGATTGACTGTCATCTCCCGCTATCTATTTTTTCCTGTTCGTCGAAAGACGACGTCTGGAGTGGGATCTGACCCCTAGCTAGGGAGGTCTAATCGCAGGTCGTATCAATGTAGATAGATGCTTTTATGGCTGTTCGGGGTGGTTCATCATTCTCCTTGCAGTTGTTACTCCCCGGTCGTAGGTTCAGCGATATTCCTGCTGATGTGCATCCATTTGGTGCTTTAATTTTTGCAATTAGACTCCTGGCCGCCGGTTGTACATATCCGACGGGCGCCTACCGGGTCGAAGGCTAGGTTCATTCTGACAAAAACTGAGGTGACTTGATTCGATGGGCATTGAGCACTTTTAAGGAGGATCTGAGCGGCACTTGCCTTCGTCGTGCCATAAAGGGTACTGAGTATAGAATCCCTATCAGCCAGTCTTTATTCCTGGCTTTGCTGGAGTTGTTTAATCACCTCACCAGGACTTTCTTCCTGTCGTGTGGGCTCTCCGTGATATGTTTGCCATCTCGAAGCTGCCTTAGGGTGAGCACCCATACGAGGAGTATTGCCCTACTCCCGATGAGCTCGCGGGATTGGAAAGTCAGTATCCGGAGATGATGGCAGTATACAAGGAGCTGCTTTGCCATCAACAAGTTTGTGTATGCCAGGACTCTGCAAAGGGTCAGCCTCACTTCAACGTGTGGAGGAGGTATTTGTATGGCGATGATCCGTCGGAACGCAAATCGGTTCATCTTTCCTCTCGTAGGACGTATACCACCGCTGAGGTGGAGAAGATGGAGGCCGAGGCCAGGATGCGAGCTCCCTCGCTGGAAGTTGAGGGAAGACCCGGCTCCACGGTCCGTAGTTATTTTTACCACAATTTAATTCCTAAAGTCCGAAAGCGACACTAGCTGCCTTCCTGATGCTGTTGTTGAGGAAGGCTGTAGTGCCTGGAGGCTCAGGCTCTGTGGGGCGACTGAGTAGGGAACTTATTATGCCGGCCGTGAGGTTGGCTTTTGGTCACTCTCCTGCGTTGCCTCCAGCCATGGTTTGCGATATTCTTCGAGGCCTACGAGACCTCTCAGAAAAGATCATAGAGTATCGTAGGTGTGCCAGCGAGTTTCTTCGAGCGAAGTTTCCCTATCATTATTTGATGGCCTGGTTGGCATTGCATCATACTGGTTTGATTGTCTCTGCCACCATAGACGGTCACGATAAGGGGGGGACGAGCTTTTGTGTAACTTCCACAGGACGAGGTAGTCTCATAACGGTGTTCCTGTCTGTAGGCGGGCGTTGAACCACTTGGACAGTTACATTTTTAGCAGGGTTTCGCCTTTCTATGGTAGCCATGAAGCTGGTGACGAGCTGGTTGATCGGGCCGACGGAAGGGACGAGTTAACTATCGGTGCCTTTCGTTGGTTGTTATCCATTCGTCCTTCACACCTGGTGTTCTGGAGCCAGAATAAGGCATATCTGGAGGCCTATCTGTCGAGTCGCTTCACGCAACAGTTAGGTTATAGCCAAACAATGATGGGCAATCCTAGTCCATGTCTGGGCTATGAGGGAAGTTTGTTGGACGACACGCGCTTGGAGTTATTATAACGCCAAATCTACTAGGGCAGCATTTACATTCCCTGACGTGCATAGAGAGCCCCGTTTCTTGTATTCTGCAGTAAAGTTTTACTGTTTGGTAAATAACTTCTCTTCGGTTTAGACCGAGAATAGACCTTTATTGTGGGTACGAAGTTTGAGAGGCCTCAGCGATGGTCTCAGGAGTTTGAAGCTGCAGGATATGGGTCTTCGGATGACTCTAGTGCCTCTCGGGAGCGAAAAGAAGATGTGGCACCCTTGAGTTCCCTACTGAAACGTCGAGCTCGTTTGGTGGAAAATCCTCCATCTAGCAAGAAGGTAAAAATAGTGGCATCCAAGGGTCATGCCCCTTTGCGGCATAGCGCACCGCCTGTTGCGTCGACCTCAAGGGTATATTTTGGTTTCTTTTCTATTCAAATTTTCACTCGTAGCTTTTTATTTATCCATGTTTTGCTGGTGCAGGCGAGGGAGACGCCGGGGCGATCAGAGGAGTACCATATCCCTGAGGAGGGCCCAACCACAGATCTAGAGGGGGTTCCTCTTCCTGCCTCTTTTGACTATGAGGTAATGGCTTCCACGGGTGGCTCCGTGGTAATACCTTGAGTTGGCCTCGCGTTTCACGAAAGTACCGTTCGGGAACCCGGGCTTGAGATGGGTCGTTCGGTTGAGGATGCTGAAGGCGCTTCTACTGGTTCCTTCCTGGAGCCTCCTCCTTACGGAGGCATCAAGGGACCAGTGTTGGAAGATTTAGCCCTGGCATATATTGCATCTCGACCCCGAGCGGCATTTGAAGACAATGTCATAGATCCGGGGTGGACATTGCTGACGAGCAGACTGGTCGAGGTGATGTGGTCACTGATGACCACCCGCCCAGGCTCCAGCCGGGGCGGTCACTATCGACGGTGCTATTGATGAGCCTGTCGATGAAACCCCTAAGGGTCCAACTGAGGAGGATGAATTGGTCGAGGAGGCTGCTGACGAATCCGTTGAAGACCCCTTCGATGTAGTCTCTCCAGGATCTTCTGAAGGGATTATGTTGGAGCAACCTGTTCTGGGTTCGGTCGAGGAAACTATGGACGAACCGGTTGCTAACGTACCGGTTGAGAAGGCTGTTGAGGAGTCGTTTACAGCGACCATTGAGATGTCGACTGCTGTGATGGCTCCGGCCCCAATTAGCGTAGTTTCGGCTGAAGGAACGGTATGGGAGCTTGCTGAGGTATCAGTTGTGCATCAGACAGTATTGGCTCCTACTGTCTCTGTACCGCCAACGACCTCTGTTTTGGTGATGGCACCCACTGCTTCTGTCATGATCTTTAGGCATACGTTGGTTGCTGCTGCCATCCAGGGGCCTTCCATTGCGGCATCTTCGGTAACCCCAATGAGTTTGGCTGATAACGCATATTATACCAACCTCATTCTGAGCACAATTCGTCATGCATTGACGCGTGGCATAGAGGGTGATTTTCGAAGCAACCAATCAATCGACGGGTCCAGAATATAGTGGAGGCCCAGTTGGTGGCCTTGTACGACTATCCGGAGGGTGAGGTTAAGGCCAATACAATAGAAGATCTGTTGGCTAAATTGGAAGTCGCTTCCTTGGAGCTCCAGAATCTGGAGCGTGGTCTTCCGACACTAGCGCTGCAGAGTTAGAGAAGATGGTCTTCGAAGCATCTTAGTATGAAAAAAAATGTCGGACACTAACTGATCGTCTTGCCGAAGTTTAGTCCACGATTGAAGAAGTGACCGATGCCGAAGAGGCTCGGGTTTGTCACCGTGCAGCTGTGGAGGATCAGTGTAAGGTCCTCCGGGAGCAGATCCAAAAGTTAGAAGAGACCCTGGCCCTTGCTGAGAGTGACCTCGTCAAGTATGAGGACCAGAAGGAGATCCTTTGCTAACATTCCGAGACCCTGGCTCGAAAAAAAGGAAAACATTGGCATTCGTCAGGCCGAGCTAGCCCTTAGTGCCAAAGCCTCTCTTCTGTTGAAGATGAAGCCGCTCGCAGTCAGGAGGCCGAGCGTCGAGCTCAAGCAATGGTTGGCCCCCAGGTTGCTCTTCTGAAGAGTCAGCTGGAAGAATTTTAGCGCCGGTCTTCTCAGCTTTGATCTTCTTTCTGTCTCCTTGTCTCTCGGTTTATGAGATAGAAATTTTTGTAATTAAACTTTTTACTTTATAAATGAAAACATTGGCTTTGTTCTTCTGCTTGTCTTTTTATTTGTAAATTTTCCTCTCATAAGAACGAGGATTCCCTCAGAGGTAGCATGTCGTGAGGGGATGGAGAGAACTCCTTTAGGAATAGGGTGTTTACTCAGAGGTTATATGGACATGGTAAACACAGAATCCTTTGTTGGTAGATTTTTCTTTACTCAGAGGTAATATGGACATGGCAAGGATAGACTCTACGGGTGTATAGAACGACTCAGAGGTAATATGCACGTGAAAGGTTCTATAGATGAATATGACAATTATGGTGGGTTGTCATGAAAGACACATCTACTCAGACGTAATATGGACATGGTAGGCACATCTTCGCTAGGGTATAAATGATAATTCAGAGGTATTATGGACGTGAAATATTTTCTAGGGAATTATGACAATACGAGGTCATCATAGAAGAGACGACTACTCAGAGGTGATATGGATGCGGTAGACGTGAACTTCGCTAGGGTGTAGGAAGGCAACTCAGAGGTGATATAGACGTGAATTATTTTTCTACTAGGGTGAAGCATAAAAGGTGTAAATTCTTATAACAGAATCCATGAATACTCATAGGGGATGTGGGAGCCTATGCTGCTTTGAAACTCAGACATAGTATTTCTTCAGGAACTTGCCGTTGATTGGCATCATTAGCAATTCACCGTTGGGTTTGGCCAATCGGTAGGCACCATTGGAGTAGACCATCTCTATGACGAATGGTCCCTCCCACTTAGGTTTTAACTTTCCAGCCGTCTTGTGAGTCATTATCATCAGTCTTCGAACTGAAAAGACAAGGTCACCCACTTGGAATGTTCTTTCCCGAACTTTCTTATTGAAGGCCCCGAAAATTTGAGCTTGGTAAAGCTCGATTCGTTATTGAGCTTGCAAACATTTTTCATCCAACGCTTCCAACTCTTGTAGCTGCCAGCGTTGATTTTCCTTGTCAGTCAGCTGGTTGGTGATAGCTATCCGTAAGGAATGGGATCTGGATCTCCATGGGAAGCACTGCCTTGCTTCCATAAACAAGAAAGAATGGCGTGTTGCCCATGGGTGTTCAAATGGTCGTACGGTAAGCCCACAGACATTCGTCGAGCTTCTCATTCCAGTCGCACTTATTAGACGAAACGACTTTCTTAAGTAGCTTGACAATAGTTTTATTGAACCATCGGCTAGTCCATTCGCTGTAGGATTGTAAGTTGTTGATGCAACATTCTGTATTCAATTTTTATCGCAGACTTGATGGAAAGCGTGTCTCACGAACTAAGACCATTGTCGTGGATGATCCTTTAAGGAATGTCGAAGCGGTATATAACGTGATGTTTGACAAAGCTGATCACGTTGCGATTTTTACCTCGGCCAAAGGTACTACTTTTGCCTACTTAGAAAAGTAGTCGGTGATGGCAAGTATGAACCGGTGTCTCACGAACTAAGACCATCGTGTGCCTCTCTGAGTGCATCTTGTGCTTCTGTCTTGGATAAACATCACACGAGTGAAGAACAGATGGGCAACTCTAGAGAGGGGTGAATAGAGTTTATAGCAATAATGACCAAATAAAAATAACTCTTTTCACCAACAATAAATAATCAGAGTAGTAAATGCGGAAATAAAAAGATCAAGAGAGCATACGCAAACACAGTCGTTTTTAACCTGGTTTTCCTCGTGGAGGACTAGTCCAGGCCTGATAACTCTAGCTCAAGATTAAATCCAATATTTTTGAAATAGTAGTTACACCCCGTGCCTTTTCTTCAGAAGAGCACGTCAACTTCTTACAAAGATCGCTGTGGCGATGCTTAGAATTTTCCAAGCGACTTTCTTGACTCTTGCACAAACTTCTAACTGAATAGCACTGAGCACTTTTAGGCTTAGGAAGCTTGTGGCTAGTAGATGAGAAGGTTAAGGCTTGTATGAGGCTTATAGAGAAGAGAAGAGAAGAAGAGATAATTGGATGAATGAAAATGAAAAAATTCAAGGCCAATTTATACTAGTTGGGATAGGCAGAATTCGGCCAGAATTCTGTGTCATGAATTCAATTTTTTGGCCGTTGGACATCTAGCATACAACAAACCCTAAAAATTAGGGTCCTAGAAATCAGGGGACAGAGTTCGGCCCGAACTCTGTGTGGAGGCAGAGTTCGGCCTGAACTCTGTCTCCATGCTGACAGAAAGTTCAGTTGGTCCTTTGTGGGCTAGTTTGGCTTTTGTTGGAGCTTTGGGTTTGTTTGGGGATAATGTTTAAGCCAATAATACCCAGTGCTACTTAGTTTACATTTTACTAGACTCAATAAATGTAAAATATTACAGACTCTGAAAACGAGTACGCTGTAGGAGAGAGACGACGTCCGTCTTGTACTGAGTTCTGTCTTGATGTGTCATATTGAATTATGACAAGTATCATATTGTCAATCTGTCAATATTTGGTTGACTGTGATCCAGTTTGGGTCAACAATCTCCCCTATATTGATAATTGACAAAAATGATATTTGTATATTCAATGTTCATACCTGGACACAAGATGAAAGGAGTAGACATGCATAGAATGCAGTAGCTCCCCCGTAATAGTAGCTCCCCTATAAACATAGATTCTCTGTAAACCAATGTGTCTTATCCTGATATACATTATCTCCTCCTCCTCCAAAACATAGATATCACACAATATGATAGAAATATAAATATCAAATAGATCTCCCCCTTTTGGCATTTATCAAAAAAATGAACACCAAACAGACATGCAGAAGACTGTATATAGGATTAACTAGCAAGCACACAATAATAATAATAGAATAACTGCAGATAGAATTTACGGATCCACATAAACTGAAAATGTACTCATACAAGAAAAGAAAACTTCATAAGCATAAGTCCATAAAGCATAACAATAAATAAGATCATCAGCAATAGCAGCAGCAGGTACGTAACCACATCCATCATGGAGCACGAGATGGTCCAGCGGTGTCAGATGGATCAGTATCAGAACGATGAGGATCCACAAAAGCTGCATCCGGATCCAAATATCGCATAACCCAAGGGTCGTCGATACGTAACCGGTGCGAGATGGATCCCGCTCCATAGGAAGGGGCATAGTGGGATGCCAAGACATGGAGTACCGGATGTCATGCAATGAGTTACTGATGGCACTCATCTGCAAAGTGGTACGATAGTCGAGCTGGGTCCAGCTGTTGTCCTCCAATATGAAACGATCGCGCAGCATGGTCTGGATAGACTCGAGAGTAGTAGGTAGCTCGGGCGCAGGTTGCCTAAGAGCAGGTGCATCAGCCTGAGCATTAGACCCGGAATGCTCGAACTCAACAGAAGACTCGACAGCTGCTAGAAGCCGCCTTGCCTTAGACAGAATGGCAGGGGCTGGAAGGAACTGGTACCCATCAAGAGGAACATAGAACGTACGAAAGACCATTGGCAAATAAAGAGCATAGACCAATGATCGAGGCCTCTTTCGTGCACTAATCATCTAGTCCATCCTAGTGTGTAGAAGGTTAAACGGGACATGGAAGTGAAGATGAAAGTGTCACGACCCACACCCTAGAGTAAGGGCACGAGAAGTGGGTACGCCCAGCCTACGCCGCAGTGTCGGCGGTAGAACGCTGTCCTAGGTCACAATATCTAACAATATAAAGCTAAGCAGTTTATACTCCCCGAATGGGGGTGACATAGCAGAATGTAAACTCAATCACATCTAAGGTAGAGCATAATGGAAGATAGATAAAATATGAAATCCAGAAGAGATACCGCAGATAGAAGTCTAAGTGGCTAAGATACACAAACCCAGAAATACATCTCAAAGCTCGAATACAGTAATCCATAAATACAACTCAAGACAACTGAAAACAAGCTATAAGCAAAACCCTAGCTATCTATACAACCTCTACTGTGTCTCCTCTAGGCTAGCAGGCAATCTCCAGGCTATCTGTAAAATTTATCAACAGGTCCAGTCAGGACAGGAGCGAGCACAATACATCTCAACAGTTCATAGCAGGTTAGAAAATATAAACATGCAGTAGAGTAAGATACAGGATCTGAAAGAAATACAGTATGTAAATAGAGAGAGAACTGTAATAGAAATATCTACTATAAATAGAGAACTAAAAGTGGCTAGTGATGTAGAGTACATGATAGCACATATGAACGGAACAGATTAGTACATGATCTATACTAAAGAGTTTCACATGATCTACACTACTATGGAATTGTTCACATGACTACTAGCACTCCTCCGTTTTCCCCAATCAATACACAAGGATCTAAGCAGTTTATGTTATTGTATAGGATATCACATGGGGCCCATGAAAGGGTGCACATGATAGTATATATTGGGCTCCGTGAACATGAGAGTACATGATTCACAGGAGTATACATGTATGGTGAAAGCACAGGAGTACATGATGAAAGTGAAACACAGATGACACAATGTACCCGATGCTTCCGAGGGGGATAACATCGCATGAAGAGATCCATATAGTACTAATCCGTGATAATGTCGTGACAGCATCAAGTAAGGTAATCTAAAGCAGGAATATAATTCTAAGCAGGATATGAAATGATCAGAGAATGTACTCGCCTGATAACCTGAACAGCTGATAAGTATAGGAGGGTCCAACTGAAGCCACAGAGTCTTATTTAAAGCAACACAGGTTACAAGGTGTTCAAGTTGTAATAAATGAATCTCTACAAGCAATCTATATTATCATAGGTTCTTCTAAGTCAAAACAACTCTAGGTCAACTCCGGTCAACAATCTAGTCAAACTAGGTCAAGTGTTGACTTACAGTTGACTTTTGGTCAACTGGCCAACTCTGGTCAAACAGGGTCAATTTTAGTCTAATTATTAAAGATATAAAGTGTACTTCGTTATTCGTACGTCGAAACTTACGACACGCAAATCGAGATAAGAAGATCAACAGTAAAGTTGATAATCTTATTATTGTGATCCACGTGTCCATCTTGTCAATTTCAGTGATGTGAGATCACTGGAATTGACTGAGCTCAGTTTCGTTGTACTAATCCCGAAATACGAACATTATAAGAATTAATTATTAATAAATTATAAAAAAGTTAAACTCAGAGAAATTATCAACAAACATTGTCGGATGATGAAATAAACATCGCCAACGTGTCCAGAATGGTCAAATTAGCTAGGATAGCCTATCCATCGGTCCAATTTGGACACAAGGGCAAAAAAGTAATTTTGGGTCAAAAATGGTATCCGTGTCGGAGCCGTTTTGCATCGAAAAATGTGCAAGAAAACAAGTCTATAAAATATAAAAAATTATATGTCCACGAAACCAGAATGACGATACGAACCCAACGGTATCTCCAGAATTGGATTCCGTTGACCCGATCTCAATTTGGTCCATTTACCAAAACTTGGAATTTCGGTTTGCACGGAAATGCGTGCCGGAGCTAATGTTCTCGAAACTCAGCAAACTACATGTCAACGAGTCCAGAATGACGATACGAACTCAACGGTATATCCGAAATTGGATTCCGATGAGCCGATCTCAAAATGATCCGTTGAACCGGATATTGGTATCCGACTTGCACCGAAATGCGTGCCAGATCCAATGTCCACCAAAACCTAGCAAATTATATGTCAACGAGTCCAGAATGACGATACGAACTCAACGGTATATCCGAAATTGGATTCCGATGAGCCATCGTCAAATAGTCCCGTTGACCCGGACTGTGGGGCCCACTTTGTATCGAAAAACGTGCCAGGGCCCACGTCCTCCAAATCTAACAAATTTTATATGAAAACATGCCAGAACGACGCCACGAGTCTACTGGTGGTGTCAGAAATGAAATCTGGAGTCCCGTGTTCAAAAATAAAATTTTACAAGTTAGAATTTACGAATTCGGACGGCCAACTTGGGCGTCGAATTCAACCAATCAAACAAGCTCACAATGAAACGAAACTGGAGTAGTAGCAAGAGGGTTATACCAGCTTCACACAGGAACTGGTAGCATGCCAAATGGAGCTGCGGTGGAGGAGGTACAAGCTGACGAAGTTGACTCCGCGAAACTGTCCAAATTTAATACAATTTAAACGGTCAACTTGGTGGCCGGTTTTGAGGCATTAAACGATAAAATCAACGGATGAAAATTGACAGGGGTGAAGGTGGATATACCGAGATTGTGACGGAGTGAAAAAATCACCGATCCAACGGTCGGAATCTCAGGAAAACGTGTGCGAAGTCGCTGCGACGGAACACAAATTCTGGATCGATCCCGCGCGCGTGACGACGGAACTTCGTGCGAAACGCACGAATCGCCTCGACGGCGCGTCCCGGAGAACGGTAGCCGCCATGGGAGTGCTCGCCGGGGTAGGGCGCACCCGCGTGGGGGTCGCCGGAGGCACGACGGCCGGCGGCGGCGCGCGGCCAGCGCTGCCAGCGCGCGCGGCCTGTGGCCGTTGTTTGCTGCCGCTGTGCTGCCGCAGCTGGTGGTGCGGCCAGAGGCGCGCGATGGTGCGGCCAGCAGAGCATAGCGGTCGGGGGCAGTCAGGCGAGGTCCATCCAGGGGCGCGGCGGACGGAGGCGCCGCACGGCGGAGGTGGCGGTGGAAATGGTGATGGTGGGTGGTGATGATGATAGAGGAGAAGAGGTGGAGGGAAGTTGGTGGTGGTGCGGCCGACGGCCGTGCGGGTGGTCGACGACGTCGGCCACGCCGGAGGGAGTCGGGAATGGCTGGGTGTGAAGGCTCGGCTGTTGTGTGGCTGTTGTTGGTGTGTGTTCTAATGTGAGGGAAATAAGTGAGAGGGAGAAAGAAATGATAATAAATTGTGTAATAATTTAAGGAGAGAGAGGGAGAAAAGTTGCTCCCTAAAAGTTAGGGCCGGCTGGTGGTTAATAGTGGGAATAATGGAAGTTGGAGGGAAATTGATGGTGAGGATTTATTTGGAGAATCCAAAGGCTAGGTTTTATATATAGGAAATATAGGTCATTCAAGGGATTTAAATTCAATATAATTACACTCAATATTGGAAATAGAAAACTAGGTATTTAATATTATTTTTGGGCAAGAAAAAATAAGGGCGTCATGAGAGTGGGAAACATGAAGCTGGAGTTGGGTTCAGTGGAGCCGGGTTGGATCAAAGTCGGACATTACGCAATAATCGGATTAAAATTAGGTGTTGATGATCATGAGTAAATAAGTAGCACATAAGGATTCCAATAAATGGGACACAAGTGTCGTGCGGGTAGTAGGCTCAATGTGGGCCATATCCATATTCGGAGCTGACAGGTTTTGGTCGACAGGGTACCCACAAATTAAGTTGGAAAGTGAATGTGACACCGTGGGGTGAAATAAAATCGGGTCACGTGTCAGAAAAGTTGTGTGAACAAAATGGAGCACAAAATGGTGTGTCTGAGTGGGACACGAAGGTCATGGGTGAAGATCGTCTCGAGTAGATCATGCATGAGAAGTTGGTTTCAAGGAAATGACTGGTCTGGTGCTCCCAAATTAAAAGTCACGGTAACGTGCTAATAATGATCAAGGAAAAGAGTGGGAAAAATTAATTAATAATCAAATGGTCTAAATCGACCTGAAGTTGCGCGAAGCAGAAAGAGTACAAGGAAACAAGTTTGGATGGGACATTATATACCATCATGAATGTAATCCTGTCCACTACAAAACTCGTGAAGAAGGTTTCCAGAGTTGAACATCCCTGACACTCCAAATATCAAAGGCACGGAAAAGTACATTTACAAATAAATAAACAGAATAAATTATTTATTGAAATTAAATCAAGCAGAAAAATAAAAAAATCAACCCGAAATTAAAGGTGCTCACATCCTACCCACCTTATAAAAATTTCGTCCTCGAAATTAAAATGTTCATACTTCTTCTAGGTCAAACCCCCACAATCAAGTCCCAGAACCTAAACAAGTCATACCATCAAAAAGGACGGCATTCAGGGTCATGGCATACGGTGGTAGTGAAAGTCTCATCTAGGTATACTAGTCATGCTAACCGAACGGTCATCGGGTATCAGAAAATACAAGCAATCTAGGGTGCTAAACTAGAAAAGTTACAGAAATAACAAATCATCAAAACTGTAAGACAGTCTACCATCCTACATGAAAACTGGTACTCATCAAAGAAAAAAAATAAAATAACCACCAATTATCTATAAAGGGGTACTATTCAAAGGAAAATCAAAATCAAAATTTTAAACGCACAAATATCGAGCATTGAAATCCAATCACATTATATATATAGAGAGAGAGTGTGTGTTAGGGAGGGAAAAGCTAGCATTATGTAACTGTGATGTGGTTTTTGTATGTATAGGTGTATGTGGACATGTTCCTATGGTTAGATAGTAGGCATGTGTGTATGTAAAATATACATAAAAGTGTATATGAGGATTTGGGTTTCAAAACAACGGCTATCAAGTTACACTACTCATGGCATATTGGTTAAACAATCTACAATACACAACCTATTTACTCATAACATGCATGGCTAACCATATATATATAAAGAGGTAGAGATTTAGTTATGTATCTATATACATTATAACATGTATGCCTAAACTCTCTATATATATATATATATCTATATACGTATATGAACATAACATAGAGAGGAAAGGTTAGGTTTACATGGCAGCGTATACTAAGTTAGGGTGTGTGTGTTGTGTCCTTGTACAGGGTTATAGCTTAGTATTGAAAGGTTAAATCCAGTTTTAGTCCAGCATTTACATACAAAATCTGAAAATAAGCTAACATTTAAACCAGTGTAATATTAACATATTGCAGTATCAGATTTTTAGGGATTTGAAATATCACAACTAACTCAATGCTTCCAATATATCCTAACATGATAGAGAAGAAACCCTAACATACTATCCATACATTTAGCTATGCATACAGTGCAATATTACATATTAAATCTGAAATTGAACTAAACATTGGAAATCAATGTGAAAATGTTAACATGTATTCAGTTTTAGGATTTGGAGAAATTCAACATCAACTAACCCAATGTTTATCACAAACTAACATGTAAGAATATGAAACCTAAATTTATGTCCCTACATACAACAATGTATATAGGTTAAAATATTACATTTAAAACAACAAATTGAACTAACATTTAAATCCAGTATTAAGGGTTAATATACACACAGTCTTAGATTTGACAATTCAACACAAAACTCAACCAATCTCAACCAATTTCTTTAAGAATTGAAACCCTGTATATACATACATGTGCAGTAATATAAACAAAACTAATAACATGA
Source organism: Iris pallida (assembly GCA_029216955.1). NCBI lineage: Eukaryota > Viridiplantae > Streptophyta > Magnoliopsida > Asparagales > Iridaceae > Iris > Iris pallida. The sequence continues at coordinate 17,103,013 of JANAVB010009596.1, read as the reverse complement.
AATTTATATTTAAATTACGAATTTAAGCTGGAAAAAATAGAAAACCAAAAATATTGGGATTTTGAGAATTTAAACATCAACAACATATTAATTATGTATTTAGATAGGTTGGTAATCAAAGCGTAGCATGCATACGTGTCAGACAAGTGTTTGTGTCCACTATATCTATATTCTCATGTCCCAATATAAAATCAAATTCCATAGCAAGACCAACATTTAGATTCCTACCAAGATTGTAAATTAGGTGATTGATGTAATCAAGACAGTTTTATTATTATTATTAGTTAATACAAGGATAGTAGCAAGAAGGAAATAATGATAAAATCTGTTCTGTTTATCCGTTTAAAAGAATGAACCATTTTGAAACCCAGAGCTAAACTATCAAATCCAAGATAAGGTCTAGTAAAAAAAAATCATCGATTCATTGTATTAAGAAGAAATTCATAGTAAGAAGTTACACAAAGCTTATAAAAAATAGCTAAAGCTACTCCTAAGTTAAATAATGAGAAACAAAACAAACAAATAACAATTCTTTTTTTTTGAAGGACTGAAACAAAAGTAGAGAAAACATGTTCAAAAATATTTAAGGTACAATCTGATAATCATATGCGTCCTCCTGAAATTATGTTGTCAGAATTCTTCCACGCCAATAAGCATAGCTGCAATAAACGATAGAGTCCATAATAAGGCATACACCCTATAATCATGTTATCTAGAATTCTTACCACGCCACCCGGTATGGCTGCAAGAAAAATCTAGATTTCATAACTAAGATAAGTATAGCTATATCAGGCTCTACGTCCTTGTCATGCTAGCAAATATGACTGCAATAAATTCTAAATTCCATAATAAAGTAGACTTTTACCTTTCTCACTGTCCTTATCAAGTATGTTATCAGGTTATACCTTAATTCTAAAAAAAATGTACATATACATATAAATACAAACTCAAATTCAACAACTAACATCAAGATTCAAAATTCAACAATAATTCATCAAAAATCATAAAAATACAGACTCAAATTCAACCACTAACATCAAAATTCAAAATTCAACAATCTTCCATCAAAATCAATAAATACAAACTCAAATTCAACAATAATCCATCAAAATCAAATTCAACGACAGACAGTAAAGATAAATCAAATCAAGGGAAGAGAGTTTTTAAATCGAAGTTAAAATAAGATTCTCAAGGGTCGTCCCAGGAATCTCTCAAGGAGGCCTAACTGTGATTGAGTACGTTCAAAAATATATCCTAACCCTACTGCAGGCTGTAGTGGTACTCTAGTTCGAATACCACTACACTTTTAGTCTCGACCTGCATGGGCCACCACTAAAAATGTGTCACGATCCGCACCCTAGGGTAAGGGCACGAAAAGTGGGTACGCCCAGCCTACGCCGCAGTGTCGGCGGTAGAACGCTGTCCTAGGTCACAATATCTAACAATATAAAGCTAAGCAGTTTATACTCCCCGAATGGGGGTGACATAGCAGAATGTAAACTCAATCACATCTATGGTAGAGCATAATGGAAGATAGATAAAACATGAAATCCAGAAGAGATACCGCAGATAGAAGTCTAAGTGGCTAAGATACACAAACCCAGAAATATATCTCAAAGCTCGAATACAGTAATCCATAAATACAACTCAAGACAACTGAAAACAAGCTATAAGCAAAACCCTAGCTATCTATACAACCTCTACTGTGTCTCCTCTAGGCTAGCAGGCAACCTCCAGGCTATCTGTAAAATTTATCAACAGGTCCAGTCAGGACAGGAGCGAGCACAATACATCTCAACAGTTCATAGCAGGTTAGAAAATATAAACAAGTAGTAGAGTAAGATACAGGATCTGAAAGAAATACAGTATGTAAACAGAAAGAGAACTGTAATAGAAATATCTACTATAAATAGAGAACTAAAAGTGGCTAGTGATGTAGAGTACATGATAGCACATGTGAACGGAACAGATTAGTACATGATCTACACTAAAGATTTTTACATGATCTACACTACTATGGAATTGTTCACATGACTACTAGCACTCCCCCGTTTTCCCCAATCAATACACAAGGATCTAAGCAGGTTATGTTATTGTACAGGATGTCACATGGGGCCCATGAAAGGGTGCATATGATAGTATACATGGGGCTCCGTGAACCTGAGAGTACATGATTCACAGGAGTATACATGTATGGTGAAAGCACATGAGTACATGATGAAAGTGAAACGCACATGACACAATGTACCCGATGCTCCCGAGGGGGATAACATCGTATGAAGAGATCCATATAGTACTAATCCGTGATAATGTCGTGACAGCATCAAGTAAGGTAATCTAAAGCAGGAATATAATTCTAAGCAGGATATGAAATGATCAGAAAATATACTCGCCTGATAACCTGAACAGCTGATAAGTATAGGAGGGTCCAACTGAAGCCACAGAGACCTATTTAAAGCAACACAGGTTACAAGGTGTTCAAGTTGTAATAAATGAATCTCTACAAGCAATCTATATTATCCTAGGTTCTTCTAAGTCAAAACAACTCTAGGTCAACTCCGGTCAACAATCTAGTCAAACTAGGTCAAGTGTTGACTTACAGTTGACTTTTGGTCAACTGGTCAACTCTGGTCAAACAGGATCAATTTTAGTCTAATTATTAAAGATATAAAGTATACTTCGTTATTCGTACGTCGAAACTTACGACACGCAAATCGAGATAAGAAGATCAACGGTAAAGTTGATAATCTTATTATAGTGATCCACGTGTCCATCTTGTCAATTTCAGCGATGTGAGATCACTGGAATTGACTGAGCTCAGTTTTGTTGTACTAATCCCGAAATACGAACATTATAAGAATTAATTATTAATAAATTATAAAAAGGTTAAACTCAGAGAAATTATCAACAAACATTGTCGGATGATGAAATAAACATCGTCAACGTGTCCAGAATGGTCAAATTAGCTAGGATAGCCTACCCATCGGTCCAATTTGGACACAAGGGCAAAAAGGTAATTTTGGGTCAAAAACGGTATCCGTGTCAGAGCCGTTTTGCACCGAAAAACGTGCAAGAAAACAAATTTATAAAATATAACAAATTAAATGTCCACGAAATCAGAATGACGATACGAACCCAACGGTATCTCCAGAATTGGATTCCGTTGACCCGATCTCAATTTGGTCCATTGACCAGAACTTAGAATTCCGGTTTGCACGAAAATGCGTGCCAAAGCCAATGTTCTCAAAACTCAGCAAACTACATGTCAACGAGTCCAGAATGACGATATGAACTCAACGGTATATCCGAAATTGGATTTCGATGAGCCGATCTCAAAATGACTCGTTGACCCGGATATTGGTATCCGACTTGCACCGAAATACGTGCCAAATCCAATGTCCACCAAAATCTAGCAAATTATATGTCAACGAGTCCAGAATGATGATACAAACTCAACGGTATATCCGAAATTGGATTCCTATGAGCCGTCGTCAAAAAGTCCCGTTGCCCCGGACTGTGGGGCCCACTTTGCACCGAAAAATGTGCCAGGGCCCACGTCCTCCAAATCTAACAAATTTTGTATGAAAACTTGCCAGAACGATGCCACGAGTCTACTAGTGGTGTCAGAAATAAAATCTGGAGTCCCGTGTTCAAAAATAGAATTTTATAAGTTGGAAATTACGAATTCGGACGGCCAACTTGGGCGTCGAATTCAACCAATCAAACAAGCTCACAATAAAACGAAACTGGAGGAGTAGTAAGAGGGTTATACCAGCTTCGCACAGGAACTGGTAGCATGCCAAATGGAGCTGCGGTGGAGGAGGTACAAGCTGACGAAGTTGACTCCGCAAAACTGTCCAAATTTAATATAATTTAAACGGTCAACTTGGTGGCCGGTTTTGAGGCATCAAACGATAAAATCAACGGATGAAAATTGACAGGAGTGAAGGTGGATATATCAAGATTGTGACGGAGCGAAGAAATCGCTAATCCAACGATCGAATTCTCGGAAAAACGTGCGCAAAGTCGCTGCGACGGAATACAAATTCTGGATCGATCCCGTGCACGTCACGACGGAACTTCGTGCGAAACGCACGAATCGCCTCGACGGCGCGTCCCGGAGGACGGTGGCCGCCATGGGAGTGCTCGTCGGGGTGGAGCGCACCCGCGTGGCGGTCGCCGGAGGCACGACGGCCGGCGGCGGCGTGCGGCCAGCGCTGCCAGCACGGGCGGCCTGTGGCCGTTGCTTGCTGCCGCTGTGCTGCCGCAGCTGGTGGTACGGCCAGAGGTGCACGATGGCACGACCAGCGGAGCATGGCAGTTGGAGGCAGTCAGGCGAGGTCCGGCCAGGGGCGCGGCGGACGGAGGCGCCGCACGGTGGAGGTGGCGGTGGAAATGGTGATGGTGGTTGGTGATGATGATAGAGGAGAAGAGGTGGAGGGAAGTTGGTGGTGGTGCGGCCGACGGCCGTGCGGGTGGTCGACGGCGTCGGCCACGCCGGAGGGACTCGGGAATGGCTGGGTGTGAAGGCTTGGCTGCTGTGTGGCTGCTGTGTGGTTGTTGTTGGTGTGTGTTCTAATGTGAGGGAAATAAATGAGAGAGAGAGAAAGAGATGATAATAAATTGTGTAATAATTTGAGGAGAGAGAGGGAGAAAAGTTGCTCCCTAAATGTTAGGGCCGACTAGTGGTTAATAGTGGGAATAATGGGAGTTGGAGGGAAATTAATGGTGAGGATTTATTTGGAGAATCCAAAGGCTAGGTTTTATATATAGGAAATATAGGTCATTCAAGGTATTTAAATTCAATGGAATTATACTCAATATTGGAATTACCCTTAGTCAAAATGCCAACCTAGGAGACTATCTATTCTCAAGAAACCAATTGTTGTGAGTCTCAAATTATTTGCTTGAAGCTTGCTTTAACTAGCAACCCTTAAGCCTTAACCCAACCTTTCCTCGACCAAAGCCTACAATTTAGACATGAGATGAATAGACAAAGGTAAGGACAATCATTTACCATGACTATGGTAGACACCCATCCCGAGATTGGTTTTCCACGAATATTACCCTAGTTATGTAAATTTTATTATTAAGACCTAACTAGTATTGGAACACCACAGTCACTAGCTTAGCCGATACCATAGCTTAAATACCCTAACATATTATGATCTACCAGTTATCAATAGCAATACATAATCACTACAGCCCATACCACTAGAACCCTTGTGACAATAGTCTGGCAGGCTTGACACAAAATAGAAATTCACGACTCAGTTGTTAGAAATCTCTTCATATGATGTGCCTTAGAGTTGGTTACCCCGTCGATAACTCTTGTATACTATGGACGAGTAGATCATTTTATTTTATCGACCATGTGTCATTGTACACACTCGTTTTCTATTTATTGAGGAACGATCCTTGACTTGACTTATATCTACCGTATCCTGTTACACCGTACCTTATTCTTTATTAACAAGAGTCGAGGTACAATATCCGGACTTTGGAATTCTTCTAACCTCATTATTCCTAAAACCGTGTCCTAGCTTCTAAGGTGAGTAGACTGTAAGCCTTCTAAAATTTTAAGATATACAAAATTACTGATTGATTAGAATAATTTTCATTAGGATGATAATTAGTGCCCCATGGACTCCCACTTTCCATTTAGATTATTTTGTGTCCCCGGTCGTGTCATTAATATTCGGAGCACAAGACCAGCTGTTACCTTCCAACAAATTTCATATGCAAGATGTAGAGGAGTCCACCTTCATCTAGGTATATCATGTCCCACTCAAACCCGTCTCCTTGTACACTATTTTTGTGGTAAGACTTTCAGGTCAAAAAGGACTAGTTATAACCCTTACCATAATACAGGTATACTTTTCGACTTCCATTAGAGCCTCAACTTTGACTCAATTCCTTCGATCCAATATATGTTTATGATCTACTCGAAGCCTACTACGCATATGCCACTAGTGTGCCACCTAATTGAGGCCTCATGTGCTACTTAAACAAAAGAGTCACTAAAGGCACATTTTTGAGCTTTAGGGACCTAGCTAACTGTAACCCCACCTTTCCAGTGTCATAAAATATATTTTTTAATATTTCAGTATTTTTTTAGTTGAATAAATTGTGATTCATGATTATTATTTTGAAAAGTTTATTATGGATTAATTAATTTATCAAGCGGGAATAATTAATCAACTGTGCTTCTCAAATTCCTACATACTTAGAGTAATCTCCAAGATTCCTAACCACCCTCTAGCAAACTTTTTTTTGTAATAAACATGTCATGTGTAATAAAATTATTGTTCTTTTGTAACTTCTATACTTTCCTAACCATTCTAACACACCACTCAAATAAATAGTGGATGTTGTAATAACACAAAAGGGAGAGGATTCTTCTGGAAATTGGCAATTGGTGGAGGGGTTGTTGTGCAATTTTTCCTTAAATTCTTTTAACATTTGAGTGGGAGGGAGAGGAATTATTTTTACTCTCATCCCTTCCAGAGCTCTCGAGAGCTCTCTCTTCCAAATAATTTCGATCCAGCTCTAGTCCTAACCCTAAATTGATCCGAGCCATGGTCGAAGCTTCCATCCCGGCGATCGACGACTGAGCTTCGACCACCACTAGGCGACGGCGGGACCTGATCAACCTCACGGCGGTTCCTTCCCGACGACAGGCGACTCCTTCATCGATCTCACGATCTCCACTTCCACGACGAGCAACCGCCATGGCGATGGCGACGGCACTGGTTCTTCTCTGGCAACGCTCCTCTTCTTGGCATCACCTGCTTCTCAGCGGCACGATCGTTCCCGACTACTAGGCAATTTCTTCCGGCGAATGATGGCAGTGATCGATCTACCGATGGCTCTTCCTCCACAGCGAACCAACGGTTTCGACGATTCCGTGTGAGTAGACAGCGACTCTTTACCCGCGATCTGTGATTTGCGGTGGCTCGGCGAAGGAGTGGCACCCCCACCGCTGTCTCGGACACGAGTTCCTCGGCATTGATCGACCTTGTCGATCAAGATTTCGTGATCAGAAATAGGTCAGTAACTATTTACCTTAATTTTCTATGAATTCCTGATAATTTTTCTTTTTCTTGTTGAATCGGATCAAGAAAATACTTCTTAGAATTCTTCATTGTTCTTGTATATCAATTGTTCGTGGAAATGCCTCAACCAATGTTGGATTAGTTTTGGACTCACGAAGAACCGTGTCTGACTCTTCAAGATTGTGTCTGCACTCCATTATGGATTTCCCTTCTTCAGGTACTGTTCAATTCTTCACCGTGATGGTTGAGCCGTTATTGATTTGTGTACATATGTGATATTGGTTAGAGTGTGGTTCTATTTCAGCGAGGGGTGTGTCCAGATGGTATCAACCGTATTTGGAGTATCGTGTTCGTATCCAATGCTAGTGTGTGTATCCATTTGGGGAGTGTTCTGTGTTGAGTGTCGGGTGCAGGAGAGCAGATGGTAGGAATGCATGATTTGGATTCTGTGGGTTGCTGAGTACTAGTTTATGAAGTTTTGTTTGAGTTTCAGTTGTATATGTCTTTGTTATGTATTTTATTTCTTAAGAAAATTTGATTAGAGGGAGGAGACAATATTTCAGTTGGGATTGTAATGTTAAGAGAGGTTGAGTCTTGCTTTTACTTACGTTTTGTCGAACTCAAGTTCAGTTAAAGTTTGGCTGAGTTTATAGCTTGGTTCATTGATGAATATTCGGATGGGGGCGTTCAGAGTACTGGGTTGGCTTCGTATATATATTTGTCTTGCAATAGAGTTGTATATAATTTAATGATGTTGTGGAGTTGATGGGTTTTAGCTAGCTGGATTGAAGGTTAGAATATTATCAAGCAGTACTACAGGAGGGAGACTTTCAAATTCAAGATGGGAGTAGTAGTGGTGATTTTGAATATTGATGGTGTAGATGGGTTTTCTTTGCTAACTTTTGTTCCTATTCACATTCTCTTAAATCATTAGCTTTGTGTATGTGTGGTCAGGAGGTGAGTCTGCTAGGCTTTGGCTCTGGATGAACTAAACTGGGTTCAGTTTCCAAATGGTATAAGTGTGGTTTTGGTATAATCTTTGGGATCAGCTTTGTTCAGGTGTTTGGGGTCGGGCTTGTATGTATGGGGGTCTTGATGATTAAAAAGCTTGAGGGAGTAGTATTAATATTCTAGATTCAAGTAGTGTCAATAGGTTAGTATTGTCTTACCATATCTATATATTGCTAGTATTATTTGATTAGAACATTATTGCTAAATATTTAGATTATGTCATATTAACAATATCTTGTAAATAGTTTAGCTAGTAAATATTTTCCTAAAACTTGAATGATTTTGCTAAATATAGTTAAAGTGTATTCACTAAAATTATTGTTAAGCTATATTTTATGTTTTTTAATACAATGTTGGCTAGTTTATTTTTGCCTATAATTAGTATTAGAAATAGTTAAATAACTAGTTAGCAATAGTTAGCTAGAATATGATAACTAGTTTTAAGTTAGCAATTTAGCTAGTGAGATGGTATTATTTAGATCCTGACTAATTTACAATTAAATCAGGTGGACATACAGCTTTACCACCCATACTTGATTACCATGAGCAAGACAAGTATACTCCTCGGACTTGTCTATTTCTTCATGTCTTGTATATTCATTCTTGTATCTTCTGGTTGACACGATATTTCACGAGATTGTCTGGTATCTGGTTTCTTGAGTTTACTTGTGTCTGGGAGGGAAAATACTACAGATGTGTGATCAAACTCGAGTTACTATTCATGTGAATAGCTTAGGCCCCGCATCATGCACGCGAGACCGAAGCCGTACCATTTCATGTTCATTGAATCTACCCAAGCCGATCACACACTCTGGATGTATTTCGATATGTTGCACACTTTAGGATTCATGTTGTATTTCATGTTCAGGACTCATTTCATGTTTCCTATATTTACTTTCAGTATTCATGTTCAGGATTCATGACATGTTCTCATTTCTCGTACTTTATATTTTCTTGTACTCATTTTTATACCATGATGTTCATGTTCATTTTCTTGGATATACTTAGCTCCACTCCTGACTAGGATATGTTGCAGGTATACTTGCAGGACATTGTTCTACATTATGGACCAGAGCCCGGGATCTTAGCTGAGCAGGATGGAGTCATGACTTAGCTAGATGTTTCAGGTTTAGACTATCTAGCTTTGCTCTTAGATATTATTTTAGAGTTCATAGTACATTTTATTCCTGATGACTAGTACATTTATGATATATGGATTTATGGATTATGGTGATCTTCTGGGATCGTATATGGATTTGTGGATTTATGTTTATCTGGTTAGATTTCCCTAGCTTGGTACAGCTTACTTCGTCGTATCTAATGACGAAGGCTGGGCGTGTCCGACTCGTGTCTGATTATTCGGGAGCGGGTCGTAACCTATTTTTTGTGGTGGCCCATGCAGGTCTATCCTAATGGTACCTAGGTCTTAGCGTACTATTGGGGGACTTGATTACACTAGGAAAACTTGATCACAGTATAGAAAAAATCGAGAAATAAGGGTATATCAGGTATATCGGGTATATTGATATTAATAAACACTTGTTGTTTTAGGATTAGGGCATTTTAACAATTTTCTATTTTTTTAGATAGTTCAAGCACGCAACATCGGAACAGTCGATCCATCTACACTTGAAGGTTTCGAGTTTCCACTACCTTCTATGGCCCTACTATCCTCATGGGTAGTACGTAATTGATGGAGATGTTTCAAGGGTTCCTGGACACTTAGAAGGAGCAGGCCATTCTTTTCCAAGCCAGACTTGTGGATATACCCTCCGAACCAGGAAGGACTTCTAATTTTTAGACTCTTGGATCCTTGGACTTCTTCGACACCGAACACGTTCCTTGTACCGAGAAGCAGATTAAGAATCTGGAGCAGCCACTAAAGATCAACCAAGTCTCTGAGGACTCGACTCCTCTGAAAGATTGGAGCCACTGGCCAGAAGATCCAGAATATAGCACGGACAATAGGACGATATCGGAAGCTGAAGCTCATGAAGGATATGAAGACTTATGATGAATATAGCACCTACCCTGGACCCGCAAAGCATTGCAACAGTCAGACGACGTTTCTTCAGTCACGTCATCAATCGCATCATTAGATTCAGATTCAGGCCCACATTCACTGAATGAAGGATTATCAGCAAGTCACGGATCACAATAATCGAGAAGCATCAAGATCTCAGCAACCATATATTCATGTCAGAGTCCCTGCATTCCAGTCCCAGCAGGAGATTCAGATTTAGATTCAGCCGACGATCATTTGTGTTTTCTGCCGTTGCCCAGGACGTCACTATGAAGAGTGCCGCAAGAGATTGAGCCTATACTTGTACTACGGATCGCCTGACCACCAAGTCAAGGATTACTGGAAGCTGCTGATTGTACTGTCCAAGGACGAGCACGAGGAGCACCAGGACTACAGAAAGAGGACCCTCCTCTCCAGATTCAGCAACAACATGGAGCACTGCCGCAAGGGCCAGCCTATGTCAGGACAGCTAAAGAAATTGAAGTGATTCCAGTTCCGAAGGAACACTGAAGACAGATTGAAGACAGAAGATTCTTTTGCATGATTGGAAAAATCATGTATCTTGGTTCGTAATCCATCCAGCTTTCCCTTAAATTCCTTAAGGCACCTAAATCAATTCTTGAAACTTCTTGTTTGAAACTTTGGTTGATGTCGAAACTTACTTCGAGATATTGTTTTCTATTTCGGTAAACTTGTTTCAGATCCACAAATCGATAATTGTTTGAAATTCATTATTCGATACCGTTGGCATATTCATCATTCCTGACTTTGTTTCCTAGTGATGGCTCCTATTTACAAATTTTGTTCATTTATCAAACTTCGTGTTATTTGAGATTTTAATCACTTCTCGAGATTTTATTTCGAAACCTTGTTAAGCTTCGTCTTATTTAGGACATTGTTCAGGATTCCTTTGAAGTTTGAAGATTTCTTTTCCTATTTTGGGATTGTGAGTCATTCTCTATATGAGACTTGTTTTCCATTCATGACCTTGATTTTCTATTCGAGAGTTGCTTGTCCCTACTTTGTTTCAACCTTGTCTCCTTTCCAAGATTTTGCTCTTTTCATGAATACTTGTTTTCTATCCGCTTATTGATATTATGTTCGTTATTCGAACTTGTGCTACTCGAGATTTATTCCTACTCAAAATCTTATTTTAAAACCTTGTTCCCAATCAAAACATTGTTTGAACCTTCGTTTCTACATGACGCTTCATCGAGATTCAGTCCATATTTGATTCATTGTTTGAAGATTTTGCTTTGAGACCTTGATTGGTTCTCTATTGAGGTTCTATTCCTATTCATAATTTTATTTTATTGAGGATTGTTATCTACCCGCGGCCTTGTTTCAATCTTATTTGAGATTTTGCTTATTTCGTATTCATGATCCGGAACCTTGTTTCCTAAGTATTGATTGATACTCCTCCATTCACTCTTCGTAACCTTGCTTCCTTTTCTAGATTCTACTCAGGATTTTGTTTCTTGTTCATAACGGGTTACAAATCGTAATTTTGTTTTCTACTCAGGATTTAATTCTCTATTCAAGGCTTGTTGGAATTTGGTTTATTTAGGACTTTGAATTCCATTCGAGATTTTGAGATTCCATTTCTTATTTCGAGACTTTACTTTCATTCGTAATTTTTCTCATATTCAAGATTTTCCAGACTTTGAAACTTCAGTTCTACTCGCGACTTGTTGAGACCTTGTATCCTGTTAGAGGTTGTTTTCCCTTCGAGATTTTGTTGTTATTGAGATGTTGTTGAACCTTGTTTCCGAGATTTAAATTCCTTATTTTGAGACCTTGTCTTTTATTTGATGCCTTATTTCTGTTCATTCTTTGAGACTCTGTTATCCATTCGGGATAACGTCCCATATACGGGATCTTGTTGCCATTCCGAATTTTATTGAGATTTCGATTACTATTCGAAACTTTGATTTCTTGTTTAAGGTTTTAAATCTTTCTGGTTTCCCTTTTGTACTCACTACTCATTGTTGAATTCTTCGTTGCGGCTTGGCACCTAGTTAAACCCTTGTGTTCTAACAGACAGATAACCTTACCATTTTTGTGACTCTGACTGTTGAAACTCATTTTGAATTTCTTGAAAAAAAAATTATCTATGGATAAGGTTGAAAGACTATTCGATGACCTACTGGAGCGTGACAATTGCGCGCTGCAGTCATTCTCTGGGTTACGGATACCAAGGGTTCACTGCAGCCAGCAGCGCACTGGCGAGACAGTAACTCTAAATTGAAGTGATTTCAGAAATTCATAGGTTTTCGAGTATTATTGAGACTTTGTCCTAATTTTTATATCTTGATCTCCAATTGGTTGTTTCGTCAATGATTGTTGGAAAATGGATAAGTTTGAATATTCGGTGACATATTGTTATTTGAGTCACGAAGCCGAAAGTCCACTGCAGTCAGATATACTGGCGGGGTAGGGATTCTAAGCAAAGTGATTTCAAATACCTATATGTTCTCGGGTACCATGGAGACTATATTTCTCTTTCATACGATTATTGATTTTCCTTAAATGACAAATTCATGTACTCTTCACTGTTTGCCATTGATTGTAAAAGAACAGAACAATTTTATGGGAGGACTGAACTTAGACTCACAATACAAACTCGCTCGTACAAAGAAAGCCTAGGAATGAAAATCTAGGTATAACAATCTAAGTACGATTGTTTATTTTTGATTCTGGGGGGGGTGACAGTAGAGGCTCAGGAGAGTGCTATCAACTCTGTCTTACTCCTTGGACGATCGGACGTAGCCTTGGCTCTGATGAAGAAATGCTCTCGGGATATGTGGGGAGATTCTTCTGTGCGCCGCCGCTCTCTCTGTGCGTGTCTCTGTCTCTCTGTCTCTCTGTGTGTCTTTGCAAGGGAATGGCACCTTGCTATTTATAGGAGTGGGGTGTGATAAGTAGGGTTTGCAATGATTACTCCTTGAAAAGTGAGCGGTTTAGGGATTGGCCTTGATCTTGTTTGTTGGAAATTAATCTGGGCCGTAAATACTGATTGTAACAAATCTGGGCAGTTAATGTTGATTGCACCAAATCTGCATGGGCAGTTAATATTGATTGCAACAAATCTGCATGGGCAGTTAATGTTGATTGCAATAAATCTGCATCGTGATGATTTGTTGATATCATTAAATCTGAATGAATAAATCTTGGTCAATCTCCTGCCACGTGTCCCAACTGTCTGTTATAAATCTAGATTGTTGGGATTTGATCAACTCCTACCACGTGTCCCAACTACCGTGAGCCGCATGGAGGACTGTCATAGTTGGGCCGCACGAGTGTGGCCTCGTGTCTGAGCCGCATAGAAGCCCATTAATCTGAGCCGCATGAGGGTGGCCCCCATGATCCGAGCCACATGGGAGTAGCAGCCGTATGGGGGTAGCAGCCGTATGGGGGTGGCCCCCCATGATCCGAGCCGCATGGGAATAGTAACCACATGGGGGTGGCGGCCGCATGAAAGTGGCAGCCGCATGAGGGTGGCTGCCGCATGAGAGATGGTAGCCGCATAGGGAGCTTTGGAATTGGTGGATCACGCCAGCTATATAAAGATTTTCTTCGTTTTCCTAGGAGCACGCCATTATGTCAGAGTCATCATTGCAGCTATATGTCAGAGCTGTCAATTCATCTTTATGTCAGAGCTGCCTTGTTGCGTCAGAGCATTAAATGAGGCCGCTGCTTGATGGTCAGCTGTAGAGGCGAACCGCATAGGGCCACGTGGCTTTTACTCGAGCCACATGGAGCTATTGGGGATTTCTGAGTCGCATGGAGCTCTGAAGGACTTTTGAGCCGCATGAAGCTCTAAAGGACTCTTGAGCCGCATGAAGCTCTAAGAGATACTTTGGACCGCATGCGACTCCCTCTGTTTTGAGTCGCATAGACTTTTCTGTTCTTTTCCATGCTTCTACAAGACCCCCTTCAAAGTTTTTAATTTATAAAATTGAAATAATTTGAATAAGAAGCATGGATATGTCCACATAAGCTCTTCTGGCCGCATAGGACGTTCTGGCCGCATGGACTTCCTAGCCGCATGGAATTCTTAGCCGCATGGACTGCCTGGCCGCATGGTATGTTCTGACCACATGTTTGTCCTTTCTGCCACGTATGAGTCTTATTTAATGGCCCTTGATTTGTTTTGGATTTGAAGCCGCCTTTTAGGGTAGGATCCCAAGGGTCAGTTTTAAATGCTCAGATTTGCCTCGATGACCGAAGAGTCAATTTTGTTCTTTAGGCGACACACGGATCGAAGCGTCCATCGGTCTATAAGCCCCCTGTCTTCCTATAAATAAGAGTAACTTTTTAGAGAAACTCTTTACTTTCTTCTTTTATTCGAACCTCTTTTGCCCTAGGCTGCCATCTTCTTCTTCTTCTTCTTCGATCACCGATGGCCTCCAAGACTTCCAAGGCTGCGGCGAAGGGTAAGGGAGTGGCTTCTACGTCGACTGTGGCGCCTGAAGTTCATCCCGACGTTCACCCCACCATTGCTGGTAAGGATTTTGGGAGAAATTGTATGAACTCAGAACCCAACTATCATGGCTATATCGCATATTTTATGTGCGGGCCTTCTCCATCTTTATTGGACTGTTCAAATTCGTCCGCATACTGTGTTGTATGTTCCGCATGTACACCCCATGTCCGAGCCGTATGGGGGTATACCCCATGCCCGAGCCGTATAAGAGTCGTCTTGCGGCCGCATAAAGACCCGTCGAACAGAACTGCATAAGTCCCTCTGAACTGAACCGCATGAAGTCCATCAAACAGGACCGCATAAGCCCCCCTTTGAACTGTGCCGCATAAGGCTCCGATTTTAACTGTACCGCATAAGGCCCCGCTAAGCAAAACCGCATAAGCTCATCTGGACTGGGCCGCATAATGCCCCACTAAGCGGAACCGCATAAGCTCATCTGAACTGAGTCGCATAAGCTTACGCTACTTAGTGCCGCATAAGCTCATGTTCAAATAGAGCCGCATGAGCTCTTTTAAACAGAACCGCATAAGCTCGTGCTAAATAGAGCCGCATAAGCTCGTGTAAAGCCGCATAAGCTCATCTAAAAATGGGCCGCATGGGACCCCCACCAAATTCGAGCCGCATAAGCTCATGTGGACTGGGCCGCATAAGCCTAAAAACACTAATTGGTTTTGTTTAGCCATCTTTTAACTTGTTTCTTTTGTCTTTCTCCAGTGAATCTGCCAGTCAATCCAGCGGGAGAACCCCTGGTGGGTTCGGCCCAATCTGCTGTGGGTGTGTGATTCGACCACTTAGTCCAGTATGTGACGAACCAGCTTCCCACAAATGAGCCTTTGGAGAGGCTGAATGCTATCAGGTACTAGCCCTTCTACTTTCTCTGCGCCATGGTAAACTCGGGGCAATTGGAGGGAAAATACCTGAAGCCGGCTTTCCTCTTTGGGGATGCTTTGACTGTGAAGAACCCCCGAGTGCTGGATATATCCGAGAGTTGGGACTTTACTCTTGACGGAAATGTGATCCATATCCCTCCGATGGAGCGTCATTTTTCTCTGTCAAGGTTCAACATGTTACCGATGGATAGAAAGATGGTGGACTCCTTGACTCCCAGCAGGTCGGGGATGATTGTGGGTAACATCCATTATAACATGAATTTGGGGTCAGCGTATGCGGAAAGGGAACCGGTCAGTCGGTACGTGATGGGACTGGTCCCGGGTACCTTCATAAATGTATCGAGTCCCAATTTTACGTTCTCTCAAGCTGACACCTTCTTGAACCAGCTTGCTCGAAAGGGGTCCTATCCCGTCGGCCGGTTGGCACTGCTGAACTGGATAAACCCTATTCCTGCATGGGCTAACTTGACCACGTGAATTCTGCAGAAGTATGAGACTCCCCTGCGTGAGATCGGCCTCTACCACGCCATTCGGGGCACCTGTCATGGTCTACCCATAAATAAGCCATTGTTCATGGCTCTCTTGGAGATGTACAACCGGCGGACGGGCACCTTCTTCACGCCTAGAGGGGAGCTGGGACTCGCTCTCCATGAGATGTACGTTATTTCCAAGCTGCCCTGGGGGGAAGAAGTCTTTGAAGTGTACACCCCTACGAGGGAAGAGCTCGAGGATTTGGATCGGCAGTTCCCGGGCTTTGTTGCCGTATACCGGGAATTGTTATGTCACCACAGTACCTGTCACCAGATATCCATCAAGAAGGATGGTAGCTCGGAAGGGAGCATTCCTCACACCACATCCTGGGTCTCATACCTTTTTACACTAGGCGCCTCAGGTCGGATTTCTTCCCGAGATCCTCAAATCCAGGAGGAGGTACAACAACTGGCATCGACTGCCAAGAGATCGAGGGCCACGGGCGACACATTTGGGAGTCAAACTGACTCTTTTAGTTATTTTTATCATGATACTCAGCGACTGTCAGAGAAGGCACTCTTGGCAGGATTCCTGATGGTGTGGCTACGGAACTGCGTGGTCTCAGGAGGGGCGGGTTCTATTGAGAGGATCAGCCGCCACTTTATCCTGTCTGCCGTAAAGCTGGTCTTTGGGGTCAGACTGGCCCTTCTTCCGGCCATGGTGTGCAGCATACACCATGGCCTTCGCGCCTTCTCATCTAAGGTTATTGCCCGTGACACGGCGATGGATTTTGAGCACATAGAGCTGTCCTACCATTATCTGATGGGGTGGCTGTTGATGCACTGCCGGTCTTTGATAAGGCCTGGAGCAGAAGACGGTGTCACGGCTGATGATGCTTTCATTTTCCAATATCACCATCAGCCCTGGGAGTGCAGCACTATGCCAGCCTGTCGGAGGGCACTGGCGAGAGTGGACGGATACGACTTTTTTGTGTTTGTTTCTCGTTTTATCGATGAAGAAGTGAGGGGTGTACATATTGATGGTACCGAACCTCCTCACCTCTTGCCTGAGAAGATGCTCCTTTGGTTGCGTAATATCCGTCTAGCGTACCTAGTATACCGTAACCGCAACAATGTCTACCTGGAGCCCTACTTGCCCAGCAGGTTCTCCCGCCAGTTCGGATATAGCCAGCTATTCCTTGACAGTCCCAGCTCTTGCCTGGGCTTTGTTGGTTGCGTCCTCGACGGTATCAGGGCCTGGCATTATTATGACACGGTTCATACCCGAACCAGTTTCTCGGTTCCTGATGCTGAGGCGCCAGGGGAGATTTTGTATATGGCGGCCCTATACCATGTCACGGTGAGCAAGCCTCCCGTTAATTTTGACCCGAGTACCAGCTTCATTGTGGGTACTGGCTTGGCGGAGAAGCCCAAGGGGTCCAAGACGAGGAAGAGGAGGGCGAACACGGTTCCTGTGCCTGACTCGGAGTCCACAAATACGGACGAAGAGAATGACGAGCATGATGCCGATAACTCTCTCCCTCCTGCAGAAGAGATGGTAGCGGATCAGCCGCCTATTGTGCCAGATGAGGTGGTGGCAGATCAGCCGCCTGTTGAGCCGAGTACTTCCCGAAAGCGAAGCAGGTCTGAGTCTGCTGGAGGCGGCAGAACCTACTCCATGAAATGGGCTGCGGTTAGGCCTCGCCGGCTGCTCATTAAAGAGAGAGGCGAGGATATGGACGCCACTTCGGAGGTGAATTGAATCACCAACCTGTCTTTCTTTAGCTTTTCTTGAACTATGTTCTAATTATTATTTTTTTCTTTTCTCTGTAGGCGTCAGAAGAGTCGGGCTCTCGAGAACCGGCCACTTTTTCTGAAGTCAATCCGGCCCTAACCACTTTGATTAGTGACATGTGTGCCGAGATTATTTTTGTCGGGGTTCTCTTGGCGGCGGCTGAGGGGTCTCACGTTGCTGAGGTCTCGACCCAGGGCGACGGGGGCTCCGCTGACCCCGTCTTCGAGACTGCTGAATTTCAGTAGGGTGACGCTGATCCAGTCGTATCTCCTTCCGGGGCGGCTGGGGCTGAGGAACCAGCTGAATTCGGCTTGGAGGTCGCTGGTGAAGGGACTACGGTGGTTGTGAGCGAACCTCAGACTCCACAACCCTCCCCTGGTAAGATAAGCTAAATCTTAACTAGTGAGGAAGTCCATTTGCTCTATCGTCACATCCTTCGGGTTAGGCTGATTGATGGTTGCTTTGGTCATACAGGTCCTGCCCCTTCACTGCCAATGACGGACATTGTCAGGGTAGGTTTTTCCAGAGGGGATCTGGTGGAAGGGAGTGCGCCTCCTCTCCTTCCGACTTATATTGAGGGGCCTCCTGCTTGATCGAGTTCGGAAGATCAGATGGTGGCACAGCCGGGGCGGGGAGCAATGGTCCCTGCGTCCTCTTCTGCCTATGTGGCTTCGGGGGTCGACCTTTCCGCCTTGCCGAGTATCCAAGTTCTTCGGGCCGCGGAGGAGGAGTTAGCTGCTATCCATGCATCTTTTCGCTCGGAATTTGTTTCCCTGGTGGCAGGGGTGGCAAGTTCTGGCACGCCTCCTTCGACACTGTCAGCTATACTTCCTTTGATGTCGTCCTCTATGGAAGTTCTGGATGAAGCGTCACAGGATGTGATTGACAGTTTCTACCGCCACCTGAAGAGAGGGGTCGAAGCTGCTGTGGAGCGGGGGAACCCCTTTGCCTTGGCCCGACAATATGCCAGTGGCCAAATTGAAATTCTTAAGAACCTCTCTGGTGGGGCAGGGATAGTCGCGCTTTTGGAGCCCAAATTGCTAGAGGCTGATCAGCTCGTGGCCCAGTTTCAAGTGCTGCAGCAAGTTGATATGTCTGCATCAATAGATCAAGAGCGGGACTTCCTCACCATTGTCCTAGAGAAGGTAAGGGCTGCACGAGATGTGTCTAAGCCAGTTATAAGGAAGGACCTCGGCGACCTATCTCAGCAATACGATCAGTTGAGCCGCAGAAGTGCGAATTGCATGGCTCGAAAAGCAGCCGCCTCCCGTAGGGTAATTGATACCAGAGAGCAGATCCTCGAGCTTCAGAGGAAACTAGCTTTCTTGGAACCTGAGTTCGAGTCCTCTCGCGCGGATAAAGAGTTGATCATTGAGGAGGCTGAAAAGGTTACCCGAGCTTCTGCTGGCCTGGAGTGTGCTCTGAAAAGACTCGAAGATGGCTGGCAGGCCTATGCACATCTGGAGGACGCAGAACGGCTGAGTCTGGAGGTCGAGCGCCGGGCCAAGCTGCGATTTGAGCGGTCAACCGCCGTGCAGAGGGATCGACTCAGAGAATTATGTATAGCCGAACCATAGTCGGCCTTTTTTCTTTCTTTCTTTGTCTTTTTCCTTCGTTTTGATAGGGACGTGGTCCCCGAATATGTAGTACTTTTGCTTTTCAATAAATGATCATGTTTTCATCATCCATCATCTATTGTGCTTGTATTGTATCTGTAATGTTTGCCCCACTGGGGGGAACTTTTTGTGAACCTATTACCCTTGGCATACCTTGGTTGTACGTACGGATAATAAGTTTGATAGAGATACCTAGAACGATTTCGTGGTGAGACGGATATAGAAGTTCTTGGTATTGGGTGAAAGAACGCCATGGAACAGCTGGGCTCCGAAGGCGCACGATAATGAGATAAGAGGCGCATGTACTAGGAGATCTAGTAACGCATTTTATGGTCAACAGCAGATATTTATGGTCAACCGTGGACATTTATGGTCAACAGAGGACATTTGTGGGCCTATTATCCTTGGCGTACTCCGGTTTTGGGTACAGATAATAAGTCGAGAGAAAACCGACATATTTAATCAGAGGTAATAAGGACGTGGTAAATATGAGGGTTTCTTCAATGGAGCCTTTCTACTCAGAGGTAATGAGGATGTGGCAGAAGTGGGCTCTATGAAGGGTACATAGAATAACTCAGAGGTAATGAGGACGTGGAAGTTCTATGTGAGGAGTGGTTTGTTTTTTTATAGAAGTAAAACGACTCAGAGGTAACATCGACGTGGTTGTTTCGGAAAATTTGTGGATCTGTTACCCTTTTTATGCCCTAAAAGTGCGGGTAGTGGATCATGAGAAAGGAGCTCTTTTTAGGAAGTAAGTTCAGAGGTATGATCATACGTGACTTACTACCCAGAAGATGTGGTATAGATTCATTTGGAGTGACCAGAGTGTAAGTTCAGCGGTACTAGCGGGTACATAACTCAACAATCTGGGAGATTTAGAGTCAGAATGTAAGTTCAGTGGTACCAAAGGGTATGTAACTCAACAATCTAGGATACTTGGAAGATGTCGTTTCAGACATAATACTTCTTCAGGAACTTGCCGTTGATGGACGACATGAGCAAGTCTCTGTTTTGTTTTACGAGGCGGTAAGCACCATTGGAGAATACAGCCTCTATGACAAATGGGCCTTCCCACTTTGGCTGGAATTTGCCGACGGTTTTGTGTGTCATAAACATCGGCCTCCGAACTGCCAGAACGAGATCGCCCACTTGGAATGTTCTGATTTTAACCTTCTTATTGAAAGCTCCGGAGATTCGGGCTTGATACAGCTCAATTCGTTGTTGAGCTAACAGGCGCTTCTCATCTAGGGCCTCCAACTCTTATAGACGGCGATGGTGATTATCATTTGTCGTCAATCGGTAGGTGAGGGCGACACAGAGCGAGGGGATTTGAGTCTCCAATGGGAGAACTGCCTCACTCCCATGTACCAGAGAGAATGGTGTGTTCCCGGTTGGCGTCCGTACTATAGTACGGTACGCCCATAAGCATTCGCCGAGCTTTTCATTCCAGCTGCGTTTGTTTGATGACATGAACTTCTTGAGAAGCTTGATGATTGTTTTGTTGAACGCTTCAGTCAGACCATTAGTCGCCGGGTTGTACGGTGTTGAAGCAATATTCTGGATTCGGTGTTTGTCGTAAAATCGATAGAAGGCGTGGCTTGGGAACTGCGGACCATTATCATGGATGATCCTTCGGGGCAGTCCATAGAGGTAGATCACATGATGCTTGAGGAAGCTGGTCACATTTGATGTCTTCACTTCTACGAGTGGAACAGCTTCCGCCCACTTGGAGAAGTAATCTGTGATTGCGAGTATGAAGCGGTGTCCTCTGGACGAAGGCGGAGTGATCGGACCAATGATGTCCATTCCCCATGCTTCGAAGGGCCAGGATGCCACCGTCGGATGTAAGAACTCGGATGGTTGATGGATGAAATCTGCATGGACTTGACAGGCTTTGCACTTTCTTGCATAGTCTATCGCATCTGCTACCATCGTGGGCTAGTAATAGCCCATTCGACGAAGGCGATCTTGCAATTTTGGGCCAGGCTGATGGGCCCCGTAGACGCCGTCATGGGCTTCGCATACAACTTCCTTGGCTTCTGTATTTGACAGACACCGAAGCAGTAATCCATCGTATGATCGGCGGTACAGCATTTTCGTCTCTGTATCGTCAAAGAATCTGAGAGAACGTCTTCTGATAGAAGTGGCTTCCTTCAGATTTTCTGGCAGGATGTCATAGACTACGAAGTCGATGAATGGTTGTCTCTATTCTGGTGCTTCATCGACTGTCAGAGCGGAGTAACCCTCAACATATTGAACATTATTCTTGGGACAGACCAATTCACGGCCTATTATGTCAACCAGATGATGAGCATGATTCGGTACTGCTAGGGAAGTGGCCAGGCCTGCTAGGGCATCGGCTTCAATATTCTGGAGTCTGGAAACATGTTCTATGAAGAATCCTTCCAAGGACGAGATGATGTCGACCGCTATTTGGTGATAAGGGATCATATCTTCATGGCGAACTTCATATGAACCCCGGATCTGGTTGACGATTAACTGTGAGTCGCCATATGCTTCAAGATACTCTACCCCCAGCTCCTTTGTAAGTCGGAGGCCAATGAACAAAGCGTTGTACTCGGCCACATTGTTTGAACAGGGCTCCGTGAGGGAGTAAGCCCGATTGATCACCAGCCCGGAAGGAGAAATCAGCACCACTCCGACTCCAGCGACGATGTTGCCCTTGGACTCAGTTCTGGAAGTACCGTCGAAGAACATTCGCCATACGGCATCATGAGAGGCCACATTTGAATTGGCGACCTCATCTGGAATCTCTTCGTCTATTCTGGTTGACTCCGAACCTGGATGAGCTGCTAAAAAGTCTGCCAGAGCTAGACCTTTAACAGCCTTCTGTGGGACGAAGATCATGTGGTAGGAAGACAATAATATCACCTAGGTAGCGAGGCGAGAGCTGAGTGCACCTGGCTTGGTCATGAGGACCCTGAGGGGGTTAACTCTTGATATGACATGGATTGTTTGTCCAGTGACGTAGTGTCGCGTCTTCTGAATGGCGAACACCAGAGCAAGGCACTCCTTTTCCACGGCAGTGTATCGATGCTCAGGCCCCATCATCATTCGGCTGAGATAATATATAGCTTGCTCATGGCATGCATCATTGTTTTGTGCTAGTAAAGCACCGAAAGAATGCTCCATTGCTCGTACTGTCACGACCCGCACCCTAGAGTAAGGGCATGAGACGTGGGTACGTCCAGCCTACGCCGCAGTGTCGATGGTAGAACGCTGTCCTAGGTCAAACATCTAACAATATAAAGGTACATGTACAATATATACAATCCGAATGGAGGTGACATAGCAAATACAGTCTCAATCACATCTAAGGTAGAGCAGGATAAAGATGGAATAATATAAAAGATGCAAGATCCAAACCACAGGAAATATAATAGAGAGAAAGCTAAGTGTCTATGATAACTCCACTGATATCCAGAATAATATAGATCCATAATATATACAACTCAACTCCAATACTATGAAATAAGATAAACTATCTATGGAGCAACTGTCTCTACTGCTAAGGGATCCGACTGGAAGTCCGAATCGCAAGTGTCCTCTAAGGCTGTCCCATAGAAAGTGTCTAAGCAGGCCTCATCCTCGTCCTTTATAAAATTTTCAACAGGTTCAATCAGGACGGGAACGAGCACATATCTCTCAACAGTTCATAACAGGTTAGGAGTATAAATCATGCAATAGAGTAAAATACAGAAAGTGCTGAAAAGGAAGTACGAGTAAATAGGAGATATTTGTAACTGAAAGTAAATACATGATAAGTAGAGACTGTAAGTGGCTAAGTGATTTAGAGTACAATATGGTTATGTAAACGGCTTAGGGGCACATGAATACAACTAAGAGGCACATGAATACAGCTATTGGGGATAATGATCACATAACCAATTCTACTCATCCCGCCCCAATCAATACACAAGGATCCATTCAAGTTACGTTATAAGCACATGAATACAGCTAAAGATACGTGAACTCATGTAATGAGTAGTACATGAGGCACATGATAGTACATGAAAGCATATGAGAACATGTAAATACATGAACTAGTACGAGTACAAGGAGTACCTGATGAACATGATAAAGTACATGAACATGAAATACCTGATGCACCCGTAGAGGGATAACATCTCAAGAAAGGATCCATATAGTACTAATCCGTGAAGATACGTGTCAACATCAAGTAAAGTAATCTAGAGCAAGAATATAGTCCAGACAGGTATAAAAAGATCAGAGAATGTACTCGCCTGCTATCTGAATATTCAAGATAAAAGTACGATCCGAGGAGTGGTGTCTGGCTCCTATTTAGAATAGTACAAGTCACAACAAGTCCAGAATAGTAATAAGATGCATTACAATGTATTCTACATGAATCTAGGCCAATCTAGACCAAAGTCAACTCTTGGTCAACTCTGGTCAACCCTAGAAGTCAAACTAGGTCAATCTAGTCAAACCTAAGTCAAACAAGTCTACACTAGTCTAACTAGTCTATTCTAGGTCTAACAAGACCACACAAGTCTAACTGGACTCTAAACTGACACAGATACACCCATAGGCTAAAAGACTAGGCCATAGGCTATTAGGCAATATCATGCCTAAAACCAACCTATAATCACATATCACATGTCAATCTATAAGCCTAAATATAATACACACATTAATATATTATACAATCTAATTTAGAATTATACCTAACATATAGGCTACCTATATATATTCATTTATCTCAATACATATATATATATATACATATGCATAGAGAAAGGGAAACACATGTGCTCATGTGTCATGTGTGTGTGTAAGAGATTACTTGTGTGCGCTATGGCATGTGTGTGTGTTAGAGAGATACATGATAGTGTAGAATTCCTGGAAACAGGAAATCATTTACTGTGCAATGCAAAACAGTGAGTGAGTGGCGTACATGAGTGTGTGTAATGATATATGGACAGTGTCAAAGAAAACAGGGCCTGTGTTCAACCTGGAAACAGTGAGGGAATAGGAAAACCATTTAACAGTCAATGTAATGAAACAAATATTAATTCAATTCAGTTTTAAGGAAGGAAAGGAAACCAATTCAGGTTGAGAAGAACCATTCTCAGGTTAAAAAAACTGAAAAACAGTGAGTGATACATGTGTCCCTGTGTGTAAGGAAAGAAATCAGTTCATATAGTTTAGAAAAATAAGGAAGGGACAGGAACCCAATTCAGTGAACCAATTCACACCCATTTCGAAAAGGAAAAGGGAATCCATCTCAGTTGACAGTAAGAAGAAAATGAACCCAATAATCAGTACGTAACAGTTTCAGTGCAATAATATTCAGGGATTTCATTCCCAGTTTTTTTAGGAAACTAATCTCAGGTTTAGCTATGAATCAATGCATTCATTCAATACAATTTAAGGAAGTAATCTTAGTTTTAGCAGTTAAGGACAGTGTCTTTACCAAATTAAAAATCAGTTAATGATAAATCCTTCATTCAAACTCAGGTTAGAAAATAGAACTGTGACAGGAAACAAACAGTGAAATGCTAAAGGAAAGAAAATGGAAATCAATAATCAGTTTAACATTTGAAACCAAAACACATTGACAACTAACCATTCTCAAACAAAACCAATTTCAATGAACTCACATGCCAAATTTCCAATCACAAATCCAAAAGCCCATATTCGAATGAAATACTAAGCTAACATAACAACCAAACATGTGGGACATATAACAGTAAAAAACAGCAAGTAGAACAAGGAATTAAAAGTTAGGAAAAATGGGAAAACCCACGTATCAGTAATGGTATCAGCCGAATGGCTTAAATCCCCAATTCAAATCAAATCCCAATCAAAAACCTAACTAACAATGTAAATTAATTCTAATATAGATTATACATTATATTTAGATCTAATTTAGCAAATAAAAATACTATTTAAACTAACAAAACTTGAATTGAAACAGAGAACCAAACCCAGTGCACTGAACCGTACAGTACACACACAGTGCACGCGTAAATGCGTGTCGCCACAGACATGCACATAGAGCAGGAATGGTTTTCCAGCAACCGGGGCCACCAGGACTGGAGGGTTTGACAGATATTCTTTGATGCTGTCGAAGGCGCGTTGGCATTCTTCATCCCATATGAATGAAATGCCCTTCTTCATGAGGTGGGTGAATGGCTGACATCGTTCGGAGAGGTTAGAGATAAACCTCATGATGTAAGCTAACCTCCCTTGAAGGCCTCGGAGTTCACGAAGATTTCTCGGAGGACCCATCTCCATGATTGCTTTCGTTTTCTCAGGGTCTATGTGGATTCCCTAGGCAGTAATGATAAAACCCAGGAATTTTCTACTAGATACACCCAAGAAAGATTTGGTAGGATTCATCTTCAAGTTGTGCACTCGCATCAGGTCGAATACCGTTCTCAGGTCCTGCAGATGGTCTCCCTTAGAGCGGCTTTTGACGGCGATGTCATCAACATAACACTCCACGGTCTTACGCAGGTGATCCCGGAAGATGACACTCATAGCTCTTTGATAGGTGGCGCCAGCATTCTTTAAACCGAAGGGCATGACTGTGTAACAGTACACGCCAATCGGTGTTCGGAATGATGTATGCTTTTCGTTGTCAGGAAATATCTTGATTTGGTTGTATCATGAGAAGCCATCCATGAATGACATGCGCTCAAAGCCACATGTGTTGTGAATCATGATATCCGAGATGGGAAATGGGAACTCATCTTTGGGACATGCCTCGTTCAGATTGCGAAAGTCGATACAGATTCGAATTTTCCCATTCTTTTTTAGGATTGGTACTATATTGGCTATCCAGTCTGGATGTTATTCCTCGCGGATGAAGCCGCTAGCTATTAGTTTGTTGACCTCAGCTTCAATGGCATTCATGATGTCGGGGCGAAACCGTCGTTGCTGTTGCATGACCGGTTTTGCGTTTGGACGAATGTTGAGTTTGTGAAGTGCAACCTCGGGGTTCAGTCCTGGCATGTCTTCATAACTCCAGGCGAACACGTTAATATATTCTTTGACGAGTTGTAGTAGCGATTCCCGCTCTTCGTCTGTCAGACTTTTGCTAACGAAGATTGGTTTTGGGGAAGACTCATCGCCGAGGTTAACTTGCATGACCTCATCTTCGATGGGAGGCTCTCTTTGTTCGAACCGTTTCTCCTATTGCGCATCTAGTTGTCGTACCCACGGCTCTAACTCAAGAAGTTCAGGGATGTCTTCATCTTCTTCATAGGCGTCGGCGAATGCCATATTGACGGACAAGACTTGCCTGAATACGGCCCCGATGCTGACATTCGAATCGAAAGTTCGTGATCCGGTTGAGTGTGAATGCCAGTCGTATTCCTCATCTGAGCTTTCAGGGGTAGTTGCAGGTGTAACATAACCTAGCCCACATCTGGTTTTATTGTAATAATCTCATAGTTTCCCAGCCGGGACCGACAATTGTAGGAGTAACCGCCGTCCAGTGCCGTAGTTCAAGCCTTGTGTAGTTTTCAGGTCATACCCCTATTTTTGCATGAGGTACTTAGATCGGGAACTATACAGATAAAGGGACAGTCTCCCGGTGTCGGGTTTGAGATCAACTTCTTCTATCCTGAAGGGCTGTGGATCATTCTTTCGGTCGAAGATGATTGGATGATCCCCCCCCCCTCGATTATGCGGTAAGCGTCTTCCACTGGAGTAAGTTGGTTTACGGTGTAGACATTTGTCACCTGTGTGTGTAGGTGGGTACCTATACCGTGTTCCATAGCATATATTGTACAAAGCTTATTAAGCTCGAGGTAGTTCAAAGATAGCCCTTTATTGATGAAGTAAGGTATCTTTTCTAGCAGAATTATATCATCTGCGGATGGAACATCAGTGTGAGCAGCCACATACTTGGCCAGCTCTGACTCTTCTTCGGCCACCCCCTGTGTCAATGAAGACTGGAAGGATGACCAGGGCAACTTAATCATCAGGGGCCCCACTGGTGGAGTAGAACGTGGTGTCGTTGGTGCACTAACAACCCCCAGTTTGGTGTTCGGTGCTGGACGGGGAGTTGTTGGCTCGCTAGCATTCCCCGGCTTAGTGCCCGGCTTTCGACTCATTCTGGAAAGACGAATCGTCATCGGCTTGACGGAGGGATTGAGCTCCTCCGTTTGTTGCTGGCCAGCTCTCGGTAGCCTGATTGTCAGTGGCTCCGCAGTGGGTCTCGGCGCTTGGCCAGACCTTGGCAGTCGGATTATCATCTGCTCCTTTTGTGCAGTGAGCACCGGGAGACTCGTTGTTTCTCTATGCAGAGTGGCTGTGAGAGGTGCCGTCTTTCCTAGTTTACAGGTTTGGAGATAGATTCTCAGGGGTTCCTCCGGCCCCGCAATTGCCTCTATCTGCTCTTGAGCATCCTCCTTAACCAGATGCCTCTTTGAGTTCTCGTACAAGCAGGAATCCGAATAGTAGGATTCGACCCCTTTGAAGGGATCGATGTCAGCGAATTCTGTTCTGACGAAGCCGTGCTTGTCGATGTACTTGAAGCACTAGTGTAGTGTGGAAGGCACAATCATGTAATCGTGTATCCAAGGACGCCCCAGGAGAATATTATAGGAAGTGTCCGCATCTAGGACATAACAGGTCACTTCTGACTGAAGGTCGCCGATTTGGCACTTTAGGCGAATTTTTCCGATCGGATAGCTTCTGCCTGAATTAAAACTACTGATAGCAGTGCTTGTCGACGTCAAGCGATGCATTAGGATGCACAGATGGTGTAGCAGGCTCTTCGGGATGATGCTTATGAAAGAATCGAGATCAATATGCATCCGATCCACCATGATATCGCCAATGTACCCAGTATAATACAGAGGACGATCGTGCAGGTTGGTTTTGATGAGCATATCCTGCAGAGTGAAGACAATGTTCGGCATTGAACCTGTGCAAGCGCTGTCCTGGACATCTGCAGGCGAGCTCTCCCCAGTGAGATTAGACTGAGCCAGATATGCATCTACATTCTGGAGTGCCTCGCTCAGTGCGACGTGAACATCTTTGGAGAGTCTCAGGAGCTCGTATAGCGATAATTTAGCCGGTGTGTTGGCCAATTGTGCCAAGATGTCAAAGTTGTAGGGCCTCTCCAGCCCATGAGGTGCCTCTCTTTGGATTGGTTTATCAAAGCGAGTCTCCTTCGGCCTAGGCATGTCGGTCGTCGGAGGCTAAAAAGGTCCTGGAGCATCAGCAGTAGACGGCTGATGATCTTCAGCCGAGTTACCCGGTGGAGGTTGAGTTTGTGTACCGGATCGGGTAACAATAGTCGTAGCTTCTTCGACCTCTGCCGAGATTGTGCGGCATGATTTGACTTTCCCACTCTTCTTCTTACTGGTGGAGGGTGGTGCGGACTGAGTCACTTCAGGTACCAAGTTCGGGTGGACCCACATGACCTCCCCGTGTTGTGGTAAGGGGTACTAGACCAGCAGCCTGGTCTCGGGGAGGTGGAAGGTTAGCGACCTCCATCTTTGCTCTGGGGACGGGTACTACTCCATCTTGAGTCTTTCTCGGAGGGAAGTTGCCGAATTGTACTGACACCATGTTGGCTGCCACAGTCACCTCTTCGAAATCAATGGCGAGGGCCTTAGAATCGATGAGATGTTGGATGAATCGCTTCAGTTGGAAGCAGTCTTGCGTGGCATGGTGGACATAGCGATGGTAGTGACAATACTTAGGGCTCTCCATTTCTGTCGGCCGAGGTTCCCGTCTTGGTGGAGGGAGCTGAATTCTACACCCTTGTATGAGCATATCCAAAATAGGCTTGACATGACCGTCTTCGAAGGAGTAGGTCATCTGAGGCCACTGTTTTTCTGTCGGCTTTGGTTCAGGCTTCTGGGCTGTGTCGGCCACCATAGCCTGCTTGCCCTTATTGTCTCGGTTGTTGGAGGAATTACCGCCGTTGTTGTTGTTGGCATTAGGGCGTTTACCCTTGTCCTCTCCCTCTGCGATGTGCAATCCCAATTGGCGAGCTTTCTTCAACTTGTCTTCTGCGCTAGTGGCACTGATGATGAACGTCTTCCAGTCCTTAAATTGATTTTCGCCCATCCAGAGGCTGATTGTGGAAAGAAGCCTCTTTTGGCAAATTTCAATCAAGGAGGAATCAGGGTTACCGGAAGGCAACTCCATCGCGGTTTGGCAAAACCGATCAATATAGTTCCTTGTCAGCTCCTTTTCTTTCTGAACAATGTCCATGAGGGTGGACATTATCATGTCTTGTCCTACTTCGTAGAACCCCTCTAGGAACATACGTTTGAAGCCATCGAAGGAATGGATGCAATTGTCCGACAAGTTACGGTACCAGTCGAAGGCGACCCCTTCCAATGCCCCGATGAACAATCGCGTAAGGATGGCATCATCATGGGACAGATGGTCAGTTGTGACCTCGAAGTAAGTGATGTAACGGCTCGCAGAGGTCTTGCCATCATAGGAATTGATGTTGAATGGCTTATATCTTGGTGGGAAGGGAACATCTCTCAATACAGCAGGATACGGTTGTCGTATCCTGAGGTCTTGGCAGGTTTTTCGGGCGTAGAACATGGCCCGGAGCTCCTGGACCTCTCGTCTTGCCTCCCTGGCCTCGTCTGCAGCAGTGGAAGCTGATATTTCAGGAGAATTGTCACCCGGGTTTGGTGCAGCTGAGTTTGAGTCCGCATCGACCGCGGAACCCAAGTTCGTTTGGCCAGGTATTCTTCTTTGCAGAGTTGGAAGGGCCGCTTTGATCTTATCTACGGATTTGACCAAGGTATGCAGTATGGCCTCCAGAGTGTCGATGCGTTGGCGATCACTGGGACCGTCTTGGTTGCTGTCCGTCATGAACACCGTCCTCACGTGAGGAGAGATGGAAGGAACGATGGAGGATGTGCCCTCTGAGTCGTATCCTTGTACAGAGAAGTCGTCAGGGTATGTGGGGATGTTCTCTTCTGGTTTGGACTCGGAAGGAGTGGTACCCCCAGTTTCAGAGCTTGCCTCGTCTTGGGAGTTGTGGACGTCCTCGGGGACGTCGGAACCTGCTGCATCTGTTGGGGGAACCGTTTCTCCTGGATTATCTTCTTGGAATACTGGATTGTCGTGGATGTTTGGAGGAGTGCTACCCCTGGCTCCAGTGCCTCCCAGAGATGTGACAGATTTCGTCTTTGAGCGGGTACCTTGGTAAACTCCTCCTGTAACGGTGGTAGATCACAATCGCTTAGAAGAGAGTTTCTTGGTTACGCCGGTTGAGATCTTTGGACTGGAGACATTTGTTTTCTTCCCTCTTCTGCTGCCAGAGATCTTCAGAGCAGAATTGCAGGAGGCGATGAGAAGTGCCTCGTCTTCTGAATTTGGATATTACAGTCGTTGGAAGACGGACCGTCGATCTTCTTGTACTGCCGCTTTGTTGCAGTAGCAGTTGACAATAACTTGGGTGCAGTGATGTCCCTGAAAGGACTCTCTGCATACCAAGTTTTTATCTCTTTTCTTATATTTGTGAAGAATCACGTTACGCAAGTCACTCATTTTGTGGGCCCGGGAGTCCTGAGCATATGAGTGTGTTGGCATCCTGCCTGCTCCCTGATGTGGGGGTAGTAAGAGTACCCGCCCCTGATCGTTGTTGGAAGATTCTTGATAACTATTCTGTCCGTTGGCCGTCGGGGGCTGGACACAAATAGTCCTGTACAACTTTTCGTCAGGGGCCCGCGTAATAGTCAGCGGGATGCCCTGATGGTCAGAAGTTGGGATAGCTGACTGAGCTTGGCGAGGCCGCGCTGCCCGAGACTTCTTCCTTCTAGCACCTGAGAGTGCATAGTAGGAAGAGTCCTCAGAGATTGGCACATGAGAGCATCTGGTGTCAGGTCTGCCTAAGAGGCGGTTGAAGACTGAGCCCGAGCCTCATGAAGCAGATAGCCTGCGGCTGAGATTGTTAGCCACATAGCCTGTCTGTATGTGGCTAGCATTTGTGGCCGCATAAGTGGTCCGCATGCGGCTGGGAGCTGTAGTGGCCGCGGGGGCCTCTTCCATGCGGCTGGAAGTCATAGTGGCCGAATGAGTTTCCTCCATACAGCTGGCAGTTCTGGCCGCATGGGCCTTCTGTCTGCGGTTGGCTTTTGTGGCCGCATGAGTCTTCATGCGGCTGGCGCCCTTCTGTGGCTTCTTCCTGGACCGTGTAGAGTCGCCATTTGCCCCTGCAAGTCCAGCATCGTAGTGTTTTCCTCTGCCGGACTTGGGGACAACAGAGTTCTCTATGGTCTGAAGTGGGGTCACCTGCGAGACTTCTCCGCCATCTTATGCAACAGAGAGTACTTCTTCGAGAGCTTGGGGAGGAGCGAATGATTTGGGCCTCCACTCCCTGTGGGCCTTCTTCGTGCGAGCTCGTTGCTGGACCGGACCAGTGCTCCCGTCGGAGAGCATTTCTTCAAACGCCGGCTGGTCGAACCGGGCGACCAGCATCTGTTGAGTGGAGCCAAGTTTGGCTGCATCTGATTGCATCACCAACTCCTCAGCCGTGGAGAAGTTAGTCCCCAGCAGAGTCGCCATCGTGTTTGCCATTGATTGTAAAAGAACAGAACAGTTTTATGGGAGGACTGAACTCAGACTCACAATACAAACTCGTTCGTACAAAGAAAGCCTAGGAATGAAAACCTAGGTACAACAATCTAAGTACGATTGTTTATTTTTGATTTTAGGGGGGTGACGGTAGAGGCTCGGGAGAGTGCTATCAACTCTGCCTTACTCCTTGGAGGATCGGACGTAGCCTTGGCTCTGATGAAGAAATGCTCTCGGGATATGTGGGGAGATTCTTCTGTGCGTCGCCGCTCTCTCTGTACGTGTCTCTGTCTCTCTGTCTCTTTGTGTGTCTTTACAAGAGAATGGCACCTTGCTATTTATAGGAGTAGGTATGATAAGTAGGGTTTGCAATGATTTCTCCTTGAAAAGTGAGCGGTTTAGGGATTGGCCTTGATTTTGTTTGTTGGAAATTAATCTGGGCCATTAATATTGATTGTAACAAATCTGGGCAGTTAATGTTGATTGCACCAAATCTGCATGAGCAGTTAATGTTGATTGTAACAAATCTGCATGGGCAGTTAATGTTGATTGCAACAAATCTGTATGGGCAGTTAATGTTGATTGTAACAAATCTGCATCGTGATGATTTATTGATATCAGTAAATCCGAATAAATAAATCTTGGTCAATCTCCTGCCACGTGTCCCAACTGCCTGTTATAAATC
>JANAVB010009596.1:16807930-17065430 GCA_029216955.1 Iris pallida | reverse complement strand
GAAAATGGCAATTGGTGGAGGGGCTGTTGTACAATTTTTCCTTAAATTCTTTTAACATTTGAGTGGGAGGGAGAGGAATTATTTTTACTCTCATCCCTTCCAGAGCTCTCGAGAGCTCTCTCTTTCCAAATAATTTTGATCCAGCTCTAGCCCTAACCCT
Organism: Iris pallida; assembly: GCA_029216955.1. Lineage (NCBI taxonomy): Eukaryota > Viridiplantae > Streptophyta > Magnoliopsida > Asparagales > Iridaceae > Iris > Iris pallida. Next base: position 17,065,270 of record JANAVB010009596.1, on the reverse strand, counting down.
AAATTGATCCGAGCCATGGCCGGAGCTTCCATCCCGGCGATCGACGACTGAGCTTCGACCACCACTAGGTGGCGATGGGACCTGATCACCCTCACGGCGGTTCCTTTCCGACGACAAGCGACTCCTTCATCGATCTCACGATCCCCACTTCCACGACGAGCAACCGCCATGGCGATGGCGACGGCACTGGTTCTTCTCCGGCGACGCTCCTCTTCTCGGCATCACCTACTTCTCAGCGGCGCGATCGTTCCCGACTACTAGGCAATTTCTTCCGGGGAACGACGGCAGTGATCGATCGACTGGTGGCTCTTCCTCCACAGCGAACCGACGGTTCCGACGACTCTGTGTGAGTAGACAGCGACTCTTCACCGACGATCTATGATTTGCGGTGGCTCGGCGAAGGAGTGGCATCCCCGCCGCGGTCTCGGCCACGAGTTCTTCGGCAATGATCGACCTTGTCGATCAAGATTTCAAGATCAAAACAAGTCAGTAACTATTTCCCTTAATTTTTTATGAATTCCTAATAATTCTTCTTTTCCTTGTTGAATCGGATCAAGAAAACACTTCTTAGAATTCTTCATTGTTCTTGCATATCAATTGTTCGTGGAAATACCTCAACCAATGTTTGATCAGTTCTGGACTCACGAAGAACCGTATCTGACTCTTCGAGATTGTGCCTGCACTCCATTATGGATTTTCCTTCTTCAGGTACTGTTCAATTCTTCACCGTGATGGTTGAGCCGTTATTGATTTGTGTACATATGTGATATTGGTTAGATTGTGGTTCTGTTTCAGCGAGGGGTGTGTCCAGATGGGATCAACCGTGTTTGGAGTACCGTGTTCGTATCCAATGCTAGTATGCATATCTATTTGGGGAGTGTCCTGTGTTGAGTGTCGGGTGCAGGAGAGCAGATGGCGGGAGTGCATGATTTGGATTCTGTGGGTTGCTGAGTACTAGTTTATGAAGTTTTGTTTGAGTTTCAGTTGTATATGTCTTTGTTATGTATTTCATTTCTTAAGAAAATTTGATTAGTGGGAGGGGACAATATTTCAGTTGGGATTGTAATGTTACGACAGGTTGAGTCTTACTTTTACTTACGTTTTGTCGAACTCAAGTTCAGTTGAAGTTTGGCTGAATTTCTAGCTTGGTTCATTGATGAATATTCGGATGGGGGCGTTCAGAGTACTGGGTTGGCTTCGTATATATATTTTTCTTGCAATAGAGTTGTATATAATTTAATGATGTTGTGGAGTTTATGGGTTTTAGCTAGCTGGATTGAAGGTTAGAATATTATCAAGCAGTACTACAGGAGGGAGACTTTCAAATTCAAGATAGGAGTAGTAGTGGTGATTTTAAATATTTAGGGTGTGGATGGGTTTTGTTTGCTAACTTTTGTTCCTATTCACATTCTCTTAAATCATTAGCTTTGTGTATGTGTGGTCAGAAGGTGAGTCTGCTAGGCTTTGGCTCTGGATGAACTAAACTGGGTTCAGTTTCCAAATGGTATAAGTGTGGTTTTGGTATAATCTTTGGGATCAGCTTTGTTCAGGTGTTTGGGGTCGGGCTTGTATGTATGGGGGTCTTGATGATTAAAAAGCTTGAGGGAGTAGTATTAATATTCTAGATTCAAGTAGTGTCAATAGGTTAATATTGTCTTACCATATCTATATATTGCTAGTATTATTTGATTAGAGCATTATTGCTAAATATTTAGATTATGTCGTATTAACAGTATTTTGTAAATAGTTTAGCTAGTAAATATTTTCCTAAAACTTGAATGATTTTGCTAAATATAGTTAAAGTGTATTCACTAAAATTATTGTTAAGCTATATTGTATGTTTTCTAAAACAATGTTGGCTAGTTTATTTTTGCCTATAATTAGTATTAGAAATAGTTAAATAACTAGTTAGCAATAGTTAGCTAGAATATGATAACTAGTTTTAAGTTAGCAATTTAGCTAGTGAGATGGTATTATTTAGATCCTAACTAATTTAAAATTAAATCAGGTGGACATACAGCTTTACCACCCATACTTGATCACCCTGTGCAAGGCAAGTATACTCCTCGGACTTGTCCATTTCTTCATGTCTTGTATATTCATTCTTGTATCTTCTGGTTGACACGATATTTCACGAGATTGTCTGGTATCTGGTTTCTTGAGTTTACTTGTGTCTGGGAGAGGAAATACTACAGATGTGTGATCAAACCCGAGTTACTATTCATATAAATAGCTTAGGCCCCGAATCGTGCACGCGGGACCGAAGTCGTACCATTTCATGTTCATTGAATCTACCCAAGCCGATCACACACTTTGGATGTATTTCGATATGTTGCACACTTCAGGATTCATGTTGTATTTCATGTTCAGGACTCATTTCATGTTCCCTGTATTTACTTTCAGTATTCATGTTCATGATTCATGACATATTCTCATTTCTCGTACTTTATATTTTCCTGTACTCATTTTCATACCATGATGTTCATGTTCATTTCCTTGGATATACTTAGCTCTGCTCCTGACTAGGATATGTTACAGGTATATTTGCAGGACATTGTTCTACATTATGGGCCAGAGCCCGGGATCTTAGCTGAGCAGGATGGAGTCATGACTTAGCTAGATGTTTCAGGTTTAGACTATCTAGCTTTACTTTTAGATATTGTTTTAGAGTTCATAGTACATTTCATTCCTGATGACTAGTACATTTATGATATATGGATTTGTGGATTATGGTTATCTTCTAGGATCGTGTATAGATGCTGTGATTGTGTACATTTATGTTTATCTGGTTAGATTTCCCTAGCTTGGTTCAACTTACTTCGTCGTGTCTAACGACGAAGGCTGGGCGTGTCTGACTCGTATCCGATTATTTGGGAGCGGGTCGTGACACTAACCGACCTAACTGGCAACTAGCTCAACCACTTGGGTGGAAACCTATTCTAGGTTACCCTAACCTAGTAGAAATAGTTTTATCATTGGGATCTTATCCATTCAATTAAAATCCAAGGTTCATCTAACCAACGATTGATGTCCAATCAGGGAACCCATTAAGACCCAGTAAAACCCATCCATGCATACCACCATATTTGGACTATAAAACCGAACTATTTGAAATAGGTCCCTATACCTATTATGTAGTCTCCACCTCTCAGAATGTGAAATCATTCGTAACCCTTATTCCATCTACCTAGAAGTCGCGATACGATCTTGTATTGCATTTATATCCCTTGCTCGTGTGTTTAGATAACCACGGAAAAGATCACAATCTTGATTTCTCAAATTCCGTTCTATTATGGAACCTTGTTTAGATTAATTTTGAGAACGGAACTTCTGTATTGCACGGATTGCAAGCCCCTCTAAGAAACGAAGGGTTCTCCGATTTAGCAAGTGACTGGACTAGAGCAGCCTAATCTAGCAAATAAGTCAATGGTTCATAAACTTTCTCTCTACCTGCATTATTGGATACTCTCTACCGCTCTTGAAACTTCATATTTGCTCTCGATTATTCTTCCTTATCTTCCTGTCCTTCCTATTTCAGAGCAACAAATGGTCATGCTTATTAGAATTTATCAATATTTCTTAGCTATTTGTGTAAATTTGTTGCTTGTTAAATTTTGGGTTGCTTGATAGATAGGAGAGGATTGTAGATGCCTGATGCTATAGATATCTGTTGGTAGTTACTTTTAGCAATTAGCTGGAAGGTTACAATGTTATGACGTAATGTGTTTGAAGGGGTAGTGTGACCAAAGGTGGGTATAAGTCCTCGAGGATTCATAGTTACGAAATGGCTAGGAGGAGGATATAAATATTTCTGAGTAATTAAATTTGAGAAGATTAAGGTAATAGTGGATTTATTTTTATTTTTTTAATTTTGAATTTTAGGCATGTTTATGAGTTAGAATTTCAAGGACGAAATTATTTTTAAGGTGGGTAGATTTGTAACTCCTCTTTCCAGAATTTTGATAATATATTTTATTTATTTATTTGAATTAAATGGTGATTTTTAATTTTGTAAATAATTATTTAATTAATTATTATGGTAGATGATTTTCGTCATGGGTAGGAATTAGAGTACAAGGTGACTAGAAATCGTGACACGAATAGTGCAGTGGCGTGCTTTGACTAGTGTATTAGCCCTGGTAGGGAAGACCGAGCCATAAGTGTGTTCTAACTAGGAAAACCAGGCCAAGTTACGACTTAACACTTACCGAAGATTTATTTATTTATTAATTATATTATTGAGTTTTAGGGAACCCGGTTGTACCGAACTAGTCCAGATATGACCCAAAACAAGCCCAAGCCCTTGTAGTCATGCGGGACGTCCAAAGACATTCGTGTTGATGTATTTTGGTATGATTGTGTTGTATTCCGTTTTAATGATCTAATGAATATTTTCTAAGTATTCCTTAATTAAATAATATAAATATCATTATTAGTTGATATTCATTGATATTTGTATAAAATAGGTCCTTGTACATTTTTGGGATTATTAGACTGTACATAATGGTATATACACCATTATTGGTTTATTAAATTTCGTTATTATTATTATTTTTTTTTTTATTATCATTTTTATTGAGGTTATTATTATATAATATTATTTTATTATTATTGGTTATATTATTTTTTTTCAAATAAATGTTATAATATATATATATTCATATTTATATAAATAGGCCCTACACTAGGAATAGATAATATTGAGATTTTATTTAGATTTTTATGGAGATTATTATATATATATAGTGGGTGTGGATCCCCTTTGGAGGAGCGCATCCGCTCCTCGGTTTCCCCCCCATCGGCCGGTGGCCGGACGTCCCCGGGGGGGCGGGTCCCCGCTGGCCGCCCCTCTCGTGGGGTGGCCACCCCATCCCCCGGTCGGAGCTTGTCCGGCGTGCGGCGGCACTGTCCCCTTCTCCCCTCCTCCTCGGAGCCGCCGCCGTACTCGGCGCCGTCGGAACCGCCGTTCCCGCCGTCCTGGGCCTTCGCCGGCCCCGTCTCTCCTCGGCGCGCCACCAGCCCCGCGTGCGGCACGGCCACGCCCTGGCCCGCCGCTCCTCTGAGTCGGCGTCCCTGTCGCAGCACCCCCGTTGGCCACCCCAGCTGCCCCTCCAGCTCAGGTTCCCCCCGACCAGGCAGTCGACCTCCCTCCGGTAGCTCCTCCTCCCGAGCCCCCCGCTTCGGCCGTGGCACCTCCCCCCCTCCCGCTCCTCTTTCCCTCTGGCGTCCCTCCGCCTCGGCGCCTCCCCCTCCTCCGGAGTTCGACGCCCTCGCGGCGGTTACCTCCTCGGCCCCCGCGGCCTGGGTCTGCCCCGCCCGTCCGCTATCGGCGTCGTCCACCCCCTCGACCGCGGCCCTCCTACCCCCACCGCTGTAGCCCAACTCGGCATCCTCTTCCCTCTGTCCCCCGCCCGAGCATCCCGACGGCCCAAGGCTGGCCCCCCCCTCTCCGTTTCCCTCCCCCAGTGCTGGAGCTCTCGTCGGTGGCTCCCACCACCCCCCGGCGCTCTCTCCGCCTCTCGACGGCGGGCCCCTAGCCGGCGTTCCTGTTCGCCTCGCCGACGGTCCCCCTCCGCGCGGCGGTCGACTCCGCTCCCTTCTCGGCGGATCCCTCTCCCTGCCCTCCCCGCCGGGACGACCTCCCCATGCCGATGCGGGCTCTCTACTCCGCTGCCGGAGCTCTCTCCTTCGCTGCCGGAGTCTCCCGCCGGATTGGAGGTCGGGCTCCCCTCTGCTTCCGGCTTCCTTCGCCGGATAGACGAATCCTCCTCCCCTCCCCTCCCCGGGCTGTGCGCTCTGCCCGTGCCGCGCGCCGCCTCAGGCCGCGTGTTCCTCTCTCGTGCAGTGCTTCGCCCACCTCGGGTCCCTTGCCCCCTCGGGCACATCGCTCCCTCGGGTCGCTCCCCGGTGGCAGTTGCCGCATCGACTCCCCACCCCCGTCTTCCCCGCCTCCCCCTCCGTATCTCGCCGGCTGCTAGTTCCCCATCCCACCGGCGGCGCTAACCTGCCCCCGCCCCCTCCGCCGCCTCGTCCCCGCCCATGCGATGTGCCGGCGGGGGGCCCGACGCTCCTCGCGCTGTTCGCCCCCTCGGTACGCGCGCTGCCTCTTCGGGGCCCGCAACCGCTCCTAGGGCCCCGTGCCCACCCACCCCCCTTGGGCCCCGCGCCCTCCCATTACTCTCGGGTTGCGCGCCTGGCCAGAACCCGCACATCCTGCGGTTTTGAATTTCGAATTTTTTGGAAACTTGCTTTTCAAAATATTCGAAATACATTTCCCATTTTCGAAATTTTTCGAAATTTCAATACTTACTTTTATGTATTTTTCTCTTTGCATTCCAGGACTTTTTGGTTTTTTGGAGCCTGGTACCTGTACTGCTCGTTGTGAGCCACATTTTTCATTCAATAAAATGATGTTTAAAATATATATATATATATATATATATATATATATATATATATATATATAGGCCCTACACTAGGAATAGATAATATTGAGATATATAGGCCCTACACTATATATATATATATATATATATATATATATATATATATAGGCCCTACACTATATATATATATATATATATATATATATATATATATATATATATATATATATATATATAGGCCCAGCGCATAACACCCCAACCCGAGCCAAAGTAAACCCAAAGAAAAAACCCCAGCCGAGCGGGCACAGGTCGCTTCCCCCCCCCTTTACCTATATATCGATCGAGAGTTTCGAAAGTTTCTCGAAAACCCTAATCGATCAACGCCACCACCGTCGTGCCCCACCAGCCCCGACGCTGGCGCGCACCCCTGGACTGGCGCGTGCGGCAGCACGGGCCGTCGGAGGCCGACCACGGCACGACAGACCAAGGAAACAGAACAGCAGCAGCGACAGCCGCAAGCGCAATTTCTGGTAAGGATTTCGTCGTCCTCGTTACATGAAATTCAATTCTGTAAAATAGTGTAGAGAGCCCGTATGACCCTCTAGAGGTCCCAACAAATAGATTGCAATATGGTCGAGCCAGTGATTCGCAAGGTCGATGCAAACTTCGACAAAAACCTGGTTGCAAACAACAAACAGGGCAGTACCAACACCCATGTTTAAGGCGATTTCTCCCCAATCCTTCGACTTTTCCAAAATTGTGCTTGAATAGGTTTAATGACAACATATATAGGATTACAACCCCTTCGATAGTAATGATATCGTAAAGTATACAGGAAGACATTATTTTTCCAAAATGGTAAAAAACATTGTTTCCAAAGTAGTAGATTTTTGTAAAACCATCCGATACGACGTGCGTCTCGTCAAACCGGGCGACGTGGTCACGAATCGAAAGCATCAATGGTGCGTATCGATTTTGTGGACATGTGGGCTTTGACGGAATTCAAATTTTTTATGTGTACGCGACGAATTTGATACGTATCCGTCGAAATTTACCGTATCGGCCTCTTTGCAAATTTCCCAATTACTTTGTGCACATTCGTCAGATTGCGACGAAACTTGTGCCAACAGGACCGTATCATTTTTTTGGTGATGTATGCCAAGTTTAGTCTGATTCTGAGACAGTTTACCGGATCGCCGTTTTGTGGTCCCCACGATCCGACTCAACGGACGATTTTTTGCACGACCCGTCGGAATCCAACTTTGGACATAAGGTTGGGTTTGTATCATCAAAACGAATCCGTAGACATGTAGTTTGATGACTTTAGAGACCATTGACTCTGGCACACTTTTCGGTGCAAAGCGGGTCCAACGGCGGATACTGTTTTGACCTAAAATTACTGTTTTGCCTATGTGTCTAGAATTGGACTTAAGGACAGGCAATTTTAGCTAATTTGACTATTCTAAAAACTTTGGTATTGTCTATTTCAACATCCGGAGACTTTTTTTCATGTGTTGACTTTAGCGACTCATCTGAGTGGTTGTACTATCGGTTTCGCCAGCTAAGGACCTCAGGCAAATACACTTTCTGATTACTTTCGATTCATAGTAGTCTTTCCATTTCATGTTTATACACATGCTATCTTGCTTGTTGACACGCTCGTCATACATAAATTAGTATCATGGGACTCTACTTAATATATTTCGTGATTATCATGTTTTCTTGTTTCGTGACTTGTTCGAGTCCATGAGTACTAGTCGGGAGGGAAATATCTTAGTAGGCGTATGAACTATCCCTTACCCATCCCAAAATGTCTAATCTTGACTGATAGCAGCTGCACACGACACGTGCAGGGTGTCGTATTTACCCCCTTAGCCATTCACATGTCGAACAAGATATTTTAAATCACGTAGATAGTTGTCTTTTATTTGTTTCCTGGTTTTCTTCACCGCTTGCCATAACATCAGTTACTTTCTAGTTTTCATCTCACATATGTTATTTTCATGTCTTGTGAATTCTACTGTGTAATCGATTTGTCGTCGGTTTGTGTGCTTGTTCCATTCCTGACTGGAAACCAATATTTTTCAGGTTAGTTGTGGCTTCACTTTGCATGCGGAGATACGAGTGTACTTGTGGGCAGAAACCTAGAAATTAGATAGAAGTGTTATCATTTTCATTAATTGTAAGAACCTTGTATTTTCTTTAATTATAAATATTGTAAATGATGTAATCAATTAAGAAAAATGAATGGGCAATAAATGTTATTTATGTGATTATGAGCATCATGGCCGTGATAGCGTTCTACCGCCGACTATGCGGCGTAGGCTGGCTTGGACACGTCTCGTATCCGAAAAGCGGGTGCGGGTCGTGACAAATCTGGACCATATGGTCAAAATAAGTACGTAGACATGCCGGCTGTATACATACGAAGTACATGGGCCTTGTATGTATACATAAGCTGTAAAATGCAGTAAACCACAGCTAACTAATCTCATCCACAAAATAAGGAAATAAAGATATCATATAATGAATAGTCTTGATACAATATGTTGGATGGAGACACATCCACTACCAACAAAATAAAAGAAGATGTACATGATATACAAAAGTATCGACGAAGGTAGCAAGATAGATCCAAGATGCGTCATCTTCGAATAAATGGAGAAGATCACGACCTCGGCTAGAATACCTGTGGAAGACATGAACACACACCTGGAGAGATAACCAGGTCCTCAGAGGGACGTAACAAGGCACATAATATCATGCCCTAAACTGAATAATAAAAGCTCAACAGAAAAAGTATATATGACTAAATAGATAAAGGTCCTTAACCATTCTATGTAAAAATATATTTTGAAGACAACGTTCCACACAAGGGCTTCCGAGACTAGAAATACGACACGTTAGCATTTCAACCGAGGTACTAGTGGCATCTAGAGGAAAATAAATAAATGCACGGCACACTAGTCTCTCGGGTGAGTCACTAACGGCAGCTAGAGGAAAGTAAATACACGACACGTTTGTGTTTCAACCGAGGCACTAGTGGCATCTAGAGAAAAGTAAATAAATGTACGGCACAATAGCTCTCGGCTGAGTCACTAATGGCAGCTAGAGAAAAGTAAATGTGTGAAAGCCCCTGCGCCTAATAACTGCCTTCCCCCTCCCCATGCACTACTCGTGGTGAATCCACACCACAATATTTCTAATAACCGCTAAGTCTTCTAGGCAATTATATTAGCAGTTATATCCTAATGCTCGTCCTGTACGCACCGATGTACGGTCGGTACGCAAGTCCGAATCTATATGAGACACGTGACATCGTGGCACACAGGTGTCGGGCCAATGAATGCGGCACAAACAAAGGTGGTCCCTTAACTCTAGGCCAAATGCATAAAGAAAACTAAAGTATAGTAATTTGCAACTACATATGGTTTTAAAAGAACAACTCATAAGAAATAAAACAAGCATGATATTGAGAAAAAAATAAACAGTAAAGGCAAGATGTCTAGCCTGATGTCCGAGTGAGGTAAGATGATGTCCTGGCAACGAATCAACAACAACGCACAAAGAAGAAGGTGTAGGAACAACTTCGGATGCTGAAAATATTCTATTATCTAATTATAATTAATACTGCACCTATTACATTTATTTAATAAATTCTAAAGTTAGGATATGATATAGGTTTTCGTATCATCTTTCCGAAAAACTAAACGGATCGCATTTTCGTTTCCGAAATCTTTCGAAATCGCAAAAATATCGAAATACGTTTATTTTTTGGACACTAGATACTCAAACAGTTTTGCAGAAATTTACAGAATGAATTTTGTCTATTAAAATATTTTTTGGAAATCTTACCTCGATACGTTTCTTTTAAAAAAACTAGAGGCGAAACGGAGTTCGGAGCTAGGAGATATCGTCGTTCCAAGTTGCTCTTGCTGCTAAAAAGATGAGCTAAATTCTAATGATGAATTTTAGAGTTTCTATTGGACTAAAAATAATTTCGAATTATGGCTAATAGAAGGAAGATGTATTGGGTTTATATAGGTATTTATTTCAGATTTATATCCTAAATTAGATAGGATATGATGTAAATAAATTGGATTTTGCTTCGTTAGGATAAGATATAGATAGAGATGCTTTCCTATTAGACTTAGGATTATGATTAACTTAAAATATAATTCATATTTATCTAAATGATCTATAACATTATTTAAAATTACTATAGATAATAAATAGAGTTAATATTTATTTAAACAACCTTCATCTAATCTCATTTATACAAACTGAAATATTTAATACTAAATTGACATTTATTCTATATTATGTAAATAGTGTACAATATAAGTAACATGTAAAAAGTAATAAAAGTTATGAAATAAATCCTAAAATTTTGAGAAATATTGTATAATATAGTTTAGATCCTTAATGTACTAGAAAAATAGCTTTATATATTTGTATACTAAATTCACTAATGAGCATTATACGAAATATATGTAAAATAGTACAAAGTATATAATAAGTCAATAAATAGTTATTTAAAAATCCAAAATAAAACAAATATTTATTTTAAAAAATCATGGGGTTTAAATAAGTCTTATCTAGATAAGGACTAAGAAGAGTTTTAATTCCCCTTGGATTTTCTATTATTTAATTCAAATTGATTTAAAAGTAACTCAATCAAATATAATCCAATGTAGATAGATTCTACCTCTAATTTAAACTATATTTAAATAACTTAATATATTTTTTCAACTTAAATCACCATAACTAATTAAATATTAAATCAACCCATTTTAATATACATTTTTCAAAATAATATATTAATGATAATAATTAATTTCAAAAATACAAATATATATACACTCGCATGCAAAAATAATACTTACTTAAAACACAGTTTTTCTAAATTACTAGTTATACTTATACCATAAAATAAAATGGCCTTTTTTAAAATAAAAATAAAGTTTGTCAATCCTCGGCACGACACATTTACAACTTCAAGCAATATAAAATATTTATCGTCTATTATTTTGAAATATTTTCTACATCTATATAATTAAAATGTTTTATAAAAATATGTACTTCGCACTTATTCGCACTTGACGAGAAATTTACGAAACACAAACTCGTACGCGACGTATAAATACGAAGTACAAAAATCAATACCATATTTATTTAAACAAAGTCATAGTAGAAATTAGGGGTTTTACATCCTACCCAACTTATAAGAATTTTGTCCTCGAAATTTAGGAATAGCTCGGGTAGGGGGATAGAAAGAGTTCATCAATACCGAAATACGATTAAATTTTTGGATGAGGCGAAGAAACGACGTTCGACACAAACATGCATTGGAAGATCGTGATTTTGATATTTGCGAAAATACATCATGGTTATGGAATTGAAGAAGGGTCGCTAGTTAAGGTAATAAAATTATGATAAATCGAATTAGAGAATAGAAAGGAATTGAGTAGGTCAAAGAGAATAATTTAGACATTTAGGAGAGATAGTTTCTTGAGCGAATATAGTCGTCTAGGTTTAAGATATGGTTAAGGAAATGATTTGAATCATTTTCAAGTTTCAAGAACGATTAGAAGGTTGCGATAATGAATCTAGGGTAGAGAAAAAAGGTAACTCAAGACAAGGATATAGTCACATTGGTTGGTCAGTGGTTAACTATGTTGGCAATAGATGGTGGACAACTAAGGGGATATCAAGTACGAGTGTTTGTCTTTCTAATATAGACGAAAGACAAAAATAATAAAGAGTTCGAAGAAGATATTATCGAATACGAATAAGTGGCTCAAAGACGATTGAAAATTTTCAAAAAGAATCGCCAAGGCAGTCGCAGATGGAATTCTAGAGGCCAAGTTTAACTATGTCTCCATCCACGTCGAACAATATATGAAAAGCGAACCAAAGTGCACTAGGTTGATCAGACCATCATGTACCGGTTCTGATTGGACAATGTATTAGTGGGCATCCCTAATAACACATATGTCATGAACAAGCTCGATAAAAGTATAAGCTTGCAAAACTAAGGCTAAATTAGCATCATAAGATAGTCAAAATATAAGTAAGGAATACTAATGAAGGAAATTCAATAGTCGAAGATCCATTAAAATCTAAGTCTTGCCCGAAGTTTGGGCTTATGCAGTCGTCCTAATGTTTTCTTATCTATGGCTTGGTTGACTAGATGAGTTAGGGTCCTCTGAATTCTATAGTCTAAGTAAACTTATCAATATGGGTCACAAGGACAAAGGTTTGTTAGGTCATGTGATATTCTATCCAACTTACAAGAGTTAAACTAGTAGTGTGATGGGACATTGGGTCAAGCAATCAAGATAAAGCACAAAGTTAAGCATTTAAGGAATCAAGTAGAACAAAATCACATATCGGATCGAAAGAATTGAGTCGAGGTTGAATCCCTATCCTTGGTCGAAAAATATATCGGTATCATGGCAAAGGTTACAGTTTAGTCTTTTTGGCCCAAAAGTCATATCATGAAAATAGAGTACAAGAAGACGTGTTTTAGTGGCACGTAATATACCTACATGAAGGTGAGCTCGTCTAGGTTTTACATATGAAATTTGTTAGAAGATAACATCTAGTATTACACTCCAAATCTCAAAGTCACGGTAAAGGACACAAAAAGATCTAAAATAGAAAGTGGGAGTTCATGAAGTGACAATTAATGCACAAACATTAAAGAAGATCAAGTTGAAGCATGAAATAAAATTAATTAAGCAATCTAGTAAAATAATTTAGGGACATAGTTTTCAGAGAGAAGATAGTCTCCTAGGTGGATACAGTCAAGGAACGATTAATTCATTTTTCAAATTTCAAATGGTTAGAAGGTCACAATAAAAGATCTGGATTTGGGGAAAGGTCGAGTAAGTCAAAATTGAGATATTGTCACATGGTTTGGTCGAAGACTAACTACACTTGTGTATATGCAACTATCTTGGTCATAGATGGAATGTAGAGTACCTTTATCTCATTAGGGTGGCCTTGCTTGCTTCTTGGTTCTCTATCAAGATAAGATTTAATCCAAAAATTTGAGTTCCCAATATGTATTTCCAAGCTTGACATAAACTACGATATTCAAGCATAATCATAAAAATAATTCAAGTCTTTAATAACCCTAAGATAACCCTTAGTAAGACAAAATATATATATATATATATATATAAATATATATTTCCCTCCAATATGCACAAACTAAACTTTCTTATTCTCTAGTCTGTTGAGGTCATCCACCATATCTTAAAAAAATTAGATTCCTCTAATCAATCTCGAAATAAGCTTTATCATATCTCTTAAAAAAATTCCACAAAATAGCAATATTATAAATCCAAACTTTAAACTCCAAGATTTAGATAATCTTATCAATCGTGAATTATGCGAAAAAATTTGAAGATTTTTTTTTCACAATTGAAATATTAAACTCAAAATCTAAATAAATTTATCAATCATAGAACGTATGACACAGTTCAAAATTTAAAATTTTCCTCCAATCAATTTATATCCTCAAAAGATATGAATAGCTATAACCCGAAAATCATAAATATTTTCTAAATCTTCAAAATCAAAGATTTTACTCAATCTTCTATCAATCCTTTGGTGAATACTCCTAGTAGTTTCAAGATAAAATTCTCTCTGTCCTCAAAGTTGGTAAAATTGCTACTACCCAACTTAGAATTAACTAATCCTTAAGATCATACTTTTAGAAAAATAAATGCCTCTATATCTTAAATAAGTTCTCAATGTTTACTAATTGTGAATGTAATCCTTCTAGTCATATGTTTGACCTATGAGCATATACTAGTGTAGTCATCTTCCTAACCGACATTAAGCACGAGAAAGTAAGGATTCACGGTTGAAAGGGGTCAAACAAGATGCAATCCAGGAAGGCAAACGAGAGTTCGAAGTTTGGAGTCAAGAAAGAATGTCAAGTATATGGATGAGATTCTAGACTCTAATCCTATCTGCCGGCTCACATCGGTACAATAACGTAACCGAAGTGATAAACTTGACCTGCATGGGCCACCAAAAAAAATGTAACGCCCCAGTCCCAAAATACGTAGGACTAAGTACGTAGACATGCCAGCTGTATACATACGAAGTACAGGGGCCTTGTATGTATACATAAGCTATAAAATGCAGTAAACCACAGCTAAATAATCTCATCCACGAAATAAGAAAATAATGATATCATATAATGAATAGTCTTGATATAATATATTGGGTAGAGACACATCCACTACCAACAAAATAAAAGAAGACGTACATGATATACAAAAGTATCGACGAAGGTAGCAAGATAGATCCAAGACGCGTCATCTTCAAATAAATGGAGAAGATCACGACCTCGGCTAGAATACCTACGGAAGACATGAACACACACCTGGAGAGATAACTAGGTCCTCAGAGGGACGTAACAAGACACATAATATCATGCCCTAAACTGAATAATAAAAGCTCAACAGAAAAAGTATATATGACTAAACAGATAAAGGTTCTTAACCATTCTATGTGAAAAATGCATTTTAAAGACAACGTTCCACACAAGGGCTTCCGTGTAATGCCTGTGGTTCGTATTACGTATTTCTGGAATACGTGTACGTATTTATTCTTGTATTGCATGATTTCCTTGCTTAATTCCTCCTTGGGCTTGGTTTATTCTTGGTTGGGTTGGTTTGGTTCGGCTAGGCTTGGTTGCTCTTGGTTCATCATGAACCAAGGGGTGAACCCCCTACCTACCTACCACCACTACCCTATTTATTACCTATTCTTCTTCTCTCTCTTCATTACTCTCTTCTCCTTCTCCATTAAACCCACCACCAACCAAGAACACCCCTTAGGCAAGTGCAACTTGCTTCCACAAGAGAGCCCATTTTTATTGTTTCATTAGCTTCTCCTCACGTTTCTAAGACACATTAGCACTTGTCATTTTCTATTTTGAAGCTTTAATTTTTGTAGATCTAGAAATTGGTTATTTTTGGTTTTTTTTTGGTTTTGATCTATCAAACTTCCTTGTTTTCAAGTTTTGATGGTTCTATGCTGTAGGGAATTTTATTCTACCCGATTTTGACCTTTGAAAAGTTGGATTTGGACTTGTTTTGACCAAGTTATGGACTTTTAAAGCTTTGGGTTCTAGCCATGGAGTTCTTGCTGGTTTGGAGAAGACAGTGAGCAGTGCGTGAGCTTTTTAGCTTGCGTCACTGAGCTGTGCGCGCTCTTTAGCGCAGCGCAGTCCCCATACGCTGCCTTTTGGGAGCGTATGACTCGCATACGCTCGCTTGCTTGACAAGGAGTCGTATGAAGTGCATACGCTACCTTTTGGGAGCGTATGACTCGCATATGCTCGCTTGCTTGACAAGGAGTCGTATGGAGTGCATACGCTGCTTTTTGGGAGCGTATGACTCGTATACGCTCGCTTGCTTGACGAGGAATCGTATGGAGTACATACACTGCCTTCTGGGAGCGTATGACTTGCATACGCTTGATCTGAGCGTGGCTTGACCTGAGCATAGATTGGCCTGAGCGTAGCCTGACCCGAGCGTATGACCTTGCACTGAGCGTATGGCCTTTGGCAGACTTGGTCTTATGTCAGCGTGTCAGTTTGGTTTTATTTTCCTTAAGCTTGGCTCTTCTATAGCCCTGTATATTGATATTTTATTAGATATTTTACGCCCATTTTATATCCTTACGCCTTTTGTCCTGAACTTGATAATCATGAATTTACCTGATATGTTTGGAATTGATAACTGAGCCTGACACGATAGTGACCCGTAGTGGTGCACTCCCGACATGAGTAACCTGACATGACCTGATAGTGGCCCGTCGTGGCGCACTCCTGACTAGTACACTTGACATGATAACCTGACATGATTTACCTTGATAAGCTGTTACGACAGCTACCTGACATGACATGACTTGACAAGAATGAACATCCTGGACACCGTGGGTGATTGTGCTTGTACAAATAAACCAGTCCTGTCTTGCATCATGTCTAGGACGGGGACTCCTGAGTACCACGGTCAGGAGTACCTACAAAAAGGGACTAAGGCTAACAACTAGATTAATACATTAGTCATGAAGAGATTTCCCAGCTACAGGCAATCCCGTTACCTGGGCACGCCTTGGGATCTGTAGCCTGCCGTCGAGTAGGGCACATTTCCAGCACACTGTCATGTGTTGCACCCTTCAAGCTACCTAAGGGTACATTCGTTTCCTGGGCGATGTACCCACCTGAATTCAACTCTAATCTTTTAACCCGGGTAACCTGGATGGTCTGCAGGGCTTGTAGCTGTGGAATAATCATGTTGCATCTTGTTAGTAATTAGGCTTGTGACAACCCTAGTTAGTTAAAGTATCAAGCCGTAATTCTTGCTTGGCCGTAAAATAATTGAATGGAGTCTAACCAGTCTAGTCTTGCCCTAATCATGTTCCAGATTACTGCATGACCAGAATGCTTGTATTTATTTTACCGATAAATGGTGAGAATTCCAAGTTCTGTTCAGACGAAGGGTTACAACCCCGGTCCTTGTTTGGTTTACGGGTTGTAACCTGGTTATCTGAATAGTTCCATGGTTATCTTGTCGTATATCATCCTGATGTATTTTCTTATTCCCAGTTCTTACTTTTATTCTAGTTCTTACTTTTATTTATATCTTGTGCTGATTGCTGGTTTTAGTTTCTAAGTGAAGCCTCCTTTGTGGCACTTGCTCTTTCTGGGGTCTGACCCAGCTGGTTTTGTGTGGCCAGATATCGGAGAATCTCCAGAGGATCGACCGATCTTCCAGCCAGATGGTGACCACTAGACGAAACCCTGGCAACGAGTGGGTTTTTTTTTGTCCTCCCACTTATTTGTAAAAATTATTCTTTTGAGGCGTTTAGCCGACGAGCATGTGTTAGCTCGATTGCATCTTTATTTACTGTCTGTCCACGGGCTGTAATATGATTGACAGATCCTAGGATTCATTATGTATGACTGAACTCTTGCTAGTCCTGGCATTTTGTACGACTAGCTTCATGATCATCCAATATGTAATGTATGGGACGCCTTGCTATTATATATTTGGTGCTCTGACATCTTGTAATTACTATTGCTTGCTTGTGATTGAGACAATAGGCTTGTTCATGACCTTAGGAGACTGCTGGCTTGTAGTTAAACCCTCATGTATCTAGACAGCCGTGACCGTATAGTGAGATGGATTCCATTTCATATACGTAGCCGGCTATGTCTTCCCCCGCTCTCCAGTATTCTGGTTCTGGGGCGTGACATGGTTTAAGTGGTGGCCCATGCAGGTCCTTGTAAATCAAGATATGTGAGGGTTTACCGAATAGATGTCTCAATCAGTATTCATCCTTGATCTCTGCTCGTATCTTCTGAATCCCTGGATTCTTGTCCTGATCATATGCTTGTATCGTTGATCTGTCCTGGTCCTTCCTTATTGTTCCCTATGTCGTCTTCTTCAGCGGCATTGTTCGTGGTCCTACTGACCAGCAAGGCGGAGCACCTCCCGCGGGCCAGCAGCAACCTGGAGATCAAGCCCAGCATTCCGGAGTAGCCTCTAGAGTCGTGCCTTCTGGCGGAGAGCCACCAGTCCAGCCAGTTCAACCTGTATAACATGATGACGGCACTTTGGTAGGACTCGTCAGGACCTTGATAGCTTCCCAAGACCAGCATGGAGATACCTTGCACCAGGCAGTGACGGATGCTTTGACCCGGGGTGGTCATCAGGGTAACAGCACGGCCAACAGCTTCAAGCGCCTGAACCCTCCATTCTTCGACGGTAGCGAAGATGCGATCGCCGCGGATGCTTGGCTTCAGGATACCGAAGTGATTCTAGAAGCAGCCAGGACTCCAGAAAATGAGAAGGTGGCCGTTGTGCTCCTGCAGCTATTAGATCTTGCCCGCAGTTGGTGGGCGGCGCAGGCCGAGTGATTAGTGGCACCCATTGCTTGGGCAGTATTCCGGGAGAGATTCCAGACCAAGTATTTTGATGCTGTAGCTCGGTACGATCTGCAGACGAGGTTCACAAATCTAAAACAAGGTGGCAGGACGGTCGACGGATATGCGGCCGAGTTTTCCAGACTTAGTCGGTTTGCTCCCACCTTGGTGGCAACCGAGTATGATACAGCCCAGCGGTTCCAGCAGGGACTTCACCTGGAGATTCTATTGGCGGTTGAGCAGTTTGAGCATCAGACTTTTGATGCAGTCTTGAGAGCAGCCCGGAGGCATGAGTATACCTCCCAGAGGATTGTGGACAGGGTCGGAGGTCGGAAGAGATCTCACGGCCAGATGAATCAGTCTTCAGCACCAGCCCCGGCAGCCAGGGCCTTGACTATTGGAGCTCCGAGGCGAGCGGCCTCAGTAACGTCGGTTCAGCATTCAACTCCGACGCACCCTCAGCAGCAGAAGCAGAAGCAATCTTCCGCAGTGGGTTGTTCTTATTGTAGAAAGCCAGGCCATGTGGTGGCAGAATGTCGCAGGACACAGGAATTGTGTCTGGCTTGTGGTGCACTAGACCACAGGGTTGGATCCTGCCCGAATAGGGGTGGTTCATCATCGTCCAACCTTTCTAGCTCTTCGTTGAGGGGACCAGCTCCGGTCCAGCAGCAGCAGTATCCATTGCCGAGGCCCTTGCCGCCTCAGACCCAAGTGTTCCAGCAGCAGAACCCCCAGCAGTATGCACAAGTCCAAGCCCAAAGTCAGAGCAGGCAGCGAGGATTTCAGCAGAGGGGACCAGCACCCTGAGGGCACGGTCAGGCTATGGTGATGACCGTGGAGGTAGGATTGGCACCAAAAGAGGTAGTGGCAGGTACTATTCTCGTCAACTCCTTTCCAACTTTAGCTTTATTTGATTCTGGTGCATCGCATTCATTTATGTCTGCACGATTTGCGACACGGGTAGGATTGGAGCCCGAGTCATTATCAGTAAGGCTTAATATACTTACTGGTAACGGACTTGTGGGTATAGATAGAGTGTTTTCCTCGTGTCGGATCATAGTTAGCGGTAGAGAATTCCCCGCTAGATTGATAGAATTCCCGATGGCCGATTATGATGTGGTCTTAAGGATGGATTGGTTGAGGGACCAGTATGCTAGGATAGACTGCCGCATTGGCAGGGTTATTTTTAGAATTCCAGGAGCGCCGGAGTTTTCTTTCTCCCGAGGCGAAGTTGAGTCATCTCCTCCAGTATTGCGGATGGCAGTAGCAGCAGTTCAGTTGCCCAGGATAGTGGATGAGTTCCCAGATGTTTTTCCAGAAGAACTTCTAGGTATGCCTCCGGAGCGGGAGATCGAGTTCACTATAGACTTGATTCCCGGGACAGCCCCAGTATCAGAGAGGGTCTACAGGATGGCGTCATCAGAGTTGGAGATATTGTACAAGATGATTGAAGAGCTTAGAACCAAGGGATTCATTCGTGCTAGTGGATCGCCTTGGGGAGCCCCGATGCTTCTTGTGAAAAAGAAGAATGGTACGTCCAGGTTATGTGTAGATTATCGTACCTAGAACTCAGTGACAATCAAGAACAGATACCCTCTTTCGAGCTTAGAACCAAGGGATTCATTCGGCTTCATCTTGAATGCCTCGTATTTTTGAGTCAAACGACTGATCTTAGATTCCTTGACTTGAGTTGTTCCTTCATCTGTCACTTCCAGAAGCTTCCATACTTCATGCGAGGTGGTGCATGTCGAGACCCTGTTAAATTTATTCATGTCTATTGCACAGAAAAGAGCATTAATAGCTCTAGCATCTAGACTCGCCTGTTTCCTTTCTTCGTCAGAGTATTTGTCATTAGGTTTTTTGATGAGATCTCCCTCAACAACTATTCTGGCGGGCTTTTTGTAACCATCGGTGACAATGGTCCACAGGTCAAAGTCTAGAGACTTGAGATAGAAATTCATCCTAGTTTTTCAATAGGTGTAGTTGGTTCCATCAAATAGGGGTAGCCTATGAGTGGACTGTCCCTCACCATGGTTGAAAAATATAGGTTGTGTGGTTGCCATGGATCAGCTATAGGATGTTAGTCCTTGTTAAGAGAACTTGGCTCTTATACCAATTGAAGAACAGATAGGCAACTCTAGAGGGGGGTGAATAGAGTTTATAACAATAATGACCAAATAAAAATAACTTTTTTCACCAATAGTAAATAATCAAAGTAGTAAATGTGAAAATAAAAAGTTCAAGAGAGCATACGCAAACACAGTCATTTTTAACCTAGTTTTCCTCGTGGAGGACTAGTCCAGGCCTGAGAACTCTAGCTCAGGATTAAATCCACTATTTATGAAATAGTAGTTACACCCCGTGCCTTTTTTTCAGAAGAGCACGTCAACTTCTTACAAAGATCGCTGTGACAATGCTTGGAATTTTCCAAGCGACTTTCTTGACTCTTGCACAAACTTCTAACTGAATAGCACTGAGCACTTTTAGGCTTAGGAAGCTTGTGGCTAGTAGATGAGAAGGTTAAAGCTTGTATGAGGCTTATAGAGAAGAGAAGAAAAGATAATTGGATGAATGAAAATGAAAGAATTCAAGGCCTATTTATACTAGTTGGGATAGGCAGAATTCGGCCAAAATTCTGTGTCATGAATTCAAATTTTTGGCCGTTGGACAACTAGCATACAGAAAGCCCTAAAAATTAGGGTCCTAGAAATCAGGGGACAGAGTTCGGCCCAAACTCTGTGTGGAGGCAGAGTTCAGCCTGAACTCTATCTCTATGCTGACAGAAAGTTCAGTTGGGCCTTTGTGGGCTAGCTTGGCTTTTGTTGGAGCTTTAGGTTTGTTTGGGGATAAGGTTTAACCCAAGAATACCTAGTGCTACTTAGTTTATATTTTGCTAGACTCAATAAATATAAAATAGTGCAGACTCTGAAAACGAGTACGCTGTAGGAGAGAGACGACGTCCGTCTTGCACTGAATTCTGTCTTGATGTGTCATATTGAATTATGACAAGTATCATATTGTCAATTGGTCAATATTTGGTTGATTGTGATCCAGTTTGGGTCAACATGAAGAAGCCCGTCGTATGAACGACGATACAGCATCTTGGTAGCTGTGTCGTAGAAGAACCAGAGAGAGTGTCTCTTGATAGAAGTAGCTTCCTTCGGGTCTTCGGGTATGATCTCGTAGACTGCGTAGTCTATGAACGAAAACTGCCAATCCTAAACGTCCACATTAGTGTCTATTTGTAGTGAGTAACTCAGACACGTATGTAGATTGTTCTTCGGGCAAACCAGCTCCCGGCCCATTACCGTGATGGTATATTGGGTTCCCATATGAGCTGCCAGAGAAGCGGCGAGACCAACTAGTGTGTCGGCCTCCAAGTTCTACAACCGAGGTACATGTTCTATAAAGAACCCTATGAAGGTAGAGATGATATCGATTGCCGCTTGGTGGTATGGAATCAAATCTTTATGTCGGACTTCGAATTGTCTCCGAACCTAGTTAACAATCAATTTCGAGTCACCATAAGCTTCGATGCAGTCAACCCCCAACTATTTAGCGAGCTGGAGTCCGATTATGAGAGTGTTATACTCGACGACGTTATTGGTGCATGACTCCAAGATAGAATATGCCCAGTTGATGACCAAGCTATTATGAGTGATAAGGACCACTCCGACCCCTGCGATAATCTTGCCATTGGGCCCTGTTCTTGAAGCACCATCAAAGAACATGCGCCAAACTGAGTTATCTGAGATGGCATTAATGGACTCTAGAACTTCATCAAGGATGTCGTCATAGAGCCTTGATGTCTCTGGTATGGGGTGCGCTGCTAAGAATTTGGCCAATGCGTGGCCTTTGACTACTTTTTGTGGGACGAACACCATGTCATAAGGAGTCAAAAGTATCGCCCATGTGGCTAGCCGTGAGTTTAAGGCCCCTGGCTTGGTCATGAGGATACTGAGGAGGTTGACTCGGGAGATGACGTGGATCGTCTGTCCGGCCACATAATGATGCATCTTATGGATTGCGAAGAGTAGGGCAAGACACTCCTTTTCGACAGGATTATACCGATGCTTGGCCCCAATCATGATCCTGCTAAGGTAGTAGATTGCCTGTTCATGGTATTTATTGCTCTTCTGGGCTAGCAAAGAACTGAGATAATGGTCCATAGCTCGAACATATAGCAGGAAGCATCTCCCCACGACTGGTGCAACTAGTACTGGAGGACTAGTGAGGTACTATTTGATGTCGTCGAATGCACGCTGGCATTCTTCTGTCCAGATGAAAGAAACCCCTTTCTTTATCAGTTTGGTGAAATGTTGACATCTACCAGAGAGATTTGCTATGAATCTTCTGATATATGCTAAGTGCCCTTACAGGCCTCGGTGCTCGTGGAGGTTCTTCGGAGAAGCCATGTCCAAGATCGCCTTAGTCTTCTCATGGTCAATATGAATACCCTTGGCTGTGACGATAAAGCCCAAGAATTTGCCACTGGAAACTCCCAGAAACGACTTGGTTGGGTTCATCTTCAGTTGATGTGCTCACATTAAGTCGAACACTGTTCTCAGGTCGTCCAAGTGATTGGATTTCTTTTTGCTTTTGACGATAATGTCATCAACGTAACGTTCTACCATTTTCGTAGGTGCTTGCAGAATATAGTGCTCATTGCCCGCTGGTATGTTGCTTCCGTATTCTTCAGCCCGAAGGGCATAACTGTGTAACAGTATATCCCTTTTGGAGTCTGAAATAAAAAATGCTTCTCGTCATCAGGAAACATCTTGATTTGGTTGTAGTCTGATAAACCATCCATAAAGGACATACGCTCGAAGCCACAAGTATTGTCGATCATCATGTCGGTGATTAGGAGAGGAAACTCGTCTTCTAGGCAGGCCGAGTTGAGATCCCTGAAGTCTATTCAGACCCGAATTTTTCCGTTCTTCTTAGTGACTGTGACAATATTGGCCACCCAATCTGGGTATTGTTCTTCGCGAATGAAGCCACTCTCTAAGAGTTTATCAACTTCTTCCTCGATAGCATCTATGATGTTGGGGCAGAAATGCTGCTGTTGAGGTTTGACAGGCTTAGAATTGGGTAGAATGTTGAGATGGTGCAGGGCAACTTATGGGTCTAAACCCGACATATCTTCGTAGCTCCATGCAAAGACATCGATGTATTCTTAGATAAGCTATATCAGAGATTCTTTGTCTTCCCCTGTCAAGCTTTTGCTAATAAAGATGGGTTTAGGGGAAGCCTCATCTCCTAGATCGACTTGGACGACTTCATCATCAGTGGAAGGTTCGTGCTGTTCGAAGCGCCATTACTATCGGGATCCCAGGCATTGAGCCCAGGGTTCATCCTTGAAGTATTCGAGTATTTGGTCTTCATCCTCGACTGGGAGATCTGCAGAGACCATATTAACGGACAATATCTTCTTGAAGGCCTCGCCGATACTGGTATCAGAGTCCCAGGTTGAGGAATCGGAGGAGTGTGAATGCATCATGGCCTCCGACTCCGAGCTCTCCGAAGTTATTGTAGTTGTAACATAACCCAACCCCCGACGAGTACGCTGATAATAGTTTTGGTACTTTTCCTTTGGAGCACAAAGTCGCAAGGGAAGGCATCTTCCTTTGCCATAGTTCAACCCGCTGTCACTTTTATGTCGTAACCCATTTCCTAGATGAGGTTTTTGGCTTGAGTAGTGTAATGGTAGAATTGCATCTTGTCGTTATCGGGTTCTGGTTCTGTCGGTGCTAGTCGTTGAGGATGCTCCAATCGGCCGAAGATGATGGGTTCCTCCTCCTTCTACCTTGCTGGAATTACGAAGTAGTCATTTTAAGATGGGACAACTCAGCTTGTGAGGCTGGCGGTTGTCACTTGTGTTTACAGCATATATAGAGCATCGTCTAAGAAATACCTAGTGTTCCAATGCACACAAGAGTAATTCAAAGACAACTTTCTATTAACGAAATACAAAATTTTATCCCGAAGGATTACATCATCTAATGAATGCGCTTCGGTATTAGCACATATGTAGTCTTCCATCGCTTCATCCATTAGCACCAGGGCTATTGCGGGAGGAGGTGGAGGACGTTTTCTCTTCAGTTTGACTACCAAGGGGGCTGCAGTCGGAGGTTCGTGTGACCTCAGAGTTGGATTTTGAGCCTTCCAGGGAAGCCTTATTTGCATAGGCCCTTGGCCAGCCTCTGACATGGTCGAAGATGATCTGGCCGGAGCTTTGCCTCGGAGCTTGATGACGAGAGGAGCTGATGAGGTTTCCCCCTTAATTGAACCCTCAATGGTTCTTCAGCGATAGCTGCGCTTTCTGTCTCATCGTCAGTTTTATTGGCATCATCGTCCCATGGGACTGATTTGTACAGATCAGCATCTGTACAGTATGCTTCGAGTCCTCTGAAGGGATCGATGTCAACGAACTCAGTCTTGATAGTCCCGTCGCTGGCCATATACTTCATGTACTGATGGAGAGTGGAGGGCACGATCATGTATTCATGAATTCATGGTTTTCCTAATAGCATGTTGTAGTTTATATCGGCGTCAATGACGTAGCAAGTAACATCAGTCTGAAGATCGCCTATTTGGCATTTCAGGCGGATCTTGCCAAGGGGTTTAATTTTTCCAGCATTGAAACCCCTGATTGTAGTGTTCGATGCAGTAGCCGATACATCAGGATTCCCAAAGCTTAGAGTAAACTCCGAGGGATGATGCTGAGTGAAGAGCCATGGTCGAAGTGGATGTAATCGAACTTAACGGCCCCAACGTACCCTATATAGTACAGGGGTCGATTGTGTCGATTGTTCTTCAGTAGCATGTCCTTCTGAGTGAAGGTGATGTTAGGGATCACTTCGACCACACTATGAAAATGTGGACACTCAGCAGGGTTCTCCTTGGGCGATTGCACCTGAGTGAGGAAGGTGTCAGCATTCTGTAAAGCTTTGTTGAGGGTATCTCGAGTCTCTTTGGAGAGACGGAGAAGCTCGAAGAGTGATAGTCGAGCCGGAGTGTTGGCCAGTTATGCCAATATATCAAAATTGTATGGCTTGATTCGCCCTATTGCTGAGTCTTTTCTCAGAGGCTTGTCAAAATGAACCTCCTTCTGTTTCTGTTTATCTGCAGCAGGCGCTTGGGACGGGCCTGCTTCCGATGTGTCTGGGATATTGGCCGTAATGGGCGGAGGTATATCTTCCTCTGGAGCTTAGTTCTCTTCTCGCTAGTGAGACGAGTGAGTGGTAACCAGGGTATCATAAGTTATCGTAGAGATCATGCGACACGACCTGACCTTCTTTCCATTGACAAAGTGCACTGCAGGCATCATCATGTCTGGAGCAAGATCAGGATGGATCCACATAACTTTGCCTCGCGGCATTTTAAATGGGATGAGCCCCTGAGCATTGTCACGTGCTGGTGAAAGATTGACTACTTTCATTGTCGCCCTTGGAATAGGACTACGCCGTCTTGCGCTTCCGTAGTTGGAAAACTTCTGAATTGAAAAGTTACCATGTTGGCGGTAACAGTCTTCTCCTCATAGTCAAGAGAGATGACTTTGGCGTTGATGAGATGCTGGATCTGTCTTTTCAACACGTAGCAAACACTTATCGAATGGTGGACGTACTAATGATAGTGGCAGTACTTTAGGTTGTCCACTTTTTTTTACTTCATTGGGGCGCTTTAGCGGTGGAAGTAAAAGCTTGCCGCTCTTCGTTAACATATCGAAGAGTTCTAGCGTATCTTCATCGTTGAAGGAGTAGGTCTCCTTCGGCCTCCCTTCGTTATACTCGAAGAGCCGCAGAAGGTGACGCACTTTTGAAAAGAGCTAGCCGTCATGTTATGGACTGAGTTCTCGCTCGGACCAATAACTGCTTCATTAGCTATATTGGAGCTCCTCCGTGTCCGACTGTGAAGTGGTTTTTCTCTGGCGAGGCTGTGCGTCTGAATCTCCGTGGGAGCAGACTTTGATGGCGACTGTATTCACATCTGCTATCCACAGACATTTTCTATGTTTGTCCATGACGATCACAGTGTGAAGATTAACCCCATTGTAGATCTTTAGGAGTTTTTAGTTTTTTAATGTTATCATGTAGAGTCTTTAATAAATCCTTGTAGCCATGATTTTAATAAAGAGAACTCTTTGTGACCTTTTCTGTTATGTGACTTTGTCTTTTCTGTTTGCGCGTTTGGTCACCTGCAGTTTTGTGAAGCTAGGTGGGTAGCGGGAACACCAACCTGCACTTTTGATAATATCTGTACATTTTCATGCTTCTACAAAGTGGAATAAAATTGGCTCACAATAAAATTGGTCTATTCTGGACACCTTTCTGTAGAACGGACGTCCCGGCCAAACCGTGAGGAACTGTGTGGGGGGCCAATTGGACATAAAAATAGACACACAGATATTTCCACTAGTTTTAGTTTTACGAAAACATGATGTCGAAAAGTATATGAAACGATAGATGCAAAATAGCGTACCTACTGTGATGAATTCATCACAAGTTTAGTCAGCTTCGGGTGACTTTTGTAACCCCTCTTCCCAAAATTTTGAAATTTTTTTTTATTATTTATTTGAATTAAATGGTAATTAATGGAATTTTATAAAAATTTAATTAAATAATTATTATAGAAGGCCTTAGTCATTGTTAGGTTTTGGAGTGCAAGACGACTAGAAATTATGGCACGGATAGTGTAGTTGCGTGCTTTTACTAGTGTATTAGCATGGTAGGAAAGACCGAGCCATATGTGTCTTTTTGCTAGAAAAATAAGTCAAAGTTGTGACTTGAACCATATAAATAATTTATTTATTTATTTATTGAGATTATGATTTTTAGGAGACCCGATTATGCTAATATATATATATATATATATATATATATATATATATATATATATATATATATATATATATAGTGGTATTCTATTTTAGTGACTTAATAAGCTATTTTATTAAAACTGGTAACATATATAATATATATGTTATTTCTATTTAGTTTATATTCTATTTTGGGATAATGATAATAATTTCCTTAAAATATTCTTTTTAGATTTTGAAGATTTCTAGGCTACACATATAGTTGTGTGTATACAAATGTATGCGTATGGATACATGAATAGGTATTTTTCTTATCGAACTCTATTTATAAGTTGAAAATGTATATACATATAAATGGAGTTTTATTTATAAGATTTTATAGTTACAATTAATGAGTATATATTACAACTTTCTGGATTTATTAAAATTTTTAAAATATTTTATCATATTTGTATAAACATGTGACCATGTATAAAAAAAATACTAGGTTAATATATGCATATATTAGAAAAGAAAAGAAAAGAAGAAAAAAGAAAAGCCTTTGGAGTACTGTTCCTTGAACAATAATCCAAAGACCCCACCCTACCCCCCCCGAGCCCAAGAGGCACAGACCGCAGCAAAACACCCCCTATATATATAACTCGCGAGAAAGAGGGAGAAGAGATTCGTAAGCCCTCACCCCTTGACGCAATGCCTCCCCAACACCCCTACGACCTCGCCACCCTTCCCTATATTCGTGCGCGCCACCATGACGCCCAAGCGCCACCGCGGCCAGCCGGACCGACCAAGAAAACAGAGCAAACTCTGTTCTCAGCCGCAGTCCAGGTACCCATGTTCGACACCTTTTTCTCCTTCATTATGCAGTTAAACCACGAACCAAATTCTTCTTCGTAAATGCAACATATACGACTACAAGACCCATCAATTAATTCAAAATTAGATGCCCTAAAACTTCCCAAAAATCAGTCGAAAGATCGACGAAAACTTGGGTTCATACAGTAGGGATACAACATTTTAGATACTGTTTTGGAAGGTATTTTCTGAACTGGGTATTAGGAGATTTATAAAAATAATTGAGAATGTCTTAGATAATATATAGGGCTGCCAAACACAATTTACAGAAGTCAATTTCGACAACTGTGCACCGAGAAATCGGTTTTCCAAATTAGACAAAAAACTGTTTTCAAACTGTTGAAATCTTGGAAAAACTTTCCAATACGACGTGCGCCCCGACAAACCGGGAGACGTGGTCACAACCCGTGAGCATCGAAAGACGCGTATGGATGTTGTCGATGTGTGGGAGTCGATGAAACTCGATTTCGTTGTGCGTGCGCGACGAAATCGAGACGTATCCGTCGAGATACCCCGTATCAGCCCCTTTACGAACTAGACAATAACTTTGTGCGCGTTCGTCATCTCGAGACGAAACTCATGCTAACATGACCGTATTATTTTTCTGGTCATGTATGCCAAGTTTATCCGATTCTGAGTAGGTTGACCGGAACGCTATTTTGACGGACCCGCGACCCGATCCATCGGACGAATTTGTGCACGGCCCAACGGAATCCAACTTTGGACATACGGTTGGGTTTATATCGTCAAACCGGACCCGTAGGCATATGGTTTGATGACTTTAGAGACCGTAGGTACTGGCACATTTTTTGGTGCAAAGCGGGTCCTACGAGGACATCGTTTTGACCAAAAATTACGATTTTGCCTGTGTCCAGAATTGAACTTTTGGGCAGGCATTTTTAGACATTTCTTTTATACCAAAAATGTTCGTGATGTTTGTTTCAGCATCCGGAGACAACTGCAGGAGTTGGACTTTTGTAGCTCACTGGGTGGTTGGGAATTGTCAGTTTTGCATGCTACATTAACCAATTGGACGATTCTGAATGCAATGGTACTATCGGTTTTACCCGCTAAGGGCCTCAGACGAGTATATTTATTGTTTTTTTTCAATATTGTTAATTCCTATATCACATTGTTCAGTTATATCATACTTGATTCTTGACATGCTCGTCACACGATGACACCTTATATTTCCATTACATGTCATGCTTCCTTTCTTGTATATTATGTCAGGACGAAAAAGTACTAATAGATATATTATCAGACCTTAGACCATGTTTTATTTACTGCACAGTAGACATTGATAAATAAAGTAGACCTTGATAATTAACTTAGACCTTGTGGTATAACTGCCCCAAATTGATCACATATCGAAAGAGTACTTCAAATCACATAGATAGTATCTTCTCTTATTTTACACATTAACTGTTGTCATATATTTTCCTGTTTACATTTCCCATGTCTCCGGTTACAGTTATCCTAATTTTTCATCATGTATGTTATGGCTAACTTTTGTCTTATAGTCGTTAACATATACTTGAAACTGCATTCAATAATTTGTACTTGTTTTATTGCTGACTGGAAACCAACATTTTTTAGATAGTCGCCTACTATGCTATGCTTGGACCATTGGGGAGACATGGGGATATGTGGAGGCCAAACCTAGAGACTAGTTAGATAGTTGAGTATTTATCTAGTTGTCTTTTTATAATTTTGTGAGACATTGTTGTTTGCCATGACAAAAGGTTATACGAACTTTTTGTATATTAAACGTAAAAAGAGTACAATCGATTCCTAAACAAAAGATCTAAGTACAAAATTTCTGAAAAAGTGTGACGGTGGAGATCGAGCACTGCAGTGCCTCCTTTACTCCGTTGACGATCTGACGACGAATTGAACTTGCTTTGGCTTTCTGGTACTGGTGATTAAAACTCTAGGGTTACCAATCAAGAGGAAACCGAAATTGTAACGCTCCAGTCCCAAAATACATAGGACCGAGTACGTGAACATGCCAGCTGCACATATACGATGAATACCCCAATATATGGAACCCTCGTATACATACATAAGCTGTAAAATAAATCATCACAGGCCAGAATAATATAATCTAATCTCATCACAGCTCAACACAGAAGATAAAAAAGTCCAGATAATAAATGAGTGTATCAAAAGATAGCTGGGTTGTCATTCCCACTCCAAACAGCTATGATAAATAGTCACAATGATCGGAGTCCAACCTCCGTAAATAGAAATATAAAAAGATGTAAAAATGTCCACTAAAATGTCTCAAGGAAATCGATGAGCTAGAAGTCAGCGGAAGATGCCTCATCATCAATGTAGAATGGATCCAGTGCCGTTCTGTACTCCTGTAGAAAATTGTCTAATCCTGGAGAGATAACCAGGTCCTGAGAGGGACGTAACAAGATACAAGAAAATACCGTGCCATGTAACTGTGATAATATAATAAGAAGAAAGGGATGCATGCAATAGGTTGCCTACCAGTTCTACAGTGATAATGAAGTTAAGAATAGACCTTCAACGCATAGGCATCTGGCTCATTAGCAGGTAACTCAGGTATGGCCCCATCAGGATACCAGGGACCTCAAAGTATAACATTCCTCGAATGTCAGAGGCCAGCAGGATCAGTAATAGAAAAGTACATAAGGGACCCATACGTTAAGGAAACTTTTCTTCCCACCCAATGCCTAGTAGGGTCACATCCATGACTCATGAAACCTCTAGTAACTGCCAAGTCTACTAGCATGCAATTCTATTGGCAGTTACTCATGTCCGTCGCACGCCTCATACGTATCGGTAGCCAGCCGACTATGCGAGTACGTATCCTACATGTGACTCACAACACGTGGTAAAGCAAGTGTCAAGGCCGTATGAAATATACCGATACCTCATCAACAAGGGGTGGTCACTAAACTATGTCAATGCAAGATAAATAAATAAAAGCGAGGAAAATGACCGATAGAGTCGCCTGCACCC
Source organism: Iris pallida (assembly GCA_029216955.1). NCBI lineage: Eukaryota > Viridiplantae > Streptophyta > Magnoliopsida > Asparagales > Iridaceae > Iris > Iris pallida. The sequence continues at coordinate 17,034,264 of JANAVB010009596.1, read as the reverse complement.
AAGTGTGACATGGACGCACAGTTTTATAATATTAACAAATAAGAAATACTAAAAATAATAACTGAAAATAAGAATACATAAATCACAGAGTAATGTGGCAAGGTATCTTGCCTGATGGTGCAAGTGGCAAGTCAAGGAAATCACAATGTCAGCCAAGAAACGTCACAATCTCCAAACAACTCCAGATGCCGAAACAAACATCAAAAACATACTCGCTGTAAAAGATATACCTAGGAAACGTCTGTCCAAAAGTCTAATTCTGGAATAGGGGCAAAATCGTAATTTTGGGTCAAAACGATGTCCGTCGTTGGACCCACTTTACACCAAAACGCGTGCCAATGTCTATGGTCTATAAAATCGTCAAACCACCTATCTACGGATTCAATTTGAGGAGAGAAACTCAACGGTATATCCAGTTTTGGATTCCGATGAGCCGCGTACAAAATTGCCCATTTGAGTGGGTCGTGGGCCCGCTAAAAAGGGGTTCCAGTCGACCTTCTCAGAATCGAACCAAACTTCGTACACAGGACCAAAATTTTGATTCGGACCTGTTGGTGCAAGTTTCGGCTCGATCCGACGACTGTACACGAAGTTAGGGAGAAGTTTGTAAATTGGCGATACGGGGGTATCTTAACGGATACGGACTGATTTCGTCGCGCACACGCGACGAAATTGAGTTTCGTCAGTTCCCATACGTCGGCAACATCCATACGCGGATTTTGGTGCGTATAGCGCACGACCATGTCGTCCGGTTTGTCGGGGCGCACGCCGTATCGGAAAGTTTTTTATAAGTTATTAGTCTTTAGAAAACAAATTTTTTTGTCAACTTAACTCATGAATTTCTTCCTGCATACTTATCGAAACTTCGATCTAAAAGGTGCATTTTACTCTAGGTTATGTTGTTAATGACTGTTTACAATAGGTTTGCTGAAACCCTCAGATATGGGTTGAAAATCGGCTTCCAAGTCGATGTTCTAGGCAGCCTAAAACTGTCCTGTTCCGACAGTTTTCTCGGCAAGTTTTGTTCAAATTCTCGAGCAAGATATTAGGGTTTACTAGACTCTATCTGAAGGGGTTTAGAGAGGGTTCGATAGTCTCTATGTAGGATTCGATGAAATTGAAAGTAATCGAGTATGATGGAGGAACGACAAGGGGGAAGTTGGCATACTGCGGTCGAGCAAAACAGAGTTGCTCTGTTGTTGGGTCAGTCCAGCGGTGTTCAGGCGACGACGGTCTGTCGTAGGAGGCGGGATAGCAGCGCCGGAGCGTGCGGGTCACGCTGGAGTTAATCCTCGAGGTCGGGGAGGTAGTTTGTTAGGGTTTCGAGGGGGTGAAGTCTCTCATATACGCGATATATATATATAGCTGCTGTGCTATATAAGTCGTCTTTGGGGGGGAATATTCGTGGGCTAGCTGGGATCGGATTCCTTCGTGGCCCATTGGCTATGGGAAATTGGGGGGCCAACTAGGCTGGGCTGCTTAGGGAGAATTGGTGGGCCGAGCCCTATGGGCTGGGCTCTCTTATTCTTATTTATTTTTATTTTTATAACATTTAGCACATAAATATATACATGTATACATCTATATATATATCATATAAACTTACACCCATACTGTGCATTAACTTAAGTATTTGCTATTACTATTATTTCACACTCCTAATATTATGCATACATATATTTTAGCACAAATTTCTACACAAAACTAAATTTAAATATTTTAATGAATTAAGGGGTTTACATTCAACCCAACTTAAAAAATTTTGTCCTCGAAATTAGACTATAATAGGGGTCGAATGCAATGTTATGCAATGCAAGAAGCTATAAAGACTATCATGTGCAAGACATACCTTGGTTGTCAAACAAATATGGGTAACGATTCCGAATGTCGTCCTCGCGCTCCCAAGTAGACTCCCCTGTCAAGTGATGCTTCCAAGCCACGCGAACCAATAGAATAGATTGATTTCGCAATACCTTCACTCGACGATCAACAATGCCTACTGGTTGCTCTTCGTACGACAAGCTCGGTCCAACTGTGATCTCGAATTGATCAAGCACATGGTTTTCGTCCGCCACGTACCTCCTCAGCTGAGATACATGGAATACCTCATGCACTCCCTCTAGCGACGGTGGCAAGGCCAATCTATAGGCAACCTCTCCAACACGTTCCAAGACATAGAAAGGCCCGATGTACCTTGGACTCAACTTGTCGTGTCCTCCGAATCGAATCATGCCTCTAGTGGGGGATACCTTCAAGAAAACATGGTTGCCTTCCTTGAACTCCAAAGGTCGCTTACGATTATTTGCCCACTGCTTCTGTCGATCCTGCGCTGCTCGTAGGTGGTCTCGTATCTTCTTTACCTTCTCCACTGTGCTCAAAACCAACTCGGGTCCCAATATTTGTCGCTCTTCGATGGCGCTCCAACAGACAAGAGATCGACACTTCCTACCATACAATGCTTCAAACGGAGCCATCTGGATGCTCGCTTGATAGCTATTGTTGTAGGAAAACTCCACAAGATGAAGGTGGTCTTCCCATGATCCGCCAAAGTCAAGCATACACGCTCTCAATATATCCTCTAGCGTCTGAATCATACGCTCTGACTGGTCGTCTACCTACGGATGGTACGACGTGGTAAACTTCAAACGTGTACCCAAACGGTCCTGCATACTTCTTCAAAAGTGTGAGGTAAACCTCGAGTCACGATCTGACACGATGCTAATTGGTACACCGTGTAGCTTCACTATTTGCTTTATATACATCTTCGCCAAAACTTCAGTGGACTGCCCAACTCTAAAAGGTAAGAAGTGGGCTGACTTGGTAAGTCTATCAACAATCACCTATACTGCGTCACGTCCACTAGGACTCTAGGGAAATCCTGTGATGAAGTCCATCGTAACGTGCTCCCACTTCCATGTGGGAATGGGTAGCGGCTGCAATAATCTGGCCGTCCTCTGGTGCTCGGCCTTCACTTGTTGGTATACCAAACACTTAGCCACGAAACGAGCTATCTCCCGCTTCATTCCGTGCCACAAATAATACTACCATAAGTCCCGATACATCTTAGTTCCTCCGAGATGAATAGAGTAAATCGAACTGTGTGCTTCTGCCATCAACTTCTGCCGTGGTGTCACTACCACATTTTAGATTGAGGGTATTTTGGTCATTGTAATTTTTGAAATTATTTTTAATTTATTGAATTGGTGATTGTGATTTTTGACTTTGGCTATTTGAGACTTTGTAGACTAACCTAGGAGTTGACCCTAGCTATGGTGACTTGGTTAGCATGATGAGACCCTAGTCTAACTTAAGTCAACCTAAGTTAGTCATTTAGAAATCAAGATTTGAATAGGAGGATTAATAAATAGGTTCATAGGCTTGAGACTTGTTAATTGATTTCATGACTAGTACAACTAGGCCCATAGCCCATTAGACTAAACCCTAACCGTAATTTCAGCAATGTGGCCAGCCCCCTAGGTTATTCCCCTCCCTATAAATAATCTCCTCATTAGTTCTTGCCTCTTTTGTATCATTCCAACACATAAGAAAAAGAAAGGTGTGGCTATTCTTCCCCAATCCATAGATTCTTCATTTTAATTCCTTTTTAACTCTAGTTTCATGCATTAAAGCCTAATACTCTTCTATTTCCTGTTTATGGAGAGTAATCCCAGATTTTGAGCAATTTGGGAATCCGAGCAAGCAAGGAGGAATACTCTAATTTAGGGTTTTTTTGCTATTGGCACCTATAGGTAAAACTCCTCAAATTGTGCTAATATTCTGATTTCTTTGCATCCTAGCCTAGATCTAGGTGTCCCCTAGCTGTTCCTAGAATTTGGTTAAAAATTTTGTCCGTTTGGTGTTCGTATCGGACACGTGTCATAGTATATGTGTAGGTGTTTGATAGAATGCCACTTAGGATTCAATTTTAGTATTTTGTTAAACTAATTGCATAAATCTCTAGATCTATGTATGTGCATTAGATTTCATGAAGACTAAGTCGAGTTTCGTGTCTTTTCTGTGTCCTATTTTGTATTGGACACGCAGCACGGGGGCTCGGCGGGTGTCCTGCTACCCGTGTCTGTTTTCTCCACGGATACGGCACATGGTGACACCAAAATTGGTGTGTACGTACACGAGATGACTGACACTAAGGCTATAAAATTTTTTTGGATATTATTGTGTGGTTAGAGAGATATTTGAGCTGCACGGATTTCGTGCTGTCGATACACAGTCGGCAATAGGCGACTGACACTGTCTTCGTGTCACACGAAGACACATTTTGGATACGACTCAGGGTGACCAAACCCTAGCCCTAGACCCCCTCTACCTATGTGCACGACCACGACACATTTGGTTGGACACACGTGTCCCTACCTTATTTGATACGCGTGTACGACGCTGTCAGTACACAGTTTCAGTGTCTATGTATTTGGAGTGATTGGACACGATTTGTGTCCAGTTCTGGGACACTGGAACACCCTACGACACAGTCACATATGTGAATTCAATTACCAACCTTCTAAATTGTCTATTAGCTCTTAATTTCTAATTCGAATTAGGAATTCCTGATTTTTCTGATACTTAAAACTGTCATTCAATTCCTGAATTTCTAATATGTTAAACTATTGTGTGATTAAATGGAATATTTATTCACCTTGATGCAGCTGAGAGTTAACTTACATGTTAGGGTTGTGAATGGCATAGGGATTAAGTCTTCGAATTTGCATTGGGCTTTGGATTTCAATTGTTAACTGATACACTATTATAGGCACTGTTTGTAGACTCTGAGAATTTCAACATTGATTTGGTGTACACATATTGTTCCTATGTTCAGCTGAGATTTAGTTGCATTAGGATTATGATTGTGTTTATAATGGGTTTTCAATTTGCATTGGGGCTAATAACTGAGAACTTAACTGTTGTTGCAACTGAAACCTATAAAACCTAAGAATCAAGCACTTACACATTAAACCTGAGAACCACATTGGTTCATATGAGCACACGCACCCACTGATTTGAATACCCATCTACATACTGTCTTCCTGAGAACAAATCACTCACTCACATAATGTTCACTCATACACTCATGATTAAATCTGAGATTGCCAACTAAATTGAACTGTCACACACATTCCCCACTAAAAATCTGAGAATGTATCCCTCGCCTATATACACACACACTACACTCTGCACACATTGATTCCTGTACACATATCTATGCACTGTTAACCTGGAACCTATGTATCTACACACACATGTATATGCTCTATAGACACACACACTTGCACACTATTAAAAACTGAGAATTGACACCCTACCTATACAAACATATGTTACACACATAACTCCCACACTCATGTATACACATTTCCACACAAAAACTGATATATGTTAACACTGACTTTAGCACACTGTTTTGTGAATCTGAGAATCACTGTATTGATACTCAAGCACACACTCACTCACCCATGCCACACACACACATTCATGATCCCCCTATCTTTCTATATGTGTACATATATATAATATATAACCTAGTGTGATATATGTAATGTAATATAGATATTGCATATTGTCTATATAATTAGTATGTATGTATATATGGTAATTAAATGTGTGTATTGCCTATATATGTGAATATGGCTCATGGTCTATGTAGTGTAGCCTATGGGAATCCTAATGTGCAAGTCTTGTGTATATGGAATATATACACATGAGTTAGGGTGATGTAGACTAGTGTGACTTGTGAATAGTGTGTGCTTGCTAGGATAGACTGGTTAGGCTTAGTGAGACTTGTCTGGGCTAGGTTTGACCTAGTTGACCTAGTTTGACTAGAGTTGACCAAAGGTTGACTTTAGCCTAGATTGACCCAAACATCATGTAGGATGCATCGTAGCAGTTTATTTTACCAATTTGGATATGTTGTGACTTGTACTGTTCTGAATAGGAGCCAGACACCACTCCTCATGCAGTATTTCATTCAGACAATCAGGATATCAGGCGAGTACATTCTCTGAACGTTTCATACTTGCTCGGACTATGTTCTTGTTCTAGATTATTTTACTTGATGCTGACACGATAGAAACACGGACTAGTACCATATGGATCTTTTCATACGATGTTATCCCCCTCGGGAGCATCGGATACATCATGTCATGTGCGTTTCACTTTCATCATGTATTTCTGTACTTTCACCATTCATGTACACTCTCGTGATTCATGTACTCTCATGTTCATGCAGCCTCTATATTTATATTCATGTGCACCCATTTATGGGCCTCCATGTGAAATTATGTACAATAGCATAACTTGAACGGATCCTTATGTATTGATTGGAGTACGGGGGAGTATAAATAGTCTTGTAGATAATTTCCAAAGTAGTGTAACCATGTACAACCTCTCATGTTTATTATCAAGTCGTTCACATGTCTATCTTGTACTCTAAATTACTAGTTCACTGTAGCTCTTTACTTATAGTAGATATTTCTTTACAGTCTTCTCTTTTACCTCATGTATACTCTTCAGCGTTTCATGTATCTTACTCTATTATCTGTATTATATTCCTGTCATGATATGAACTGCGTGAGATGTACTGTGCTCGCTCCCGTCCTGACTGGACCTGTTAAAATATTATAGATGACCTTGAGGAGCTATGTCCCACTTATTACGGAGCAGGCCTAGATGACACATGTAAGCTGGACTCTCAGGAGGACCCAGCACTTGCAGAGGACATTACCCCAGTAGACTAGGCTAGTTAGCTAGACCAGTATCTATTTATCTTCATGTCTTGTTGGATACACTTGTACTTATTAGGGATTTGTTATTCTGGATTGTGGAGTTTTTATCTTAGACTTTTAGCACTTTCTTATCTTATATTTATCATCTGTGGATTCTGTGATTTCATCTATTCTATCCTATCGTACTTTCTTTCTTAATTGTGATTGAGTTGTACTTTATTATGTTACCTCTATTCGGAGTGTATATTCTGTACAGGTACCTTGTAATTGTTAGATGTATGTGACCTAGGACAGCGTTCTACCGCCGACACTGCGACGTAGGCTGGACGTAACCACTTCTCTTGCCCCTACACTGGGTGCGGGTCGTGACACATTTTTAGTGGTAGCCCATGCAGGTCTAGTTAAGAAATGTAGTGGTATTCGAACTAGAGTATCACTGCAGCCTGAAGTAGGATTAGAATATTTTTGAAGGTACTCAATTATATTAGGAAAAACTCCTTATCAGATTTCGTATATCTATATTTTGTTGCTTATTGTCTTCCTTTGAATTTAAAATGTCCTCATTTGCTATTTTGAATCATTCTCAGCAATTGTTTTCTTGTTTGATCTATCTACAGGATGGTCGAGGCTAGATCACATCGCCCAGGTCAGGGGGACACTGATGAGAGGTCTGCCACCTCTCGTCCTCAGCAGCCAGTCCCCGGTACCGTAGCCCTAGTCATGCCAGCTGGGGTAGGTGTTTCAGTTACATTCGGAGGAGCCCCTCCACCAGCAGTGCACAGGTCGAGTTCGGTGATTCCAGAGACGCTCCAGCAGCAGCAGCCACCTTCGGGGACTGTTGACGCAGTCCAGCTGTTCACATTCTTTTAGCAGTTCATGGAGGCCCAGCAGCAGCGTCAGACTACAGAGTTTAGTCGGGGCATCGACCTGGCCCTGACTACAGTTGAGAGGTCAGCATCTCAGCCCATGGCAGTTCAGCAGCCGCATCCGTCGAGGGAGAAGGGCATCCAAGACTTCTAGAAGATGCACCCGAGGGATTATTGGGGTACAGAGGGCATTCTATATGCTGATGAATGGATAGAGCATATGAAGGAGATTTTCAGACTGGCAGAGATTCCAGCGAGGCTTCAGATCGAGGCGATGGCCAGTATGATGCAGGATTTGGCCCGCACTTGGTACCAGACCGACCCGAGGGTTGGTACGCCAGGGCAGACTTAGGCAGCCTTCAAGAAGCTGTTCAAGGAGAAGTTTTTTCCAGATGCCGCGCTTGGTGCCCTTGAGACTCAGTTTGAGGACTTAGTACAGGGCAGTCAGTCAGTTGAGGAGTATGCTGGGGAGTTCTGCCGTCTGGGCAAATTTTTCGAGGGGTTATCCGAGGCGACGATGGCCCGGAGGTTCAGAAAGGGACTGGTCAAGGAGGTGAAGTCCTATACCAAGAGTGCCCGCAGTGCCACTTTTGATGAGATCTTGGTGGGTGCCTTAGTCGCAGAGGATGATCTTGAGCTGAGGCTCAAGAGGGGGCGAGACACCCAAGGAGCCAGTGGTAGCAGAGGACCGACCAAGAGATTGCACTTTCTGCAGCAGCATCAGCTTCAGCAGCAGATGCAGTTTCAGCCGCAGCAGTTCCAGCAGCCGAGACTTCAGCCAGCTCAGCATCAACAGCCGAGGCAGCAGCAGCAGGTCCCGAGGCAGCAGACTACTAGTTGTACCTTCTGCTGGAAGCCGAGGCATAGATGGACTGAGTACAGGAAGAGGATGGGGAAGTACCTTCTCTGTGGATCGTCAGAGCATCAGCTGAGGGACTGTTCCCTCTTCGCAGGCAGAGCAGCTCAGGAAGCAGGAGCCAAGGCTCCAGTGGGACCGCAGAAGGGACCGTTGCCGACTCAGCAGCAGCGGTTCGTGCAGCACCAGCAGCAGGCCAGGGGAGGCCAGCATGGGCGAGCTTTCGCCATGGTGGCCGAGGATACAGAGGCCATTGGAGAGTTGATTGCAGGTTCGGTTCTTCTCGACTCTATTCCAGCTTTTGCCCTATTTGATTTTGGGGCTTCCCACAGTTTTGTGTCAGAATTATTTGCTATTAGACACTGCCTAGTATCTTAATCATTACCAAGGACTTGCAAGATCACGACCGGGGGTGGTGTTATCCTCGTGAGTGATGTTTACAGAGGGTGGAGTGTTATTATGGGAGGCCGAGAGTCAGAGGTGAGCCTGCTCGTAATGCCACTACCGAACTACGATATCGTATTAGGTATGGATTGGTTGAGCAGACATCACACCAGCATAGATTGCCGAGGGGGTAGAGTTCTGTTTGGAGCGCTAGAAGGGCCAGAGTTCGAGTACACCCGACGGCAGGCGGAGTAGGACAGCAGACTTTTCTGCGGGGCTGCAGTTGAGGAGCATGCGGCTCCACATCCTTTGATTGCAGAGTTTATAGACATCTTTCTGGAGGAGTTGCCAGGGCTTCCACCGGACAGAGATGTTGAGTTCTCGATAGACTTGGTTTCTGACGTGGAACCGATTTCTCAGTATATCTATCGAGTGAACAACAGTAAGTTGGTGGAATTGAAGAAGCAGGTGGATGAGCTGCAGGACAAGGACTTCATTCGATCGAGTTCTTCACCTTGGGGTGCTCCGGTACTTTTTTTATCCAAAAAGGATGGGTTGGTGCGGATGTGTATCGACTACAGGGCACTCAACAACCTCACGATCAAGAACAGATACCCACTGCCGTGGATCGATGATCTCTTTGATCAGTTGAGCGGAGCTCGGGTTTTTTCGAAGATTGATCTGAGGTCAGGTTATCATCAGGTAAAGGTGAAGAAAAAAGATATCCCGAAGACCGCCTTCAGGACGCGGTATGGACAGTTTGAGTTCTTGGTTATGTCGTTTGGGCTGACCAACGCCCCGACGATATTTATGAACTTGATGAACAAGGTGTTCCACCAGTACTTGGACAAGTTCGTGGTGGTGTTCATCGATGATATCCTGGTATATTCGAAGACTGGGGAGGAGCACGAGGAGCACTTGAGGGTGGTTCTAGAGACACTCAGGAGGGAGAGGCTGTATGGCAAGCTCTCGAAGTACGAGTACTTTCTGGACAGAGTTAACTTTTTAGTTCATGTGGTGACTGGAGATGGGATCTCAGTGGACCCGAAGAAGATCACGACAGTTGAGGCTTGGTCGGCACCGACTTCAGTAGCAGAGATCAGGAGCTTCTTGGGACTGGCAGGCTATTACAGGAGGTTCGTACAGGATTTCTTCCGGATTGCATAGCCGTTGACTAGGCTGACCCGAAAGGATGCAGAGTTTGTTTGGTCAGAGGAGTGTCAAGTTGCTTTTGATGAACTGAAGAAGCGGCTTACGACAGCTCCGATTCTGACATTGCCATCAGGATCAGAAGGGTTCACTATATACAGTGACGCTTCAGGAAAGGGGTTGGATTGTGTCTTGCAGCAGCATGGGAAGGTGATTGCCTATGCTTCTAGGCAGTTACGTCCCCTTAAGAAGAACTATCCTACCTACGACTTGGAGTTGGCAGCAGTGATTTTTGCTTTGAAGTTGTGGAAACACTACTTATATGGAGAGAGGGTGGAGATCTTCACAGATCATAAGAGCTTGAAGTATGTGTTGACACAGAAGGAGCTCAACATGAGGCAACGCAGGTGGTTAGAGATGATGAAGGACTTCGACATCTCACTACAGTATCACCTAGGAAAGGCCAACGTGGTTGCTGATGCCTTGAGTAGGTATCCGACAGCCATGTGTTTGACTATGGACCGTCACTTGCTTGCTGACTTGGAGAGCCTGGGGATTGAGGTGATTGTGCTAGGAGTTTAGATACAAATGTGGGGCCTTCAGATTCAGTCGGACATGATGGAGAGGATCAAGTCGACGCAGTTCGAGGATGTTGCTATGCGGTGTATCCGAGAGCAGGTTCGAGCAGGGCTGGTGGATGGTGAGTTTTCTCTTATAGAGGATGGTGCTTTGAGGCACGGTTCCAGGCTGTGTGTGCCCAGTGGAGAGCTCAGGGAGTAGGTCATGCAGGAGGCCCACAGATCTCAGTACTCTATATATCCTGGTGCCAACAAGATGTACAGGGATCTGAGAGAGCATGTCTGGTGGTATGGGATGAAGCGGGAGGTAGCATTTCGTAGCCAGGTGCTTGGTCTGTCAGCAGGTCAAGGCAGAGATGCAGAGGCCAGGAGGATTATTGCAGCCATTGCCCATTCCAGAGTGGAAGTGGGAGCATATCATGATGGATTTTGTATCTGGGTTGCCGCATATACCAGGAGGAAAAGATGCGATTTGGGTCATCGTAGACAGGTTGACCAAATCGGCCCACTTTTTGCCATTTAAAGTGGGTACGTCTACTGAGAGGCTTGTGGAGATGTACATGCGGCAGATTGTCAGGATTCATGGAGTTCCAGTCAGCATCGTCTCGGATCGGGATAGTCGCTTTACTTTCCATTTCAGGCAGAGTCTGCAGACTAGTTTGGGCACTCAGCTCAAGTTTAGTACTGCATACCACCCTCAGACGAACGAACAGTCAGAGAGGACTATTCAGACGCTCGAGGACATGCTGCGGACGTGTGTCTTGGATTTCCGTGGATCCTGGAAGGATCACCTGCATTTGGTGGAGTTTGCTTACAACAACAGTTTCCAGGCCAGCATTGAGATGTCACCTTTCGAGGCGTTGTATAGGTGTAGGTGTCGTACACCCTTATCTTGGGATGATGTTGGAGAGCAAGCTTTATTGGGACCTGGGATGGTTGTTGATGCAGCCGAGAAGGTGAAGCTTATCAGGGACAGACTTCGTGTGGCGCAGGACAGACTTCGTGTGGCGCAGGACAGACATCAGCATTGGGCCGATAGCCACCGGAGGCCTTTAGAGTTTGAGGTACTGATTAGAGATAGGATTAGAAGTAGGTTGTTTGTTTGTTTGTTTGATCATGTTTGATTATGTAGTAACTTGAGACCTTGTTTGTGTTTAGGTCGGAGACATGGTTTTTTTACGGATATCTCCGACTCGTAGTACCATACATTTTGGTGGAGGTAGGAAGCTTAACCCGCGCTTCATCAGACCTTTCGTGATCAGCGGAAGAGTCGGTGACATGGCATACAGGCTAGACTTTCCACCTGCACTAGTGGGTATCCATAACATATTCCACGTATCACAGTTGAGACGGTACGTGGCTGACCCTAGCCATGTACTTGATCATTCGGAGATTGAGGTGGGACCTACTCTCAGTTATCCAGAGCAGCCAGTGGAGATTCTGGATCGCCGAGAGAAGGTACTGAGAAACCAGGTGATACCCTTGGTTCGCGTCGTATGGAGACATCATTCTCTAGGAGAGTCTACCTGGGAGCGGGAGGATGAGATGCGCGAGCGATACCCTTATCTTTTTGGACCTTGAGGTATGATTGTCTATCATTCTCATCAGTTTAGTTTCGCCTTTTAATTTCGAGGACGAAATTTTTTTAAGGAGGGTAGATTTGTCACTACCATATTTTAGATTGAGGGTATTTTGGTCATTGTGAATTTTTGAATTTATTTTAATTTTTTGAATTGGTGATTGTGATTTTTGACTTTGACTATTTGAGACTTTGTAGACTAACCTAGGAGTTGACCCTAGCTATGGTGACTTGGTTAGCATGATGAGACCATAGTCTAACTTAAGTCAACCTAAGTTAGTCATTTAGATATCAAGATTTGAATAGGAGGATTAATGAATAGGTTCATAGGCTTGAGACTTGTGAATTGATTTCATAACTAGTGCAACTAGGCCCATAGCCCATTAGACTAAACCCTAACCCTAATTTCAGCAATATGGCCAGGCCCCTAGGTCATTCCCCTCCCTATAATTAATCTTCTCACTAGTTCTTGCCTCTTTTGTATCATTCCAACACATAGGAAAAAGAAAGGTATGGCTATTCTTCCCCAATCCATAGATTCTTCATTTTAATTCCTTTTTAACTCTAGTTTCTTGTATTAGAGCCTAATACTCTTTTATTTCCTGTTATGGAGAGTAATCCCAGATTTTGAGCAATTTGGGGATCCGAGCTAGCACGGAGGAACACTCTAATTTGGGGCTTTTCTTGCTATTGGCACCTATAGGTAAAACTCCTCAAATTGTGCTAATATTCTGATTTCTTTGCATCCTAGCCTAGATCTAGGTGTCCCCTAGCTGTTTCTAGAATTTGGTTAGAAATCTTGTCCGTTTGGTGTCCGTATCGGACACGTGTCATAGTGTATGTGTAGGTGTTTGATAGAATGCCACTTAGGATTCGATTTTAGTATTTTGTTAAACTAATTGCATGAATCTCTAGATCTATGTATGTGCATTAGATTTCATGAAGACTAAGTCGAGTTTCGTGTCTTTTCTGTGTCCTATTTTGTACTGGACACGTAGCACGGGGGCTCGACGGGTGTCCTGCTACCCGTGTCTGTTTTCTCCACGGACACGGCTCGTGGTGACACCAAAATTGGTGTGTACGTACACGAGATGACTGACACTAAGGCTATAAAATTTTGTTGGATATTATTGAGTGGTTAGAGAGATATTTGAGCCGCACGGATTTCGTGCTGTCGATGCACAGTCGGCCATAGACGACTGACACTGTCTTCGTGTCACAGGAAGACACGTTTTGGATACGACTCAGGGTGACCAAACCCTAGCCCTAGACCCCCTCTTCCTATGTGCATGACCACGACACATTTGGTGGACACACGTGTCCCTACCTCACTCGACACGCGTGCACGACGCTGTCAGTGCACAGTTTCAGTGTCTGTGTATTTGGAGTGATTGGACACAATTTGTGTCCAGTTTTGGACACTGGGACACCCCATGACACAATCACATATGTGTCTTCAATTACCAACCTTCTAAATTGTCTATTAGCTGTTAATTTCTAATTCGAATTAGGAATTCCTGATTTTTCTGATACTTTAAACTGTCATTCAATTCCTAAATTTCTAATATGTTAAACTATTGTGTGATTAAATGGAATATTTATTCACCTAGATGCAGCTGAGAGCTAACTTACATGTTAGGGTTGTGAATGGCATAGGGATTAAGTCTTCGAATTTGCATTGGGCTTTGGATTTCAATTGTTAACTGATACACTGTTATAGGTACTATTTGTAGACTCTGAGAATTTCAACATTGATTTGGTGTACACATATTGTTCCTATGTTCAGCTGTGATTTAGTTGCATTAGGATTATGATTGTGTTTATAATGGGTTTTCAATTTGCATTGGGGTTGATAACTGAGAGCTTAACAGTTGTTGCAACTGAAACCTATAAAACCTGAGAATCATGCACTTACACATTAAAACTGAGAACCACATTGGTTCATATGAGCACACACACCCACTGATTTGAATACCCATCAACACACTGTCTTCCTGAGAACAAATCACTCACTCACATAATGTTCACTCATACACTCATGATTAAATCTGAGATTGCCAACTAAATTGAACTGTCACACACATTCCCCACTGAAAATCTGAGAATGTATCACTCACCTATCTACACACACACTACACTCTGCACACATTGATTCCTGTACACACATCTATGCACTGTTAACCTGGAACCTATGTATCTGCACACACATGTATATGCTCTATAGACGCACACACTTGCACATTGTTGAAAACTGAGAATTGACACCCTACCTATACGCGTATATGTTACACACATAACTCCCACACTCATGTATACACATTACCACACAAAAACTGATATATGTTAATACTGACTTTTGCACACTGTTTTATGAATCTGAGAATCACTCCGTTGACACTCAAGCACACACTCACTCGCCCATGCCACACACACACACACACACATGCATGATCCCCCTATCTTTCTATATGTGTACATATATATAATATATAACCTAGTGTGATATATGTAATGTAATATAGATATTGTATATTGTCTATTTAATTAGTATGTATGTATATATGGTAATTAAATGTGTGTATTGCCTATATATGTGAATATGGCTCATGGCCTATATAGTGTAGCCTATGGGTATCCTAATGTGCAAGTCTTGTGTATATGGAATATATACACATGAGTTAGGGTGATGTAAACTAGTGTGACTTGTGAATGGTGTGTGCTTGCTAGGATAGACTGGTTAGGCTTAGTGAGACTTGTCTGGGCTAGGTTTGACCTAGTTGACCTAGTTTGACTAGAGTTGACCAAAGGTTGACTTTAGCCTAGATTGACCCAAACATCATGTAGGATGCATTGTAGCAGTTTATTTTACCAATTTGGATATGTTGTGACTTGTACTGTTCTGAATAAGTGCCAGACACCACTCCTCAGGCAGTATTTTATTCAGACACTCAGGATATCAGGCGAGTACATTCTCTGACCATTTTATACTTGCTAGGACTATATTCTTGCTCTAGATTATTTTACTTGATGCTGACACTATGGAAACATGGATTAGTACAATATGGATCTTTTCATACGATGTTATCCCCCTCGGGAGCATCGGATACATCATGTCATGTGCGTTTCACTTTCATCATGTATTCCTGTGCATTCACCATTCATGTGCACTCTTGTGATTCATGTACTCTCATTTTTACGGAGCCCCATGTTTATATTCCTGTACACCCATTTATGGGCCCCCATGTGAAATTATGTACAATAACATAACTTGAACGGATCCTTATGTATTGATTGGGATACGGGAGAGTATAAATAGTCATGTGGACAATTTCCAAAGTAGTGTAGCCATGTACAACCTCTCATGTTTATTATCAAGCCGTTTACATGTCTATCTTGTAGTCTAAATCACTAGTTCACTGTAGCTCTTCACTTATAGTAGATATTTCTTTACAGTCTTCTCTTTTACTTCATGTATACTCTTCAGCGTTTCATATATCTTACTCTATTACTTGTATTATATTCCTGTCATGATATGAACTGCGTGAGATATACTGTGCTTGCTCCCATCCTTATTGGACCTGTTAAAATATTACAGATGACCATGGGGAGCTGTGTCCCACTTATTACGGTGCAGGCCTAGATGACACATGTGAGCTGGACTCTCAGGAGGACCCAGCACTTGCAGAGGACATTACCCCAGTAGACTATGCTAGTTAGCTAGACTAGTATCTATTTATCTTCATATCTTGTTGGATACACTTGTACTTATTGGGGATTTATTATTCTGGATTGTGGAGTTGTTATCTTAAAATTTTAGCACTCTCTTATCTTGTATTTATCATCTGTGGATTCTGTGATTTCATTTATTCTATCTCATCGTACATTCTTCTTTAGTTGTGATTGAGTTGTACTTTATTATGTCATCTCCATTCGGAGTGTATATAATGTACATGTACCTTATAACTGTTAGATGTATGTGACCTAATACAGCATTCTACCACCGATACTGCGACGTAGGCTGGACGTAACCACTTATCGTGCCCCTATACTGGGTGCGGGTTGTGACACGTAGCTCTCCATTAGGAACATAAATACGACCACCACATAGCAATGTCCCATCGGGTTGAATCCTCAATCCCGTATGCTCTTCTGCCTCAGTCTTTTCTCGAAGTCGTCGAAATCTAGCATCCGCGGGCAATGCCGCCTTGATCCGATCTACTAATGACGATTGCACTTGGAGATTGGCTAATACGCCTTCTGTCCCAGGCAATACTATCTCAATACCAAGCTGCTGCAAGTCTCGGATCAACTCATTCTGCGTATTCAAGAAGTGTGCCATGGACTTACGGCTTAATGCGTCTGCCACGACATTAGCCTTGCCCGGATGATAATGTAGCTCGATCTCGTAATCCTTTATCAACTTCAACCAACGTCGCTGTCGTATATTCAACTCTTTTTGTGTAAACACGTACTTGAGGCTCTTATGATCAGTGTAGATATCAACCTTCTCGCCGTACAAGTAGTGTCTCCATAGCTTCAAAGCAAAGATAACTGCTGCGAGCTCTTGATCGTGGGTTGGATAGTTTTTTCGTGCACTCTCAACTGTCTCGATGCATATGCCACTACACGACCGTGCTGCATCAATACGCATCCTAATCCCTTTCCGAATGCATCACTGTAGATCACAAATCCTTCTGGGCCCGATGGTAGTGTCAAGATCGGTACCGTGGTCAAACGCTTCTTCAACTCGTCAAAAGCGACTTGACACTCATCTGTCCATACAAACTCCTAATCCTTGCAAGTGAGTCGTTTCATAGGCCCCGCTATACGAAAGAAAGCTTCTATGAACCTTCGGTAATAACCCACAAGTCCAAGAAAACTTCTCACCTCGAAAGCTGATGTAGGAGCGGGCCATTCCTTGACTGTTGTGATCTTCTCCGGATCTAGTGATATGCCGTCTCCAATAACAATATGTCCAAGAAATGATACCTCCATGAGGAAGAACTCACACTTGCTAAGCTTCACGAAGATTCGTTTGTTCCTCAACGTCCCCAAAATAATCCGTAGGTGCTGCCCATGCTCCTCTTGACTCTTAGAGTAAATCAAAATATAATCTATGAAGATGACTACAAATTTGTCCAAGTACTGGTGAAAGATCTTGTTCATTAAATTCATGAAGACTGTGGGAGCATTGGTCAAACCGAAAGGCATGACCAAGAACTCGTAGTGTCCATACCTCGATCGAAAGGCCGTCTTTGCAATGTCTTCCTTCCGAACCTTCAGTTGGTGATAGCCCGACCGTAAGTCAATCTTGGAGAATACTTTTGCTCCACTCAATTGATCAAATAGATCATCTGTACGCGGCAAGGGGTATTTATTCTTTACCGTTACTGCATTCAAAGCTCGGTAGTCGATGCACATGCGCACTGTCCCATCTTTCTTAGGTACGAAAAGAACGGGCGTTCCCCATGGTGACGCACAGGCATGAATAAAGTCTTTCTCCAACAAGTCTTCAATCTTTGTCTTCATCTCTACCAATTCCTTGGGTGCCAGACGATACACTCGAGATGAAATAGGCTCGGCTCCGGGAATAAGCTCAATAGAAAACTCAATGTCTCGGTCAGGTGGCAGTCCTGGCAAATCCTCGGGGAATACATCCTCGAACTCAGTGATGACAGGGTGCTGAGGGTTGTCCTGCATCATCATGTGAGTCCCCAATGTGGGTGCATCACAACTCTCTCATTCTTTCTTGGTGAACTCGAACTCTGTCGCATTCGGTGGTCTAAAGACGATACTGCCCCTATGGCAGTCTATAAGAGTAAAATACCGGCTTAACCAGTCCATTCTGAGGACCACATCAAATATAGGCATAAGGAATACAAAAAGTCATGCTCTAATCTCTCTACCACATATGACTACAGGGCAAAGTCTGTAAATAGCACTAACAGGTACAACTCCTCCTCCAGTGAGGATTCTAATATTTTTAGATAAGGGTGTGATGGGAATGTTGTGTCTAGTAGAAAAACTAGTGGCTATGAATGAATGAGTGGCTCCAGTGTCAAACAAGGTAATGGCAGGAAAGAAAGCGACTAAAACCATACCTGCTATGACCTCTGCTTCTGTCTCTACTTCTGTATCCTCAAATGCTAGAGAGAATACCTGCCCATAATTCTGTCCAGGACCCTGAGCTCTGGCCCTCTCGAACTGTGCTGACTGAGGTGGTAATGGTAGGCGAGGTACTCATGCTACTGGCCGAGGTGCTAGAGTGCTAGGGCTGTCGGTCTCGGGTTCTGCTGAGCATAAACTAAAGACTGCTGCTCCGGACAATCCTTCACCTTGTGCTATCCTGACCCGCATCTCAAGCATGCTCCAAGTCGAGTTCGACAGTCCTTCAAGACGTATCCCTGCTTCCCGCAATAGTTGCAGGTGGGCTTCTGATAATGTGTGGGCCTCTGCTGGAACTGTCCTGTGGGCCTCCTGATATGTCCACCCTGAGTAGCTCGGGCTGGTGTAACTGCTGGTGTATGGCGTCTCGATGTCTGCTGCTGCTTCTTGCGAAGAATCTCCTGAGCACATGCTTCTTCCAAGACAGCTGAATAGGAGACTCGAGATTGTGTAGTCGTATAAGACTTGAGCTCTAGTGATAGCCCCTGGTGGAATCTCCTCGCCTTCTCTAAGTCGGTCGGGATCAGTCCTGCACCAAATCTACTCAGGCGGTTGAACTCTGAGTCATACTCATCAACTGTCATATTTTCTTGCTTCATATGAAGGAATTGGTTGTATAGACCATCTCGAACATGGATGGGGAAGAATCTCTCATAGAATAGATCATAGAACTACTTCCAGGTGATCCCAGCGCCTAATCGTCTCTCTTTCGCTGTCCACCAGTGGTGGGCATTATTCTCTAATAGTAGGTCTACTGCTGTCATCCAATCTCGAGCTGGCAACTGGGATGCCATCAGTAGCTTCTCTGTACTAATAAGCTATTGTGACACCTCTAGTGGCTTCTCCGTTCCTCTGAAGGCCTTGGGATTCATGTCTGTGAAGTTTTTGATAGAGCCTTCATAATGATGCAGAGCCGGTGCTGGTGCTGGTGCCGGTGCCGGAGGTGAAGGTCTAGCCAATGGTGACATCAAAGTCGGTCTCATTAGCTAAGTTTGCTGCCACTGAGCCTGCATCATGGCATACATAAACTGAGAAGTAGGGCTCCCATCAGTCGGTGGTGGAGGCATCTGGGGCCCCGACTGTGGTGGAAACTGCTGAGGGAATGGTGGTGGTGGAGGCAGCGGTGTATTCCCTCCCGATGCATGGTAGTGGTCTACCCAGCCTGGCTGACTGGGGTACTGCGATCTCTGGGTGCACCATCGTCGGTATCGTAGTACGCTGCGACTGTCCTGGCTGGTATGGTGTCACCGGAGTCATTATAGGATTTTGTCCCTCCGGGGTAGCCTCTTTACCAGATGTGAGGGCCAAGGCAGAAGTACGTCCGCTTCTTAGATTCATACTGTTGGCACGAGGAAGAATAGGACGATATTAGGAGAGGTTAGATGTGTGGTAATTAAAGTAATCAAAGGAATTCGAAAAAGTTTAGAAGTCAAGGAAAGTAGTAGTTCTGGATGAGATATTCCTATTCCTATATGCATGCTTGTTGGACACAGTCATGTAACCCCACAATATTTTCTGATCTGCATGGGCCACTACAAAAATATGTAACACCCCAGTCCCAAAATACATAGGACCGAGTACGTGAGCATGTCAGCTGCACATATACGATGAATACCCCAATATATGGAACCCTCGTATACATACATAAGCTGTAAAATAAATCATCACAGGCCAGAATAATATAATCTAATCTCATCACAGCTCAACACAGAAGATAATAAAGTCCAGATAATAAATGAGTGTATCAAAAGATAGCCGGGTGGTCATTCCCACTCCAAACAGCTATGATAAATAGTCACAATGATCGGAGTTCAACCTCCGCAAATAGAAATATAAAGAGATGTGAAAATGTCCACTAAAATGTCTCAAGGAAATCAATGAGCTAGAAGTCATCGGGAGATGCCTCGTCATCAATGTAGGATGGATCCAGTGTCGATCCGTACTCCAGCAGAAAATTGTCTAATCCTGGAAAGATAACCAGGTCCTCAGAGGGACATAACAAGATACATGAAAACGCCATGCCATGTAACTGTGATAATATAATAAGAAGAAAGGGATGCATGCAATAGGTTGCCTACCACTTCTACAATGATAATGCAGTTAAGAACAGACCTTCAACGCATGGGCATCTGGCTCAGGGGCAGGTAACTCAGGTATGGCCCCATCAGGATACCAGGGACCTCAAAGAATAACATTCCTCGAATGTCAGAGGCCAGCAGGATCAGTAATAGGAAAGTGCATAAGGGACCCATACGTTAAGGAAACTGTTCTCCCCACCCAATGCCTAGTAGACTCGTGAAATCTCTAGTAACTGTCAAGTCTACTAGCATGCAATTCTATTGGCAGTTATCATGTCCGTCGCTCGCCTCATACGTATCGGTGGCCAGCCGACTACGCGAGTACGTATCCTACATATGACTTACAATACGTGGTAAAGCAAGTGTCAAGGCCATATGAGATATACCGATACCTCATCAATAAGGGGTGGTCACTAGACTAAGTCAATATAAGAAAAATAAATAAAAGCGAAAAAAAC
Organism: Iris pallida; assembly: GCA_029216955.1. NCBI lineage: Eukaryota > Viridiplantae > Streptophyta > Magnoliopsida > Asparagales > Iridaceae > Iris > Iris pallida. The sequence continues at coordinate 17,013,414 of JANAVB010009596.1, read as the reverse complement.
GACCGATAGAGTCGCCTGCACCCAAGTGTGACTTGGACGCACAGTTTTATAACAATAACAAATAAGAAATACTAAAAATAACAACTGAAAATAAGAATACATAAATCACAGAGTAAGGTGGCAAGGTATCTTGCCTGATGGTGCAAGTGGCAAGTCCAGGAAATCACAATGTCAGCCAAGAAACGTCACAATCTCCAAACAACTCTGGTTGCTGAAACAAACATTAAAAATGTACTCAGTGTAAAAGATATACCTAGAAAATGCCTGTCCAAAAGTCTAATTCTGGAACAGGGGCGAAATAGTAATTTCGGGTCAAAACGATGTCCGTCATTGGACTCGCTTTGTACTGAAATGCGTGCCAAAGTCTATGGTCTCTAAAGTTGTCAAACCACCTGTCTAGGAATTCAGTTTGAGAAGAGGAACTCAACGGTATGTCCAGTTTTGGATTTCGATGAGCCGCGTACAAAATTGCCCATTTGAGTGGGTCGCAGGCCCGCCAAAAAGGGGTTCCGGTCGACCTTCTCAAAATCGAACCAAACTTGACACACAGGATCAAAATTTCTATTCGGACCTCTTGGCGCAAGTTTCGGCTCGATCCGACGAATGTACACGAAGTTAGGGCAAAGTTTGCAAATTGGCGATACGGGGGTATCTAGACGGATACGGACTGATTTCATCGCGCACACGCGACGAAACTGAGTTCCGTCAGTTCCCACACGTCGGCAACGTCCATACGTGCCTTTCAGTGCATATAACGCGTGACCACATCACCCGGTTTGTCGGGGTGCATGCCGTATCGGAAAGTTTTTTTATAAGTTATTAGTCTTTAGAAAACTTTTTTTTGTCAACTTAACTCATGAATTTCTTCCTGCATACTGATCGAAACTTCGTTCTAAAAGGTGCGTTTTACTCTAGGTTATGTTGTTAATGACTGTTTTCAATAGGTTTGCTGAAACCCTCAGTATATGGGTCAAAAATTGGCTTCCAAGTCGATGTTCTGGGCAGCCTAAAACTGTCCTGTTCTGACAGTTTTCTTGGGAAGTTTTGTTCAAATTCTCGAGCAAGATATTAGGGCTTACTAGATTATATCTGAAGGGGTTTACAGAGGGTTATATAGGCTCTATGTAGGATTCGATAAAATCGAAAGTAATTGAGTATGATGGAGGAACGACAAGGAGGAAGTTGGCATACCTGCGGTCGAGTAAAACAGAGTTGCTCTGTTTTTGGGTCGGCCCGGCGGTGTTCAGGCGACGGCGGTCGATCGTAGGTGGCAGGATGGCAGCGCCGGAGCGTGCGGGTCACACTGGAGTCGATCCTCGAGGTCGAAGAGGTAGTTTGCTAGGGTTTCGAGGGGGTGAAGTCTCTCATATACGCGATATATATATACAGCTGCTGTGTTATATAAGTCGGCTTTGGGGGGGGAATATTCATGGGCTAGCTGGGATCGGATTCCTTTGTGGCCCATTGGCTAAGGGAAATTGGTGGGCCAACTAGGCTAGGCTGCTTAGGGAGAATTGGTGGGCTGAGCCATGTGGGCTGGGCTCTCTTATTCTTATTTTTTATAACATTTAGCACATATATATATACATGTATACATCTATATATATCATATAAACTTACACCCATACTGTGCATTAACTTAAGTATTTGCTATTACTATTATTTCAGACTCCTAATATTATGTATACATGTATTTTAGCACAAATTTCTACACAAAACTAAATTTAAATATTTTAATGAATTAGGGGGTTTACAGAAGTTAAAGATGTCGAAGCCTCTTTATCGAAGGAAAACTCCTACTAATTATAGGGGGAAGCACATGTGCGATGTGCATAAGGATTACGCAGATACGCTGCACATGGAGATATAAGAGAATCTTTGAGGTAGCACGGTGAGGGCTATTGCTGAGCTGACACATGGCAGGAACTGGGATTCTCTTCTATCGAGATCTTGGGAGGAGTTATAAATATAACTAAATAAACGACACGTGGCGTGTGCTTATTTGTTGATCGGATGGACATGAACAGATTCTATTCCTATCCCCGAAGTAGATTTTGTCTTACTTAGAGGGCCATTGGTTTAAACAAACCACTTGGATATGGATCTCGTCCATAGGAACAAACTTCGTCCTTAACTGTGGTTTAAACAAACCGATAAGATATTGCTCTTATCAACAGAATCAAACTCTGTCTTATCTTAAGAGTAGCGGTTTAAACAAACTGATAGGGTGGTATCCTGGAAGATATGAGCACCCATTTGGCCACATAAAGCCATGTCGCTTCGTAAGGCTGCGCTGCTATGCGAGCTGTGCTTCTGGCGAAGCTTTTGATGCCATTATGCTTCTGGGCGATGAGCAGGCTTGTGCTTTAGGCGACGGAGTCACTGCATTTTTAGGGCTATGAGTAGACTTGTGCTTCAGGCGACGGAGTCACTGTACTTTAGGACGACGAGTGGACTTGTGTTTCAAATAATAGAGTCACTGTGCTTTAGGGTGACGAGTAGACTTGTGCTTTAGGGCGACGAAGTCACTGCGCTTTAGGGCGACGAGTAGACTTGTACTTTAGGGCAATGGAGTCACTGTGCTTTAGGTCGACGAGTGGGCTTATGTTTCAAGCAATGTCACGACCCGCACCCACTGTGAGGGTACGAGTACGTAACAGCGCCCAGCCTACGCCGCAGTGTCGGCGGTAGAACGCTGTTCTAAGTCTCTAACTAACCATCAACTCATGCAGTATATAATGTACTCATCATGATCAACTCCGAACGGAGGACAAGTATAAGATAAGGTGTATCTCAATCACAGTCTAAGCACGATAAGATAACACAGAATTGTAACTAAGAAATTGAAGACAAAACTAATACTGAAATAATAATAACATCTGAATAATCTCAAATACATCTCAAGTCTCAATTCTATACAACAAGCTCTAAGAAAAGTAAATGCAAGTCTACTAGACTAAATCCCGATCACTCCTGAGTGTCGGGGCCATAGGTAGCTAAGCCATCTCCTCAGTAAAATGTAGGGCATGTATCCTCAGGGCAATCATCTGTAAAATTTTCAACAGGTCCAGTCAGGACAGAACGAGCACATCTCATCTAGAAAACCCAAGTAAATGACAGAGAACTATAGAGCAGTTATAGACAGTTGTATTGATGAAAATGGCAGTTTATATTCAGGTGATGGTAAGAAGACAGATAAAGTGCAAGGAAAGTAAATACTAAACAAGAGAAGAATCATAGCAATGAAGACTGTAAAAATAGAACTAGCTGAACCAGGGTAATATGATATAAAGTCCAGGCAATAATATAGACCAGTGTAACTCCAATGTAAGTCCAGTACAGGATGAATCTCATACAAGATGAATCCAGCAAGGGACGATTCCAGTCATAGTGATCAATGATTCCAGGGTGAGTCCAGCTTATACTCTAGCAGTGTATTTTAAAATACCGAGATCGACATGTAAACGGCTATGGGTAAATCCGGCACATCACACACCTGGCCGGGTGTGAGATGGCTATCATTCCAGTAGATTCCAGTAGGGGTGATTCCAGTAATGGGGTATGTCTACATGTCTTACTCTAGTATTTCCCCTCCCAGCAAGTGAATCCAGAATTCCGACACAATGATTCAAGATGAGTCCAGCCAAGTACAATGATACCAGTAAATAATTTCGGGGTGATTCCAGTAAATGATTCCAGAAATAGAAGCCGGAAATGATGATACCAGTAAATGAGGCCAGAAAATAAATGTGTGTCGTATACATGAATCCAGAAATAACAGTACGTGTTTGTAACAGAGAATCACATACAGCTAACTAGAACTGAAATACAGTAATTGACAAATAAATGAGAGAACTATCAGAGAATGTACTCGCCTGATACTCTGAAAAGAGTAGTGTAATGTCAGATGTTTGCACCAGAGTCACAGTGTCCTAAACAGAGTAATACAGGTTATAATATGTTTAAATAAGATAAATGATGTCTACGATGCAATCTACATGATTTCTAGGTCAATCTAGGTCAAAGTCAACTCTAAGTCAACCCTGGTCAACTATCTAGGTCAACTAGGTCCAAGTCAAGCTTGGTCAATTCTAGGGTTACATTGGTCAACTTCCTAGCTAACTAAGTCAACAAGTCAAAATTGGTCATTCATCCTATATCAAGTCATACTTGCCTGAAATATCCTGACTTAGATAGCCTTAGCCAACCTTACCCTATACAAGTACATATATACATATATATATATATATATATATAGGATATGCCCAATCTAGGTCATCAATTACCCTAGGCTAGATAACTCATCATCTACTACCCACCATATCCTCTTTCGTAGTCTATCTAGATAACCCTTTACTAACCTATATTTCCTAGCTAGTAGGGTTAAACACATGACTAAATATTCTAGGTAACCATATACTAAATAGGTACTAGCCTAAACTACTCTAGGCTACTAACTAACAATCGAACTAACATCTACTAACTAAACTAATCTTAGGATTACAAAAGTCTACCTATATTTAATAACCAAAATCATATAGCCTAACACCCAATCAAACACCACACACTCAAACCTACATGATATAAATTCCTATACCCCTACTTCCCTTACTCTCAAAACACTCAACCTAAGCTCTTGCATTACTTCAATGCATTTGAAACTACAAGTCAGCCTAACACATGATGGCTAACCCTCACACAGGTTATCTAACCTTAAAACACATGTACATACCCATATCCTACTGTCAAACTAACCTGTCAAACTGACCTATTATCCTATGATACACAACTCCCATTACAAGGCCAGGGGAAATCCCCCTACTGCTAATGCAGCATAGCCAAGCACTGCTGCTGCATTGGAATGCTGCTACTGCTGTTAGATGCTGCAAATGCCACTGCAAATGCTAATGCAGTAGCTAAAATGCAAGGCCAGGCTAAGCCATCCAAGGCAAGCAATACTGCCATGCCTATAGCTCTGTGCTTGACAGTAGCAGGCCAAGCCATCCATATGCAATGCTGCTACTGCCTTGCTTGCTGCTGAAATGCATTGCAAAGTCAGGCCAAGCAAAGGCTAGGCTACAGCTGCCATCCATCTCACACTCACTCTCATGAATATCCCAAATACTAACTCATGACCTATACACCTATATATGTAACTATAAGAATATAATATCTAAATATCTAATATCAGATTTTACATCTTAACTAAACCAACATACATGTGTATACTAATCTAACATGTAAATTAATATTCAATATCAGCTAGAAGAAAACCAAATTCTGAAATAACCATCAGTTGACAGTAAAGTACTCATGTGTAAGGATAAATCATGATAGCTAAACATTACTAAAACAGTTTAAAATATAACTGAACTCAGAAAAGAATGAGAATCATTGAGAAAGGGAAGAAGTTCAGGATTGTGAAATATGTGTATAGTGAAAGTGTCATAGTGTTAAAGTATCAGGATGGTGAAGTGTCAATGCAGTGTCAACTGTTCTCAGGTTATAGGAGACAGGGAAAATAGGTTGAATCACTTTGAATCCAGAAATTAGCATAGCAATATTGACAATCAAAAATCAGTTTTTGATGGGATTTAGTTTTCAGAGATGCAAAACAGGAATGTGTATCAGGAATTAAGGGATTTCCTCAATCAATTACAAACAACCCAACAATCAGTAAACAGGCCTTGTAATAGTCTAAATACACATGTATATGAACTTAACATAGCTATTAAAACATCAAATAAAATCAGTTTTTGGAAAAGGAGTTAAATTAGCATTTAATTTCAGGAACTTGGTTCAGTTCATTCATTCGAACTGTCCAAACCCCATTCGAACATCCAAAACTTACCACAATCGATAATCAAGATTAACATAGTCTAATACACATGTATATGAACCTATCATGTCAATTTAAATCGTGAAAATGGGTGGGAACACATTCCAAATTCCAGAAATCGCAAACAAAACCTGTGTATCAGAGTTTTGAAGCTCAAAGGCAAATTCAAACCAAAAACCTAATTCAATGTGTGTCAAGAGTGTATAGGCATGGGGACATGTCACACGTGTCTAATGGGACACCAACGAGTCCAAAAATTAGGACACGAGGTGTCCAAAATCCCAAAATCGAAATTGACAGCAAACAGAAATCCCAGTCCTCGTGCACGCGTGCCGATTTACTGTGGACTCGACACATAGCTCGGGGTGGGTCAAGATCGTGCAAATGGGTTCGCCCATAGTAGGGCTGGGTGTGTAAGTGCCTGATTTGTGTCCAATGTGCGTCGTGTCGTGTCAATCAGTGCGTATCAGTGGGGGTGTCTGTGCGTGTGTGCAACAGTGAGGAAACCAGTGCGGGTCGATTCTCTTCCAAACCCTTCGATCAATTGGCCTGAAACTTTTTCTGTGACGTGTCAGTCATTACCCGCAGGTGTGTGCAAAATTTCGTGTCAGGACGTGCAGTGTCGTGTCCGCTACAGTGCCCGAGCAGCAGGACACTGCACGGTGTCCTCGTGCACGCGTTCGTGTCCAATTTTGGACACGAAAGAGACACGAAAATCCAATCAGTCTTCACAAAATTTGATGTACATAATTAGAGCAACAAATTCATATAATTAGATTTACAAAAATCGAAAATAAATTCCTTAGAAGCATTTAATCAAACACCTACAAAACAATACGATACGTGTCCGATACGGACACCAAACGGACACGAATTCCACCCAAATTTCAGGGACACCTAGGGGACTCCTAGATCTAGCCCTACATGCAAAGAAAACTGAAGTTTGAATCAATTTAAGGGGTTTTACCTATGTGTGCAAAAAGCTTGGAAAAGCCTCAAATGGGGGATTCTTCCTCTTGGTGCCAAATGCTCCAAATTGTCCCAAAGCTGGGATAAAACTCAGAAATCAGAAAATAGGAGAGTGTTAGGTTCTAATGCAAGAAACTAGGATCAAAAAGGAATTAAAATGGATTTATGGGGATTTTTGCAAGAGGGACAATACCTTTCCTTCTCCAATGTTGAAATGAATGAAAGAAGGAGGCAAGCCCTAGAGAATAAGTGTTTATATAGGGTGGGGATCCCTATGGCTGGTCATTTAGGGTTTGGTTAGGGTTAGGGCTTCTAGTTATGGGTCATGGGCCAAGTCATGATCAAAATAAATCACTTAGCCATAAGTCATTTCATGAAACCATGAACCATGACTTAAATCCACTAAACCAAGTCCCCTCATTCTAAAATTAGTTTCTAATGACTAAATGTAGGTTACCCTAAGTTAGACTAGGGTCACCATGGCTAGGGTTAGCTTCTAGGCTAGCTCACTAGGTCTCAACAAGTCAAGTCAACCTAGAAATTCACCAATTCAACAAATTACCAAATAAATCAAATAAGTCAAAATGACCAAAATACTCCTAGGCTAAAAATAACAATTAAATCATCCTAATGACGTGGTTAGGCTCTAGGTCATGCAGTCTCTCAGGTTTTACTAGCAGCACATCAAAATCACAAGTCATGACTTAAACTAGTTTTTAAATAGTTTAAAAATAATTAAAAATCACCAAAAATCACCATATGAAATAAATATCAATAAATAAAAATTATAATTACAAAATTTCAAAAATACCCTCATCTAGAAAACTGGGTGTTACAAGCAACGGAGTCACTATGCTTTAGGACGACGAGTCAACTTGTACTTTTGGCAACAGTGTCACCAAAGCATCAGATGATGGGGGCCGTTAAATGGGACGAGCTTTTGGTTACAGCGAGGGCTCTATGCTTCTGAGTTGAAGCGAGGGCACAGAGCTTCTGGGTTTGAAGGTTCTGCACTTTTTAGACTGATGTAGGGGCTCTATGTGAATAAATGAGCTATCTCCGCTTCTAGATCAAAGAGGGGGCACAGGTACCTGGCTGTACTTTTGAGTCGAAGGAGCTAGTTCCTGTTGAAGTCTTTGAAGAGCAATTAATGACTACTCTTTTTGATGGCCGAGTCGGTCCTCCTCCTCTTTAATTGTCATCGTCTTTTGAGAAATTCATGAAGTATGTAGCCTAGGACTCAGTGAAATGAACCTATTAAATGAGGTTCATTGTGCTGAGTTCTAGGTTCATCCCATTAATTTGGGCTTCTTTGATCGACGACCACGTGGCATGTTGGTTGGACCACACTCACCCTATATAAAGGGAGTTTTTCTGAAGAGTCGTTTTCCTTTCTTAGTAGTCCAAACGCTATGCTCGATCCTGACTTAGCTTCGAACAACTATTGGCCTTGCACAAGTCGGCTGATGGTTGTGGATCTCTTCGTTCAAAAAAGATGTTCCTTTGTACAAGAACTGATGCTGAGTTTTGAAATATACTTGGGCGTTAGGCATAAGGAGTTCGAACGTGAACAACGTCTTAGAGGTCTTCGAGATCTAAGCTTTCGGATTTTGATTGGTTGCCAATCTGAAAAGCCACAGGTTGTACTCTGCCCTACTCAATAGCGGTGGCATGACCTATGCTGTGGACTAATTTCTCGCTCAGGCTAATAGATGCTTCAGGAAGTGGCTCGCTCTGGCAGTGCTGCACGTCTGAGGGGCTACGTGTCTGTGAAGATTAATCCCCTTGTATGGCGCCTGTGAAGATTAACCCTCTTGTAGATCATTAGATGCCTTAGTTCTTTCCCTGATGAATCTGTAATAGATCCTTGTAGGCAAAGCTTTTTTCTTGTAATCATAATAAATCTGTAACAGATCTTTGTAGGCATGATTTAAAAAAGAGCTTTTTACGAGCTGTGGTTTCTGATCTTCTGTATGCATTTTTTGGGTATTTACGCTTTTATGAAGCTTTGTGTAGTGAGAATACTACCCGCACTTTTGATATGTCTGCACATTTTCATGCTTCTACAAGACCCCCTTCAAAGTGTTTCAAACTTGAATCAAGTTCGGAATACTTTAAACAGAAGCATGACACGTGTTCTTTTCGAGCGAATGTTCAGCGTGCCAACTGACAGGCTGTCGTCACGCTTAGGCTTCAGCATTAAATGCCTTGAGCCGTCGCTTTATTAAAGTTGATCTTAATTCCTCATTTCTAGGGAACGGTCATCATGATCACAACTTTTCGTTCCCACGTTGTTCGAAGAGTTACCTTGATTACGAAGCGTTTCGTCTTCTTTCACTAATATGGCTGCACCCTGTAAGTAGGGGTCGTTGGGGAAAGAGAAAAATGTTTTTGCTTTCATCTACCTTCCCACAGAAGCTTTTTATCAGAGTCGTCTTCTTCTTTCAAACCCTAACTTTTCCCACCATGGCTCCCAAGAAATTAAGAACCCTAAAAGCACCTGCGACGAGCTCCAAGAAGGCTAATGGAAGGCGGTCTGCTTCCGAGGCCGGTGATCTTGATGACTTACTGAACGTTGGTGTGGTAGTTCACAGCAACGTGCGGCCGCCTGTTGTAGGTAATAAACTTTGACTCCCTACTCTGCTGATGCACATGAGTGGTCACTCCTCGGAGTATCGTCTCGTAGATGTGCTAAAGCTTTTCTTGCTAATGCGCATGGTCACTCGTTCTTTGGATGAGTGTATGTAGATGCGTTGAAGCTTTGTTCAACCGATGCACATGGTTGTTGCTTTTAACAAAGTAACAGCTGTAAGATGTGCTGAGGTTCTTGTTGACATGCGTGATGCAGTACCTGCACGGATGCTCTACTGTTGAAACCAGCTCTACTGGGTAGTATCTGTCACCCCCAGTTTCCAGAAACAGGAGTATGTTTGTCATTTTTCATTTTAGAATTATTTTGAAATTATTTATTTATTTATTGTATTATTTTGGGGTTATTTGAGTCGGGTTCGAATTTCAACTCATTCCGACTTGTATCGGGGACCCGGGGTAGTGTTGACTCTAGCGGGCCCACACACTAGTTAGCCATGGCCCAAATGTTAGTATTTTAGTTAGTGACTAGACTAAAATATTTTGGTTAGGATTAATGTGGATTTGTATTTTAGGATTGACTAAACTACCCCCGACTTAGAAGCCCTTCCATGTATTAACCCATAGATTAGAGAGGGGACTTTTGGACTTTTTCTAATAAGACAAAAACCACCCTCTTTTGGCCGGCCACATCTAGTGGATAGGCTTAGCCACTTCACATTATTTCCTATTCTATCCTCTCTCTTGTTCGTCCCCAATATTATTTGAGAGCAATCCCTAATCTTTTCCTCTACCAATCCTTCCATTTCTTCACCAAATCTTCTTCCTTCCTTCTCCATTCAAGACAAGGAGGGAGCTACTCAAGTTTGAGAGGATTCGGAGCTTGTCCGTGTCCATTTAGGATTCCTACGTGTCGGTGGCGTATCGGGATCGATTCGAGTCACCGGGAGGTATAAATCCCTTCCCTCTCTCATTTCTCTCATGCATTAGAATGGTATTGACCCATAGGAATGACCCCCATGGTTTTGCGCCCATTGGTGTCCATTTCGTGTTTATTTGTACACTTGTAGAGGTATTCTATGAGTAGGATCGTGTCCTAATGGGGAAAACCCTATTTGGACACTTGTGGAATTGTTGGTATATTGATTTATGGTTGTTCTAATATTTATTCCAGATTTTAGGAGTGTTTAGGAATGTGTTTTCCATAGTATCATAATGTATCATATTCCTAATATCTATATGTGTATATATGTGGTGATATGTATATTAATCTCTATGTATATATATATATATATATATATATATATATATATATATATATATATATATATATATATATATATATAAAATATATATATATATATATATATATTGGTTTATATATATGTATATATATTATGGTGGTGTGAATGTGTGATACTTGATGTTGGATGGGGGCATAGAGGGGTCGGCCAAGCATGGGAGAGTTAGTGTGTGTGTTTGTGTTGGTTAAGTTGTATGTATGTGTGGTGTTTGAGGATTTGTGTGAGAGGTTGTGAGAGTGGGGAATTTGTGATATGTGTGAGATAGAGAGATAAGATTTGGAGTGTTAGAGAGGGGGGAACACCCATTGAATCCAGCATCCATGGCTGACCATGACAGTCCAAGGACAGCCCCAAACTTCAGTCCAAATCAACCCCTTGGCTGTCCCCAAATTGCCATTTACAGTCTTTTATAAACCCCCATAGTTGGCTGTCCCTACAGTCCTTAAAACCATCAAATACCTGTCCCCATTATCCCATAACAGTCCACCTATTGGACTGTCCAAGAACACCCAATAGACAGTCCAGATTTTGCCCCTAAACACCACCACATATCAGCCACTTGTTGGCTGTCCCTACAGTCCAGAATTCCCCTCATGTGGCTGTCAATTTCAGTCCACATTGCTCCATTTCAGTCCCCATATCAATCCCCTTAAACCACTCTATACATGGCTGTCATTTGCCTCCAATACACAGCCCCTTACACCTACTTACTGTCCCATAACTTGGCAGTTAAGCCCTTGAAATCAGTCCCTAAATGCTGTCCAAAAACCAGCCCATAACAGTCCCTTACATCACCCAATGTGCTATCCCCAAATCCTTTGTAAACAGCCATCAAAACACCATAAATCAGTCCCACATACCATTCCAAATCAGTCCAATTAGCTATGTGTGTGAGTGTGTGTTATGAGGTTGTGTGTGTGAGAGCCTAAATGAGTGTAGCTAGTAAACCATAGTTTAGCCTATGTGCAACTAATAGGAAACCTATAGGAAAGCCTATTTGAGTGTGATATCATGTGAGAGTGTTGTGTGTGAGTGAGTGTGATATATGTGAGTGCTAGAGTGATGTGAGGAGTGGTATATGATTCATGGTAAGGTATTGGTAAAAGTAATATAGGTTTTACCTAGGAATAGGGTATTTGAGTCTAGAGTCTAAGATAGGGTTAGGACTTGATTCCCTTGGTTGGTAATGATCAAATATAGTGCTCATAGACTAGTTTTGACGTCGGTTGACCATTTTGACCAAAAGTCAACAAAAGTCAACCGAGAGTCAAACTTAGTCTTTAAGCGACTAGATTTGACCGAAACCAAACCAGAGTTGACCAGTTGACTGAAAGTCAATAGTTGGTCAACATTAGACTAGTTTAACCTAGGGTTGACCTAGAGTTGACCAGAGTTGACCAGAGTTGACCAGGGTTGACCAGTTGACCAAAAGTCAACTATAAGTCAACCTTTGACCTCGTTTGACCTAGTTTGACTTGGATTGACTCCCAGTGACCTAGTATGACCTAGTATGAACCAGTATGACCTAGTATGACCCAGTTTGACCTAGATTGACCTAGTTTTGACTTAGACTTGTATTCATGACTTGAATTAGTTCCTTTTTCAGTATAAAATCCTGTTTGACTCATAGTATCTTATTTTAGGTCTGTGATTACTCTGAGCGTCTGTTCACCTTATCAGTTCAGGATCACAGGCGAGTACATTCACTGATAGTTTTCATTGTCTTGATATCTACTATATCCGATTCAGTTGTAGTGTCTTACATGATTTCGACACGACGGTTCACGAACTAGTATACGTCGGATCCTGTCATGAGATGTTATTCCCAGATTTCCTTGGTATATTGGTGTGTGATATCCATATTTCATGTGCTTATATTGACATCGATTTGGGAGTGGGCTGGCCCCCTGCTTTTGAATCCCATGTCATAACGTGCCATGTCCGGATCCATAATACTATTCGGGGATGGGGGAATTATTAGGAGTTATGTGATCAAAGTCTCCTGTCACTATTTTGGTAGCGCCACCCTCACCTCACGTAGGGTGTAGCAGATACCCCATGTCCTTGTTATCCAGGTTGGCCGGCATGACCCTTTCAGATTTTCATGTGATTGTCGGGCCAAGTGGATAACCCTACCATGATTCCCTAGCCGATCACATAGCGCTCTAATAATTCAAGTCACATTTTTATATTTATTTATCCTTGGAGGCTAGGTTCTGTTCGGGAGAAGGGTTACAACCCGGTCCTTGTTTGGTTTAAGGGTTGTAACTCAATTTCCGAATAGTTCCTAAGTCGTCCTATACACATCTTGTCGTCCTATTCAGTATTCACATCTATTATACTTTTCTTGCTGATTTTATCCTATATTTCACATATCTTTGTCTTGTATTTTATTACACTGTCTCTTATAGTATTTGTCAATTCATATGGAACTGTTGTTGGTGTTTGTACTTGCTCATTTTCCTCACAGGATACCGTTGACAAATTTTACAGATGATTCAGAGGTTGATTGCCCGACCTACTATGGGGTTGAGTCTGATGGATTAGACTTAGACCGTGGCTTGTTGGTAGAGCCACTAGACTTTGCTCACCCTGAGTAGCATAGTTTAGTTAGGTTTGCCTGGCCTGCGAGCCAGCTAGTACATTTCAGTTTGTAGTATCTATTATATATTTTTTCTGAGACTCTGGATGTTTGTGTATAGCTCTGACTTGTGGATCTTGGATTTATTTCCTATTTTATCTATCATATTTCTTTTCCATGCTATCTACCTTAGTTTGATATATGTGATTGAGACTGTATTGCTATGTCACCTCCATTCGGAGTGTATATACTGTATAGGTACATTTATCTATTTTATTTGTAGTATTTACAGACCCCATATACAGCGTTCTACCGTCGATTCTGCGACGTAGGCTGGACGTAACCACGTGCTCGTGCCCCTCTTCAGGGTGCGGGTCGTGACAGTATCTGCGCGGAAGCTTACTTGCAGAAGCGTAGTGCTACTTGGTGATACATGCGCTGAAGATAACTTACTGAAGCGCAATGCTCTCTGGTAGTACCAGCACGGATGCTTTGCTTTAGTAAAAACAAATCTTGGACTCATGTTTCTTGCTTTTGGGCAGTTTTTGTGACTACCTCCCTGAATGAGATTCTTTACGACTTCTCTGTCTGTACGCTGGGAATAAACGTCGTGCAAGAACTCGTCGATCCAGCCAGAAGGTTGATTGCAAAAGATCAACAGACGGGGCGACTGGATGAAATGCAGGAGCAGCGTCTGGGCTATTTTTATCGCATGCTAGATCGGAGTAGGCTGACTCCTTTTGATGACGATACGGGGATGTTAAAGCCCCAGTTTCTCTTTAGTGATCAGTTGGCTCTGAAGGAAGTGGACCTCCTTACACTTAAGTTGGCCTGGTATTTTGATAGCAATGGCCTTCCCTTGTATGTTCCACGACTGACCGTCATCTTCGACTATCCATTTTCTCCTATTTTGTCGAAAGATGGCATCTGGAGTGGGATTTGACCCCTAGCCAGGGGGGTCTAATTACAGGTTGTATCAAGGTAGACAAGGGCTCCAAGGGGAGAGATGCTTTTACGGCCGTTCGGGGTGGTTCGTCGTTCTTCTTACGGTTGCTACTCCCCAGTCATAGGTTCAGCGATATTTCTGCGAATGTGCATCCATTTGGTGCTTCGATTTTCACAAATAGACTTCTGGCAGCTAGTTGTACATATTCGACCGGTGCCTACCGGGTCGAATGCTGGGTTCACTCTGACAAAAAGTGGGGTGACTTGATTCGATAGGCATTGAGAACTTTTAAGGAGGATCTGAGCGGTACTGGCCTTCTCCATGCCATAAAGGGTACTGAGTATGGAATCCCCATCAACCAATCCTTATTTCCGGTTTTGCTGGAGTTGTTCAATCACCACATCAGGACTTTCTTTCTATCGTGTGGGGAGATAGGATTGGCTCTCGATGAGATGTTTGCCATCTCGAAGCTGCCTTGGGGTGAGCACCCGGACGAGGAGTATTGCCCTACTCCCGATTAGCTCACGGGGTTCAAAAGCAAGTATCCGGAGATGATGGCAGTGTACAAGGAGCTGCTTTGCCACCATCAAATTTGTGTACGCCAGGACTCTGCAAAGGGTCAGTCACACTTTAATACGTGGAGGAGGTATTTCTTTGGCGATGATCCGTAGAAACGTAGATCGGTTCGTCTTTCCTCTCGTAGGGCATATACCACCGTCGAGGTGTAGGAGATGGAGGCACGGGCCAAGATGCGAGCACCCTCATTGGATGCTGAAGGAAGACCCGACTCCACAGTCCGTAGTTGTTTATACCAAAATTAAACTCCCATAAGTCCGAAAGCAACGCTAGCTGCCTTCCTGATGATATGGATGAGGAAGGCTGTAGTGCTTGGAGGCTTAGGCTCTGTGGGGCGACTGTGTAGGAAACTTACATACCGACCATGAGGTTTGCTTTTGGTCATTATCTTGCACTGCTTCTGGCCATAGTTTGCGATATTCTTCGGGGCCTGCGAGACCTCTCAGAAAAGATCATAGAGTATCATGGGTGTGCCAGCAAGTTTCCTCGAGCGAAGTTGTCCTACCATTATTTAAAGGCCTGGTTGGTATTGTATCATACTGGTTTTATTGTCTCTACCACCATAGACGGTCACGAGGAGGGGGACGTGCTTTTGCGTAACTACCACAAGGCGAAGTGGTCTCATGACGATGTTCCTGCCTGTAGGCGGGCGTTGAACCGATTGGACAGTTATAGTTTTAGTATGGTTTTGCCTTTCTACGGTGGCGAAGCTGGTGACGAGCTGGTTGACTGGGACGGCGGAAGGGACGAGTTAACTGTCAGTTCTTTTCGCTGGTTGTTATCCATTCGTCCTTCGCACCTGGTATACCAGAGCCAGAATAAGGCATATCTGGATCCCTATCTGCCAAGTCACTTCGTGCGACAGTTCGGTTACAGCCAAACTATGATGAGCAATCCCAGCTCGTGTCTTAGCTATGAGGGAAGTTTGTTGGACGGCGCCTGCGCTTGGAGTTATTACAACGCCAAATCTACTGGGAAGTGTTTACATTCCTTGACGTGCATGGGGAGCCCTGTGTCTTGTATTTCGCTGTAAAGTTCCAATGTTTGGTGAATAACTTCTCTTCTGGATTATGACCGAGAACGGAGCTTTATTGTGGGTACGAAGTTTGAGAGACCCCAGCGGCGGTCTCAGAAGTCTGAAGCTGCAGGATATGGGTCTTCGGATGACTCTCATGCCTCTCGGGAGCGAAGGGAAAAAGAGTAGCATCCAAGGGTCGTGGTCCCTTGCGGCCTAGCGCGCCGCCTGTTGCATCGACCTCAAGGGTACATTTTAGTTTCCTTTTTTATTTGAATTTTTACTCGCGGCATTTCATTTACCCTTGTTTCGCTGGTACAGGCGAGGGAGACACCGGAGTGATCAGAGGAGTACCATGTTCCTGAGGAGGGCTCAACCACTGAGGCAGAGTGGGTTCCTCATTCTGCCTCTTTTAACAATGAGGTAATAGCTTTTTGGGGTGGCTCCGTGGTAATACCCGGGGATGGCTTCACGTTTCACAAAAGTATAATTTGGGAACCCGGGCTTGAGACGGGTCGATCGGCTGAGGATGCTGAAGGCGCTTCATCTGGTTCCTTCCGAAAGCCTCCTCCTTACGGAGGCATCGAGAGACCATTGTTGGAAGATTTAGCCCTGGCGTATATTACACCTCAACCCCGAATGGCAGTTGAAGAGAATGTCAGAGATCCAATGATGGACATTATCGATGATTGGGCTGGTCGAGGCGATGTGGTCGCTGATGAGCCGCCTGCCAAGGCTCCAGCCGGGGCGGTCACCATCGACGGTGCTATTGATGAGCCCGTCGATGAAACCCCTATAGATCCGACTGAGGATGAGGAATTGGTCGAGGAGGCTGTTGACGAATCTGTTAAAGAGCCTTCCAATATAGTCTCTCCAAGACCATCTGAATAGATTATGCTCGGCCATCTATTCTGGGTTCGGTCGAGGAGACTATGGACAAACCGGTTGCTGACACACCGGTTGAGAAGGCTATTGAGGAGTTGGTTACAGTGATCGTTGAGATGTCGACTATTGTGATTGCTTAGGCTCCGATTATCGTAGCTTCGGCTGAAGGACCAGCAGGGGAGCTTGCTGAGGAGTCAGTTGCGTGTCAGACAGGGTTGGCTCTTACTGTCCCTGTACCACCAACGACCTCTATTATGGTGATGGCACCCCCTGCTTCGGTTACGGTCCCTAGGTATATATTGGCTGCTGCTGCCGTCCAGGGGCCTTCCATTGCTGCATCTCCAGTAACCCCAATGAGCTTGGCTGACAACGCATATTATACCAACCTCATTCTGTGAACAATTTGTCATGCATTGACGCGTGGTATAGAGGGTGTTTTACGAAGCAACCAATCTCTCAGACGGGTCCAGAATATAGCGGAGGCCCAGTTGGTGGCCTTGTGCGACTATCCGGAGTGTGAGGCTAAGGCCGATGCTATAGAATATCTGTTGGCTAAATTGGAAGACACTGTCTTGGAGCTCCAAAATTTGGAGCGTGGTCTTCTGACTCTAGCTACTGCAGAGTTAGAGAAGATGGTCTCCGAGGCATCTCAGTACGAGCAGAAATGCCAGGAACTAACTGATCGGCTTGCCAAGGTTGAGTCCGAGATCGAAGCAGTAACTGATGCCGAAGAGGCTCAAGTTTGTCACCATACGGCTCTGGAGGATCAGTGCAAGGCCCTCCAGGAGCAGATCCAGAAGTTATAAGAGACCCTGGCCCTTACCGAGAGTGACCTAGTCATGTTTGAGGACCAGAAGGAGATCCTTTGCGAACGTTCCGAGACCCTGGCTCGGAAAAAGGAAAGCGTTGGCTTTCGTCAGGCCGAGCTGGCCCTTGCGTGCCAAAGCCTCTCTCCTATTAAAGATTAAGTCGCTCATTGTCAGGAGGCCGAGCGTCGAGCCCAAGCATTGGTTGGCCCCCGGATTGCTCTTTTGAAGAGTCGACCAGAAGAATTTCTGCGCCGGTCTTCTCAGCTTTGATCTTCTTTATGTCTTCTTGTCTCTCGGTTTGTGATAGACAAATTTTTTGTAACCAAAGAAAGAAAAAATAATTCACTTTATAAATGAAAACATTGGCTTTGTTTCTCTGCTTGTCTTTTTACTTATGAACTTTTCCTCTCACATGAACGAGGATTCTCTCAGAGGTAGCATGTCATGAGGGGATGGGGATAACTCCGTTGGGAATAGGGTGTTTACTCAGATGTTATATGGACATGGTAAACACAAAATCCTTTGGTCGTAGACTTTTCCTTACTCAGAGGTAATATAGACGTGGCAAGGATAGAATCTACGGGTGTATAGAATGACTCAGGGGTAATATGAACGTGAAAGGTTCTATAGAAGAATATGACAATTCTGGTGGATTGTCATGGAAGAGATGTCTACTCAGAGGTAATATGGGACATGGTAGGCACATCTTCGCTAGGGTATAGAATGACAATTCAGAGGTAGTATGGACGTGAAATGTTTTCTAGGGAGTTATGACAACACGAGGTCATCATAGAAGAGATGACTACTCAGAGGTGATATGGACGTGGTAGACGTGAATTTCGCTAGGGTGTAGGAAGATAACTCAGAGGTGATATGGACGTGAATTATTTTTCTACTGGATAAACTGGTGAATTCCTTTAACAGAATCCATGAATACCCACCGGGGATGTGGGAGCCTATGCTGGCTTGAAACTCAGACATAGTATTTCTTCAGGAACTTGTCGTTGATTAGCATCATTAGTAAGTCGCCATTGGGTTTGGCCAGCCGGTAGGCACCACTGGAGTAGACCATCTCTATGACGAATGGTCCCTCCTACTTGGGCTTGAACTTCCCAGCCGTCTTGTGAGTCATTACCATCGGTCTTCGAACTGATAAGATAAGGTCACCCACTTGGAATGTTCTTTTCTGAACTTTCTTGCTGAAGGCCCCGAAAATTTGAGCTTGGTAAAGCTCGATTCGTTATTGAGCTAGCAGGCATTTTTCATCCAACGTCTCTAACTCTTGTAGTCGTCGGCGTTGATTGTCCTCGTCAATCAGCTAGTTGGTGATAGCTACCCGTAAGGACGGGATATGGATCTCCAGGGGAAGCACTGCCTCGCTTCCATAAACAAGAGAGAATGGTGTGTTGCCCGTGGGTGTTCGAACGGTCGTACGGTAAGTCCACAGATATTCACCAAGCTTCTCATTCCAGTCGCACTTATTAGAAGAAACAACTTTCTTAAAAAGTTTGATGATAGTCTTGTTGAATACTTCGGCTAGTCTGTTTGCTGTAGGATTGTAAGCCGTTGATGCCACATTCTGTATTGGATTTTTATCGCAGAATCGATGGAAAGCATAGCTCATGAACTGAGGACCATTATCGTGGATGATCCTTCGAGGAATGCCGAAGCAGTATATGACGTGATGTTTGACAAAGCTGATCACTTTTGCAGTTTTTACCTCGGCCAGAGGTACTGCTTCTGCCCACATAGAAAAGTAGTCGATGATGGCAAGTATGAACCGGTGTCCTCTAGAGGATGGTGGACTGATCGGCCCAATGATGTCCATTTCCTATGCATCAAACGGCCAGGCGACCGTCGTAGGGGGCAGAAACTCTGAAGGTCAGTGGATGAAGTCAGCATGCAACTGACATACTCAGCACTTCTTTGCATAATCAATGGCATCTGCCATCATAGTGGGCCAGTAGTAGCCCATGCGACTCAATCGGTCTTGCAACTTAAGACCCGTCTGATGGGCACCGCAGGTGCCATCGTGTGCCTCCATGAGTGCTTCTTATGCTTCTATCTTGGACAAACATCGCAGGAGAAGCCCGTCATATGAACGATGATATATCATCTTGGTAGTTGTGTCGTAGAAGAATCGGAGAGAGCGTCTCTTGACAGAAGTAGCTTCCTTTAGATCTTAGAGTAGGATCTCGTAGACTGCGTAGTCTATGAACGGAAATCACCAATCCCAAACGTCCATATTAGTGTCTATTTGTACTGAGTAACTCAGACACGTATGTAGATTGTTCTTTGGGCAAATCAGCTCTCGACCCATTACCGTAACGGTATATTGGGTTCCGACAGGAGCTGCTAGAGAAGCGACGAGGCCAGCGAGTGCGTCGGCCTCCAAGTTTTGTAATTGAGGTACATGTTCTATCAAAAACCCTGTAAAGGTAGAGATGATGTCGATTGCTGCCTGGTGGTTTGGAACCAGATCTTCATATTAGACGTCGTATTGTCCCCGAACCTAGTTGATAATCAATTTCGAGTCGCCATAGGCCTCGATGCAGTCAACCCCCAACTGTTTAGTGAGCTGGAGAGCGATGATGAGAGCGTTATACTCAGTAATGTTATTGGTGCATGATTCCAAGATAGAAGATGCACAGTGGATAACCAAGCCATCGGGAGTGATGAGGACTACTCCGACCCCTACAATAATCTCGCCTTTGGGCCATGTTCTTGAAGCACCGTCAAACCAGGTTATCTGAGATGGCATTGGAGTCTAAGACCTCATCTGGGATGTCGTCATAGAGCTTTGATGTCTCTGGCACGGGGTGCGCTGCTAAAAAGTCGACCAATGCTTGGCCTTTGACTGTCTTTTGTGGGATGAACACCATGTCATAAGGAGTCAAAAATATTGCCCATGTGGCTAACCGTGAGTTTATGGCCCCTGACTTGGTCATGAGGACCCTGAGGGAGTTGACTCGGAAGATGACGTGGATCGTCTGTCCGGTCACATAATGACGCATCTTCTTGATGGCGAAGAGCAGGGCAAGACACTCCTTCTCCACAGGATTATACCGATGCTCGGCCCCAATCATGGTCTTGCTGAGGTAGTAGATTGCATGTTCGTAGCCTTTATTGCTCCTCTGGGCTAGCAAAGCACCGAGAGAATGGTCCATGGCTTGGACGTACAGCAAGAAAGGTTTCCCCATGACTGGTGCCACCAGTACTGGAGGACTAGTAAGGTACTGTTTGATGTCATCGAACGCACGCTGGCATTCTTCTGTCCAGACAAAAGAAACTCCTTTCTTCATCAGTTTGGTGAAAGTCTGACATCTACTAGAGAGATTTGCTATGAATCTTTTGATATATACTAAGAGCCCTTACAGGCCTCGGAGTTCACGGAGATTCTTCGGAGGAGCCATGACCAAGATCGCCTTAGTCTTCCCTGAGTCTATATGAATACCCTTGGCTGTGACGATAAAGCCCAAGAATTTGCCACTGGAGACTCCCATAAATGACTTGGTTGGGTTCATCTTCAGTTGATGTGTTCGTATTAAGTCGAACACTGTTCTCAAGTCGTCCAAGTGACTGGATTTCTTTTTGCTTTTGACGGCAATGTCATCAACGTAATATTCTACCATCTTTCGGAGGTGCTTGCGAAATATGGTGCTCATTGCCCGCAGATATGTTGCTCCCACATTCTTTAACCCGAAGGGCATTACTGTATAACAGTATATCCCTTTTGGACTCTAAAATAAAGTATGTTTTCTGTCTTCGAGAAACATCTTAATTTAGTTATAGCCTGAGAAACCATCCATAAAGGACATACATTCGAAGCCACAAGTGTTTTTGATCATCACGTCGGTGATCGGAAAGGAAAACTCGTCTTTTGGGCAGGCCGAGTTGAGATCCCTGAAGTCTATGCAGACCCAAATTTTTTCATTCTTCTTAGTGACTGGAACAATGTTGTCCACCCAATCTGGGTGTTGTTCTTCACGAATGAAGCCACTCTCTAAGTTTTTGTCGACTTCTTCCTCGATAGCATCCATGATGTTAGGGTAAAAATGATGTTATTGCTGTTTGACAGGCTTAGCATCGGGTAGGATGTTGAGACGGTGCATGGCAACTTGCGGGTCTAAATCTGACATGTCTTCGTAGCTCCATACAAAGACGTCGATGTATTCTCGGTTAAGTTGTTTAAGCGATTCTTTGTCTTCCTCTGTCAAGCTTTTACTAATGAAGATGGTTTAGGGGAAACCTCATCTCCTAGATTGACTTGGACGACTTCGTCTTCAGTGGGAGATTTGCGATGTTTGAAGCGCCGTTCCATTGGGATCCCAGGCGTTGAGCCCAAGGTTCATCCTCGAATTATTCTAGTATTTGGTCTTCATCCTCGACTAGGGATCTGCAGAGACCATATTAACAGAGAATATCTTCTTGAGGGCTTGGCCGATACTGGTATCTGAATCCCAAGTTGAAGAATCGGAGGAGTGTGAATGCATCATGGCCTCCGGCTTCGAGCTCTCTGAAGTTATTGTGGGTGTAACATAACCCAACCCCCGACGAGTGCGCTGATAATAGTTTTGGAACTTTCCCTTTGGAGTACGAAGTCGCAAGGGAAGGCGTCAGCCTTTGCCAAAGTTTAGTCCTCTGTCACTGTTCAAGTCGTAACCATTTTCTGGATGAGGTTTTTGGATTGATTAGTGTAACGGTAGAGTTGCATCTTACCCTTATCGGGTTCTTGTTCTGCCGGAGCCAGTCGCTGAGGGTGCTCCAATCAGCCGAAGATGATGGGTTCCTCCTCCTTCCTCCTTTCTGGAACCAAGAAGTAGGCCCCTTGAGAATGGACAACTCGACTTGCGAGGTTGGCAGTTGTCACTTGTGTTTGCAGCATATATAGAGTGTTGTCTAAGAAATACCTAGTGTTCTAATGAGCACAAGAGTAATTCAAAGGCAACTTCCTATTAATAAAATAAAAAAATTTATCCCGAGGGATTACATCATCTAAATAATGTGCTTCGATATTGCATATGTAGTCTCCCAACTCTTCATCCGTGAGCACCAGGACTGTTGTAAGAGAAATTGGAGGACATTTCCCTTTCAGCTTGACTACCAAGGGGGCTACAATCGGAGGTTCGTGTGACCTTAGAGTTGGCTTTAGAGCCTTCCGGGGAAGCCTTATTTGCATAGCCTCTTGGCCAGCCTCTAACATGGTCGAGGATGATCAGGCCGGAGCTTTGCTCGGGAGCTTAATGACGAGAAGAGCTGATGTCTTGTGAGGTTTCCCCCTCAATCTGTAACACCCAGTTTTTTGAAATTGGGGTATTTTTGAAAATTTATTATTTTTATTATTTATTAATGGTATTTTAGTCATGATATGATTTTTGGTGATCTTTAGTTATTTAAAACTATTTTCTAAGTCACGACTTATGACTTTGTGATTTTACTAGTAAACCCTAGTGTAAATCCTAGTTATTCCATAACCTAGAGACTGCCATGACCATGTAAGCCTAACCAAGTGATTAGGATACCATTTGAGCACTTTTTAGCCTAAAAGGGTATTTTGGTAATTTACTAGATTTTATTGAGATTATGTGTTTTTAATATTATTTTAATTGTTGTTAAGTACCATGATTAGTCCCTAACCTATCTTACCCTAATCTAGAGGTTAGCTACTAACCTAGAAGCTTGAGGATGGATAATTAGTCAAGGGTTAAAGTAATGTAAATATCTAGATATTACTTTTTAGATATTTTAGAAAACCTAAATATCTATTCCCTTAGTCAAAGACTTAGGGGCTAAGCTAGCAAGGTGGAAAGGGCCCTAAATATCTACTCCCTACCCCCCCATGGCAGCCAACCCATGCCCCCATCCTATATGCACACCCCCCCCCCTTCATTCATGCCTCCTTTTCATTTCACAAAAACCTAGTTTTCTACACAACTTCACACCTTCACCATTTAACCAAATTAGCTCCAAATTGAGCCTAGTTTCTTGCATTGGAACCCCCTACCATTGAGGATGCTAAGGGATGCTAGCTAGCAAGGTTGAAGATCAATTTGGCCATCTCAAGTGAAGAGGACACCCCCCCCTCCAAAAAAAACCTTGTTTTCATTGAGTTTTCACTCAATAGGTAAACACTCACAAAACCTATTAAGATTGTGTTTTCTCGCCATGGTTGCATGCATATAGGTATACCCTAGCTGTGGGTCAAGTTTGGTAAAATTTAGGGTTGGTTTGGTGTCCGTATCGGACACGTATCCTAGGCTATTAAACCTTGTTTGATAAAATGCCACAAAGGATTTTATTTTGTTAAAATGTAAAACTAATTACATTTTCTTGTAGCCCTAGACTAGTAGAATATATACCTAGTTGACTGAGCACAATTTACATTCTTTTTCGTGTCCAAATCGAACACGAACCCACGTTTTTGTACTGCACACTGACACAGAAAATCCCCTGCTACTCGACCCTGTTTTCTCTCTCCTCACGCCACGTGGACACGTGCCATTTGGCACAGAGGTGGAGGCAACCTCTGACATGCCCCCCCCCCTCAAGTATCACGGCTTCTCGTGTCGTGTCGAGGAAGTTCTGACACTAACACGAGATTTATACTGAACTATGCACACCGTACAGTGGACACTTTGCACGTGTCGTGTCGCACGGACACGCTACGTGGGCATCTCGTGATGACACGAGGAGGTAGCCCATCATGTGGCGAATACATAGATACGAGCACGTGGTGTGTCGTGTCCTGTGTCACGAATATGAGGCACTTGCATCGCTGCATGATGCTGCGCATAGTAGCGTGTATCAGTCGAGTTTCCTCGACTGATACGGTGTTCGTACCGTGTCCTGGAGTGACGTGGACACGGGGCAGGCACTTGGACACGTGCACAACCCCTAGGTGAACCTTCGTGCACAAGCACGAGACATGTGAGTGTGTGTGTCGTGTCCTAGAGTGAGTTGCACACGTGCACGACACTGTATATATGTGTGTGTGTCAGTTTACCCGATTGGGTTTTGGTGAGTTTTGACACATCAAATTGTGTCGTGGTGTCGTGTCAGGCACCTAGGACACTAGAGGACACTGTGGGACACGATTACCAACCAAGTGTTGGGGACCTTAGTCGGGTTTTGAGGATGTTTTTAGGTTTACCCCCAACTCACTATTCTGTCCCATTTTCCAGATTTTGGGATAATTCCTAGTTTTCAAAAATTAATTTCAAATTAATTTTTGTTATGTTTTATACATATAATTATATGTTTTCAGTGTATGTATACGTAGTGTATGTATATGTGTGTGTGTAGGTGGGATTTGAGTGTATATACATGCGTATATATGTAGATATGAGTATGTGTACATATGTATACACATATATGTATATATATAGGTGTGTGTGTTATGTATGTGTGTGTGGGTTGGTTCCAGTTCCAGAAATCTGGACAGAACCCCCTTGTATCAGTTCACCCTCTCTATCTCTTTCACTTTAATTCACTCTCTTTCATTTTCTTCTCTCTCTATATATATGTATTATATATAAGTTTGTATATATATATATATATATATATATATATATATATATATATATATATATATATATATATATATACAACACAACTACATAGGCCTATAGCCTATGTAATACTCATATACCCTATAGGTATCTATATATAGACACAAAATATAATCTAATACAAATATATATATCATTTATATATATATATATATATATATATATATATATATATATATATAAATATATATATATATATATATATATATATATATATATATATAAGGTTATATATATATATATATATATATATATATATATATATATATATATATATATATATATATATATTGTATAGAGATAGATACCTATAAGTTATTAGCCTATGGTCTAAGTTACTAGCCTATGGCCATTAGGGGCTAACCCTAATTGACCTAATGACCCTTGTTGACTAGAGTTGACCAAAGTCAACCTTAGGTCAAACTTGACCTATTTAACCTAGAATTGACTAGGATTAACCTAAAATGACTAGTTTAACTAGTCTGGCCATGTTTGACCTAACTTGACTAGTAGACCTAGTTGACTAGATAATTGACCATTGTTGACCAAAGTCAACTATAGGTCAACCATGACCTAATTGACCTAGAGATGGCTTGGATGAACATAGAAGGACTTGTTGACTAAAGTTTGACTAAACCCTAACTAGTTGATTAGGTTTGACCATATGGGTTATATAGATAGTTACATATAGATTAAGATATGTATGAGGTTAAGTGGAATACTTAAGAGTTGTGTCATGATTTGTGTTAGCCTTAGAGATTGACTAGAAGTTGACCATTAGTCAAGATTGACCTAATTACCTTGTTGACTAGTCTATATTTGACCAAAACCTTAGTTAGTCTAAGTTTGACCTAGACTTGACCTAGCTTGATCATGTTGACTAGTATTTGACTAGTCTGACCATTGTTGACCAAAACCCTAGATAACTTGACTAATTTGACTAGAATGTTGACCAAGAGTTGACTTTAATCTAGATTTGACTAACCTTGACTTGTTTGACCTTATTTGACTTTATTTGACTTAGTTTGATTTCCTATGACCTAGTATGACTTCCTGTGACCTAGTTTGACTATTAGAGTTGACCAAGAGTTGACTTTTAACCAGATTGACCTAGAATCATGTAGTATGCATTGTATACTCTATTTTTACCATTTTAGATACATTGTGACTTGTATTGCTCTGATTAGGAGCCATACATCTCTTCTCAGGCAGTATATCCTCTTCAGACATTCAGTTATCAGGCGAGTACATTCTCTGACCGTTTTATACTTGCCAGGATTTATATTCTTGCTCTAGATTACTTTACTTGATGCTGACACAATTGTTATCATGGATTGGTACTATATAGATCTTTTCATGAGATGTTATCCCTCTCGGGAGTATCAGATACTTTTGTCACGTGTGTTTCACTTACATCATGTATCTCATGCTTCTATTATCATGTATCTTCATGTATCAGCTAGTGACTCATGTACTCTCATGATCACCGAGCCTTCATGAATCTTCATGAATCACTCATGTATCACCCATTTATGGGCTTATCACAAATCTTAACATAACCTGAATGGATCCTTGTGTATTGATTGGGGAAACGGGGGAGTAGAAGTGGACATGTGAATAATTCCAAAGTAGTGTAATCATGTGCAAACTCAGTAGTATAATCATGTATAAATTCTAGCCATTCACATACCTATCTTGTACTCTACATCACTAGCCACTTACAGTTCTCTATATACAGTAGATATTTTATTACAGTTATCTCTTTTACTACATGTATCTTCCTTCAGCGTTTCCTGTATTTTACTCTATTGCATGCTTTATATTTCCTATCATACTATGCACTGTGTGAGATGTATTGTGCTCGTTCCTGTCCTGACTGGACCTGTTGAAAATATTACAGAGGATGAGGATGAGGCCCTGGTGTCTACATATTATGGAGCAGGACTAGATGACACTTATGTTGTGGACCCTCAGCAGGATCCACCTGCAGCTGAGGATGTTGCCCCAGTAGTCTAGGCTAGTTTAGCTAGACAGTCTTTTCTATATTATCATTTTGTCTCACGTTCTGAGTTGTATTTTGAGATGTTGAGATGTACAGACTCTTAGACTTATTTTGTATATTGGGTTGACATTCTGGATGTCATGTTATCCTAGACACTTAGACTTATTTCATCTTTTGTACTGTTCTCTTGAGTTACTGTCTATCTATCTATCTTTCATTCTTCTACCCTAGATGTGATTGAGATTGTATACTATTATGTTACCTCCATTCGGAGAGTATATACTGTACAGGTACCTTTATATTGTTAGATGATTGACCTAGGAAAGCGTTCTACCGCCGACACTGCGGCGTAGGCTGGACGTACCCACTTCTCGTGCCCTTACCCTAGGGTGCGGGTCGTGACACAATCGAACCCTCAATGGTTCTTCAGCGATAGCTGTGTTTTCTGCCCCATCGTCGGTATCATTGGCGTCGTCGTCCCATGGGACTGATTTTTACAGATCAGCATCTGTACAATATGCTTCGAGTCCTCGAAAGGGATCGATGTCAGCGAACTCGGTCTTGATAGTCCCGTCGCTGGCCACATACTTCATGCACTGATGGAGAGTGGAGGGTACGATCATCTATTCATGAATCTATAGTTATCCCAATAGCATGTTATAGTTTATATCGACGTCAATGACGTAGCAAGTAACATCAGTCTGGAGATCGCCTATTTGGCATTTCAGGCGGATCTTGCCCAGGGGTTCACTTTTTCCAGCGTTGAAAACGCTGATTGTAGTGTTCGAAGTAGTTAGCCGATGCATCGGGATCCCCAAAGCTTGGAGTAAACTCCGAGGGATGATGTTGAGAGAAGAGCCATGGTCGATGTGGATGCGATCGACCTTAATGGCACCAGCATACCCCGTATAGTACAGGGGTCGGTTGTGCTGATTGTTTTACAGTAGCATGTCCTGCTGAGTGAAGGTGGTGTTAAGGATCACCTCGACCACACTATGAAAATGTAAATATTCAGCAGGATTATTGTCACGACCCGCACCCGCTTTTCCAGATACGAGACGTGTCCAAGCCAGCCTACGCCGCAGAATCGGCGGTAGAACGTTGTCACGGCCAAGATGCTCAAAATCACAAAATAACATTTATTGCTCATTCACTTTTCTAAAATTTATTACAACAATTACAATATTTATATTGGAAAGAAAATACAATATTCTTACACATTTGATAAAAATAATACCACTGCTATCTATTTCTAGGTTTATGTCTGCAAGTACACCCGTATCTCCCCAAAGCTAAGTGAATCCACGGCTAACCTGAAAATGTTAGTTTCCAGTTAGGAATGGAACAAGCACACAAACCGACGGCAATGCGAGAACACAATAGAATTAACAAGACATAAAAATAGCATATGAGAGATAAAAACTAGAAGATACTGATAACATGGCACGGTGGAGAAGACAAGGAAAACAAATAAAATAAAACTACCTATGTGGTATGAAATATCCGTTTCGACTTGTGAACGGCTAAGGGGTAAATCCGGCACCCTGTACGTGTCGTGTGTAGCTGCTATTCTCTACGAAAGACATGGGGGATAGTTCTGGGTAGATCATATGTGTACTAAGATATTTTCCCTCCTGACTACTCCGTGTGACGAGCGTGTCAACAAGCAGCAAGACATATGTATAAACATGAAATAAAAAGACTACTATGAATCGAAAAGCAATCAGAAAGTGTACTTGCCTGAGGTCCTTAGCTGGTGAAACCGACAATCCCGTTGCGTTTGGAATAGTCGACTTAGCCTAGGGTAATGTTCGGGTTGCAAGAAAATAGGAAATTATCGATTAGTTACGATCATAGATAATTTAAAGGAGATTTCTACCTTAGAGAAAAAGTAATTATTTAATTATAAAATACTTATATACTTTGAAAATATATTTATAACTTATTTGGAAGAATTTATAAACTATATATGGGAACAAATGATATGTAGGCCCAATGGTTCAAATATCAAATATTTACATACATTAGCTCAACCGTTCATTGAAATAAATACTTATTTCTATAAGACCTTTAGTCAAGCACTTATATATATTTTAGAAATCATCTATAATCTAATTAGAAAATTGTTTATACTATTTGAAAATGAAAATCAGCCAAAATATTCTTGGATAGATACTATTAGTAGTTAAAACCACAAATGCTTGAAATCTTGGAATCAATATAATATTTTTGTTAGAAGATAATTTTGGAATATAATATATAAATTTAAAAATAAATAATAATGTTATTAATAATTGTAATAATAATAATAATAATAACAATACTATTAATAATACTACTTATAATACATATCTATACATTGTCAGCCCAAAAATCAAAGCTTTTCCATTGATCAGCGTTAATCAAAGCTATTAATCAAACTCACACTTATTCTCATTGATCTGGCCCAATATCTTATGGCTGGAAACCCAAAACAAAACTGACAAAATAAAATAAAAGCAAAAATAAAACTCAAGCCCATTTGAATTGGGCCCAACAACCTAGCCCAAAACACTTAACAAAAGAAATGAAAAGAAAACTAAAATAAAATAAAGCAAATCCTCTCTTCCCTGTGGAAGAGAGAGAAAAACTTTAGACAACAACAAAAATAAAAGGAAGAAGAAGAAGCTGAAGAGGGAAAAAGAGGAGCGGGGCTCACATAGGGATTTACTCGGCCAGGGGCTCCGGCTCGGAGCCACACCGGCAGGGCGAAGGAGACTCCGAGCGGAGGCGGGGCCAAGTTCGGGCGGTGCCAGCGAAGGGATCTCGGTGGCGGATCTGTCAATTCGATGCGGCTAAGCGCGTAGGTTCGGTGGCGGCGCAAGGGCGGGCTCGGCGGAGCACGGGCTCGACGCACGGTGTCAACGCCGCCCTATCTCCGGAGAGGGGCGTCGGCTGCTTGTTGCCAGAGCCTCTGGTGGCGGCTCACTCACGGTGCTGAGGCACGACGACCGCAGGGTCGGGCCACTGGACCAGCGCGGATGCACGGACGACGTACAGACCGCCCGCTAGCCATCCACGGGGTTGCTGCTGAACCCAAATGAGGACTTCGCAGGCACCGTCGACCGAGTTGGCCGAAGGGATACGATGCCAGAGGAACGAGGTCAGGATTAGGTTATGGTCAGGATTGTATTTTGGTTTTGTATATTTGATGGTGTGTCCTGATGTTTTAGATACAGAGGGGATAGTATGGTTGTAGTTGACACAGACATGTCGACACGATGGTGATGGTGGTGGTATTTTGTTTGTGGTGGAGGCAGTATGGTTATGGCAGGTTAATAGTGGTGGCGGTGGAACGGTCGGGGTTGGCCTGGGCTGATCGGGAGTGATGGGCTATGGTGGAGGAATTCTTGGCGTGGTGGACGGGAAGTCGGGGATGATGGCCGGTGGCGATGAAGGTGTAGTGGTGGTCGTTATTGGCGTGATGTATGCTGATTATGGGACGGGGATTGGCCGGTTGGTTGGCTGAGAGTGATGGTTTATATATAGTATGCATAGAGATAAGATTGGCTTAGGAATAATCCTATCATGATTAGGATTTGAAAATCAAGATTAGGTTAAAATGCTTCTTTAAATATAAACTAGAATATTCGACTTGAGAAAGATTTAGCCTATTAAATAGATTATTAAACAAATAATCTTAAGTTATATGAATCAAATCATAATATATTAATAGATAGTATTATTAGTTTAAATAATATTTTAAGCAATCCAAACCATACTCGAATTATAAAATAGATCCATATCATTTATGTTAGGGTTATATACTAAAAGCATCACTTTTGTAGTAACCTTATTTCTTTAAATTTTGAATGAGAATCATATGGGCAAATGTTTGTATATTGTATTTGTTGCAAGTGTTAATGCAAATGTCTGATATTCTATATTGTAGATAATATGGTGTGTGGTGTCACACAGAAGATTATATTATCAGTTTCCTATGGAGTATATAAATAGTTCACAACCTAGATGGACTTGGACAATCTATTGAAAAGGTTGTAGTGTAATCTGGTATTAGTCTATCTTGACTATAGGTTTACACTAGTACACTTTGTGTGTATTGAACAGGACCACTTGAGGTTGTTCTCTTTGTACTGACTACATAAGAGAACAAATACCTCTGTTATTATGGATCCTTGTACTCTTAATCCGGATATAATAACGGACATATATATGCAGTGTGTATTACTTTGACTCATAAAATAGTGAGATTCATTATGGATCAACAACCTCTATGAATTGGGTAATAACATTGTATGTATGATAGGCTGTTGATTATAAATGGAATACATGTCCCGATACATCGGGTTGATGATGTCCTCTTAAGGAGCTCATAAGGATTGTCATATAAACCCTGTAGGTGGATTATATTCGACATGACAAATAAAGTTGAGCGGTACTACTTAAGGATAAAAGATGTCGAATCAATATAGTTGTCAGTAACTTAATTTGATCGATAGACATACGATATCTTAACATGGGGAGCCAAACGAGCATATAATAAAAGGAGCCCACAAACATAATTTGGGATTAGGAAGGTAGTGCAACAATAGCTCATTAGTGGACCGAGCTATTGTTAATGGGCCTGGATTGTGTGTTCGGGCTGAACACGGGATATCCAGATCCGTTAGGAGGCCTAACCCTAATTTCTCCTCATGGTCCCTGTCGTAGCCTATATATATCCTCTATTCTCTGGCCGCCAGATTACTGATCAGAAATCTAAAATTTTTTCTAAATTCGTGATTCACGTAAGGAGAGAAAGAGAGGGCTGCCAAGGAAAAGAAAAGGTTAGGAGATCGCCGCCCATACGACGTCCAACTTGAGGAAGGAATACGTGCAGAAGATCTTGGGGTCGTCCGTTCGAGACGGCCAGGAATTACTTGTCTCCTTTCCGCCGCAGGTATAATTCGTGAACCCTAGTTTCCACCTATGAAGGGTTAGAACACGTATTAGATCTGTTTAACTTTCTATCGATCAATACGCACACCAAAGGAAGGGTCCTGGGAATCCCCAGTTCTATCAATTGGTATCAGAGCCACTTTGGATCTACGTATTGATTGATACGTCCATGTTGTCCAATAAAACCTGCACTATGTAATAGTCGGTAGATGTAGATCTGTTCTAACTTGGTTTTGCAAGCATCTTAGATCCAACTATTATGGTCCAATACATGTCTTTTTGATGTGTTGTTTAAACCACGGACATATCGTGGATGTTGTTGTTGCTGTGGATGTAATTAAAATCACAAGGGTTGTTCGTGCTTATTATTTTAATTTTTCAATCTAAATTATGTGTGAACTCCTTCGGGAGGCATAGGATTGATGTAATTTTAATTATTTTTGATCAATCGTGATGGCGGTGGTGGCTGTTTCTGACGTCGGATGAGATGCTGGTTTTAAGCATTCCAGAGGCAGACAGATGATTTTCGATGAAGGAATCGACAGCCAAAACCTTAAAAAAAAAATCGGGACGTTGCCCCGAACCCCGCGACCTGACCGGACAGGTCGAACCCTGTATAGATCTGCGCAGCGCCAGATTTTGGATTCGGATAGTTGAGGACGGAGCAGCAAAGATGACCATAATAGTTGGATATTTTTTCTTATTTTTGTCATTTTGCTTTTTCTGATTATGCATGTTTATTATTGTGTGGTTGTTTTTTTTGAAAAACCAAGCCTACATTAATAATGGACAACATGGACATAATATCAACCAGTAGAAAAACCTTCATTGTTAAATAACTAAGTGGGAGAGGATTTTTATTTAGTATAAATCCTATGGTCTCCATTACTGGTTTGTATGTGATGTAATTATACTTGCGTGTTGGCTATAGTGCTTTCCTCCATATCGGATGAGTATAATTATGGATCACCAGTACAAACTTCCTTAGGGATAATTGTAGAAAGTTACCTAGTATGTGTTCACTTCTCCATCTGAAGAAACTCATTACAAGGTAATGGACTTAGTATTAAGTAATGGTATACACTTAGATACAAATAATGGTATCCTCCCCATCGGAGTCACTGCTATTATTTGTATGACCAGAGCAAGACCAGTATATTAATTTTATTTGTCATAAAGTTATATTGACATGATAGTAAAATTAATAAGAAAAATCTACTTGAACAAAGTTGAATTTGTATACGTCCACACTATCGTGGCATGCTAAATTTATGGTGTTCAAGGTGTTGGTGAATTTCTTATTATTGTTTTGAGGAAATCAATATTTAGTTAATTCAAAAAGTTTTTTTACCCTACATAATTTTATTTATGTGATTCTCAGGATTTCAAAAATGGGTTCTTTCAGTCCACTTATGGTGATTCTTAAAGAAAACAAACTTACTGGACCTAATTATATTGACTGGAAACGTAATTTGGACATTGTTCTGACTGCTGAGGAGTAAAAATATGTACTTGTTGAGGAATGCCCACCTAAGCCTGATGCTAACTCTGATGAAGAGGTCAAAGAGGCTTATAAGAAGTAGAAAAAGGCAGATGAGATGGCGCGGTGTTATATTCTGGCATCTATGTCAAATGTACTGCAACATCAGCATCAGGCCATGGCCACAGCTTATGACATGATGTATAACCTCAAGGAACTCTTCGGACATCAGAGTAGAGCAGCTAGGCAGTTTGCTATGAAATGTTTGATGAATACAAAAATGGCTGAGGGTACACCAGTAAGGGATCATGTTCTCAAGATGATGGGTCATCTGAATAAGATGGAGATCCTTGGAGCTGAAATCGATGGGGAATCCTAGGTCGATATCATTCTCGGGACTCTGCCTAAAAGTTTTGACAATTTTTGCCTTAATTACAACATGAACAAAAGGTTGTATAGTTTGGCAGAACTTGCAAAAGAGCTACAGGATGCTGAATCTCTCTTTAGGCAGAGTGGTCATATTTTTATTTCTGAAAAGGCTTCTACTT
This sequence comes from Iris pallida, assembly GCA_029216955.1. Lineage (NCBI taxonomy): Eukaryota > Viridiplantae > Streptophyta > Magnoliopsida > Asparagales > Iridaceae > Iris > Iris pallida. The sequence goes on along the minus strand of JANAVB010009596.1, from coordinate 16,979,365 downwards.
CTAAGCCGAAAGGCGGTAAGAAGAAGAATAACATTCAGAAACAGGCAAACTCAGCAAAGAAGGGCATGGGACCTCAAGGCGCGGTGAAAAAGTCAAAAGGCAAATGTTTCAAGTGCAAAGGGTCAGGACATTGGAAGACTGATTGTCCACTTCTCAAACAAGGAAACAAAGAAGGTATATCTCATTTACTAGTAGTTGAAACATGTTTAGCAGTATTATCTACCGGCACCTGGTGTGTAGATACAGGAGCCACTAATCATGTCTGCAATACATTGCAGGGGTTCCAGGAAACCAGACGGCTCAGTGATGGAGAGATATGCTTGTTCATGGGTGATGCTACAAAAGTATCGATCATTGCATTAGGAGATGTTACTTTATCTTTTGGTAGAAATAAGTCTTTGACATTGAGAGATTGTCTTTATGCACCTTCACTTAGAAGAAATTTAGTTTCTGTTTCTATGTTAGTTAAGGATGGATATTCAGTTTATTTTAATAACAATATTGTTATTAGAAAGAATAAACATTTTATCTATTCTGGTGCATTGGTTGATAATTTGTATGTCATTAATCCTATTTCGCCCACAATGCAACTTATGGAAATGAATAATATGTCATCTAACTTAAATAAGAGAAAAGAACCTTCTTGTATGAACCAAACATATCTTTGGCACTTATGATTGGGGCATATTAACCTAAGAAGGATTCAAAGACTGGTTGAAGATGGACCTTTGAGTTCATTGGAAGTGGAGGCACTACCAGTCTGTGAATCCTGCTTGGAAGGTAAACTGACCAAAAGGCCTTTTACGGCAAAGGGGTATAGGGCCAAAGATGTGTTGGAATTGGTTCATTCTGATTTATGTGGACCCATGACTATCCAAGCTAGAGGTGGCTTTGAATATTTTGTCACATTTATTGACGATTATTTAAGGTATGGATACATTTATTTGATGCGCCATAAGTCTGAGTGCTTTGAGAAATTCAAAGAGTACAAGGCTGAAACGGAGAAACGTCATGGAAAATATATCAAGTCATTACGATCAGATCGTGGTAGCGAGTACCTTTTTGGAGAGTTTAGGGATTATTTATTAGAGGCTGGGATTGCATTCCAATTGACTGCACCTGGAACGCCCCAATAGAATGGTGTAGCCGAAAGAAGGAATAGAACTCTTATGGAGATGGTTAGATCAATGATGAGTTATTCGAATTTGCCAGATTCGTTTTGGGGATATGCCTTAGAGACTGCAGCTTATATTTTGAACTTGGTTTCTTCTAAGTCAGTACCTCTTACTCCCACAAAGCTGTGGATTGGGCGTAAGCCTAGTCTGAAATATGTTCGCATTTGGGGTAGTCCAGCACATGTGCTGAATGGGAACGCAAATAAGTTGGAATCTCATACAGAAGTACGCTTGTTTGTAAGCTATCCAAGAGGAACGAAAGGAGGTTTATTTTATAGTCCTAAGGATCAGAAGGTCATTGTTAGCACCAATGCCCAATTCTTAGAGGAAGACTATGTGATGAACCATAAACCCACAAGTAGAGTTGTTCTAGAAGAACTGAGACGTGAGACACCAAGTACTTCAGTACCAACAATACAAGAGGATGAACCACAAATAACTGCATAATGTGTCACAAATGTTACACCACAACCGATAGTGCCTCGTCGTAGTGGGAGGGTTGTGATACAACCTGATAGATATATGTTCTTGGGAGAGTCGTCAGACTTCATCCCTGAGGAACAAGATTATGATCCATGTACCTACAATGAAGCACTCCAAGATAAAGATGCAGAGTCTTGGCAAAAAGCAATGATATCTGAAATAGAATCTATGGATTCTAATCAGGTCTGGGAGCTTGTAGAACCACCCGTTGGTATAAAAGCCATTGGATGCAAGTGGGTCTATAAGAGAAAAAAAGGATCAGACAGTAAGGTTGAAACCTTTAAAGCTCGGCTTGTAGCAAAAGGTTTTACTCAAAGAGAGGGTATCGATTATGAGAAAACATTTTCTCCTGTAGCCATGCTTAAGTCTATTCGAATTCTTTTATCTATTACAGCTCATCTCGATTATGAGATTTGGCAAATGGATGTCAAGATAGCTTTCCTTAATGGAAGTCTTGAGGAAGACATCTATATGAAGCAACCAGACGGGTTCATTGAAAAGGGCCAGGAGCATCTTGTTTGTAAGCTCAAGAAGTCCATTTATGGACTTAAGCAAGCTTCCAGATCTTGGAACATATGTTTTGATCAGGTGATAAAATCCTATGGACTTGATCAATGTCAGGATGAATCATGTGTATACAGAAAGTATGACGGAAACGTGGTGGTGTTCCTAGTACTTTATGTGGATGACATCTTGCTCATTGGAAACAATATGAAGGTATTATCTGATGTAAGGGTATGGTTATCCAAACAGTTTGATATGAAGGACTTGGGAGAAGTAGGTCACATCCTTGGGATCAAAGTTCTACGAGATCGCAAGAAAATGATGTTGGGCTTATCCTAAGCTTTCTATATTGATACTATACTAACTCGTTTTAGTATACAAAATTCTATGAAATGTTTCTTACTTTTTAGACATGGAATTGCTCTATCAAAGGAGCAGTGTCCGAGGACACCTAAAGAGATAGAGAACATGAAGGCAGTTTCTTATGCTTCAGCAGTAGGAAGCTTAATGTATGCAATGCTATGTACGAGACCAGACATCTGTTTTGCCGTAGACATGGTCAGCAGATATCAGTCTAACCCAGGACAAGAGCACTGGACTGCCGTAAAGCATATTTTGAAGTACCTGAAAAGGACTAAAGAGTATATGCTAGTTTACCAGGCAAATAGTTTAGTTTCCTTGGGGTATACAGACTCAGATTTTCAGTCAGATAGGGATTCCAGGAAATCTACCTCAGGTTATGTATTTACATTGGGAGGTGGAGCCATTGTGTGGAGGAGTATCAAGCAAAAATGTATTGCTGATTCCACCATGGAAGTCGAGTATGTGGCAGCCTCTGAGGCAGCCAAAGAAGCGGTTTGGCTCAGAAACTTTCTGTTGGACTTGGATGTGGTACCTAGTTTGCCTAAGTCTATTACACTTTATTGTGATAATAGTGGTGCAGTTGCAAACTCGAAGGAACCACGAGCCCATAAGACAGGCAAACACATTGAACGCAAGTACCACCTGATACGAGATTTCGTAAAGAAAGAAAAAGTTGCTGTAATCAAGATAGCATCAGCCGACAACCTAGCTGATCCCTTTACAAAGAGCTTACCAGCTAAGGCTTTTGACAGTCATGTTGAGGGAATGGGAGTCAGATGTGTAGCAACATGGCTTTAAGTATAAGTGGGAGATTTGTAACAGTATACTGAAAAGCAATGCTTTGAGTATAAGTGGGAGATTGTTAGGGTTATATACTAAAAGCATCACTTTTGTAGTAACCTTATTTCCTTAAATTTTGAATGAGAATCATATGGGCAAATGTTTGCATATTGTACTTGTTGTAATTGTTAATGCAAATGTCTGATATTCTATATTGTAGATAATATGGTGTGTGGTGTCACACAGAAGGTCATATTATCAGTTTCATATGGAGTATATAAATAGTTCACAACCTAGATGGACTTGGACAATCTATTGGAAAGGTTATAGTGTAATCTGGTATTAGTCTATCTTGACTATAGGTTTATACTAGTATACTTTGTGTGTATTGAACAGGACCACTTGAGGTTGTTCTCTTTGTACTGACTACATAAGAGAACAAATACCTCTGTTATTATGGATGCTTGTACTCTTAATCCGGATATAATAACGGACATGTATATGCAGTGTACATTACTTTGACTCATAAAAGAGTGAGATTCATTATGGATCAACAACCTCTATGAATTGGGTAATAACATTGTATGTATGATGGGCTGTTGATTATAAATGGAATCCATGTCCCGATACATCGGGTTGATGATGTCCTCTTAAGGAGCTCATAAGGATTGTCATGTAAATCCTGCAGGTGGATTATATCCGACATGACAAACAAAGTTGAGCGGTACTACTTAAAGATAAAAGATGTCGAATTAATATAGTTGTCAGTAACTTAATTTGATCGACGGACATACGATATCTTAACATGGGGAGCCAAACGAGCATAAAATAAAAGGAGCCCACAAACATAATTTGGGATTAGGGAGGTAGTGCAACAATAGCTCATTAGTGGACCGAGCTATTGTTAATGGGCCTGGATTGTGTGTTCGGGCTGAACACGGGATATCCAGATCCGTTAGGAGGCCTAACCCTAATTTCTCCTCATGGTCCCTGCCGTAGCCTATATATATCCTCTATTCTCTGGCTGCCAGATTACTGATCAAAAATCTGAAATTTTCTCTAAATTCGTGATTCACGTAAGGAGAGAAAGAGAGGGTTGTCAAGGAGAAGAAAAGGTTGGGAGATCGTCGCCCACACGACGTCCAACTCGAGGAAGGAATACGTGCAGAAGATCTTGGGGTCGTCCGCTCGAGACTGCCAGGAATTACTTGTCTCCTTTCCGCCGCAGGTATAATTCGTGAACCCTAGTTTCCGCCTATGAAGGGTTAGAACACGTATTAGATCTGTTTAACTTTCTATCGATCAATACGCACACCAAAGGAAGGGTCCTGGGAATCCCCAGTTCCATCAATTTAAACGGTTAGCATAATAATATTTAAATAACATATTTTTAAATCAAATGATAGTTGGTTTTTGCTATATAAATAATATTCGGCGTCTTCGAATATTCTTAAAACATGTTTTTTTATTTGTCCAAAAACTCTATAAGATACTTATAACAATTTAAATCAATCTTCCAAATTAATCTTTAATAAAAATCCAAAGTAGTACATCCTTTACAATTCAAACAATACCATCTAATAAAATATATTTTTTATTAGCACTCTTAAAATATTTAATTTAGAACTAGTTTTCGATAAGAGAATCAATTAAAAATCATTCACAAAATCTCAACAAAAATTATCTTTAAGCGCAATAAATAAAATAAAAATAAATTTTAGAAAAAAATCAGGAAGGGAAGCTACAATTATCCTTGGGAGGTTGCACCTGAGTGAGGAAGGAGTCAGCATTCTTTAAAGCTTCGCTGAGGGCGTCTCGAGTCTCTTTGGAGAGACGAAGAAGTTCGAAGAGTGATAGTCGAGCCAGAGTGTTGGCCAGCTGTGCCAATATGTCAAAATTGTAGGGCTTGATTGGCCCTACTGTCGAGTCTTTTCTTAGAGGCTTGTCAAAATGAACCTCTTTCTGTTTCTGTTTACCTGCAGCAGACGCTTGGGACGGGCCTGCTTCCGATGTGTCGAGGATGTTGGCCACAATGGGCGGAGGTATCTCTTTCTTTGGAGCTCGGTTCTCTTCTCGCTGGTGAGTCGAGCGAGTGGTAACCAGGGTATTATCAGTTGTCGTAGAGATCATGCGACACGATCTGACCTTCTTTCCCTTGACAGAACGCGTTGCAGGCGTCATCATGTCTGGAGTAAGATCAGGATAGATCAATATTACTTTAGCTCGCGACGTTATAAATAGGACGAGGCCTTAGGCGTTGTCACAGGCCGGTGGAAGATTGACTACTTCCATCGTCGCTCTCGGGATGGGGATGATGCCGTCTTGAGCTTCTGTTCTCAAAAAATTTCCAAACTGAAGAGTGACCATGTTGGCGGTAACAGTCTTCTCCTCATAGTCGAGTGAGATGATTTTAGCGTTGATGAGACGCTGGATTTGTCTTTTCAATATGTAACAATCACACGTCAAATGGTGGACATACTGGTGGTAGTGGCAGTATTTTAGATTGTCCACCTTTTCCACTTCATCAGGACGCTTAGGCGGCGGGAGCTGAAGTTTGCCACGCTTTTCCAACATATCGAAGATCTCTAGTGTGTCTTCATCATTGAAAGAGTAGGTCTCTTTCGGCCTCTACGCTTCGGTCGGCTTCGGGTTCGCTGATGTCGAACCTTTGGAAATGTTGACGATCGTGGCTTGCTTCCCTTTTCCGTCTTTGTTGCCGGATGAGCGCTTCCTTTTATCTTCGAGGGAGGGGAAGTTTAGTCCCAGCAATTGTGTATCATGTGCTTTGCTTTGAGCTACATCCCCCTCTATGATGAAAGGCGTCCACTCTATGCATGGAGCATTATGCCACAACTGGATCGCAGAAAGCATGTTCTTGCGGCAGGAGTCCACAAGCATGGACTCAGGTATACTAGGAGGTAACCTCAATACAGCCTGGCGAAAGTGCTCAATGTATGCGCGTACCGGCTCTTTCTCCTTCTGAACAATGTCCATGAGAGTCGACATCGTGATGTCCATTCCTCCTTCGTAGAATTGATTGAGGAATAGGTTTTTCAAGTCTTCAAAGGACGAAATACAGTTGTCCGGAAGGCTGTAAAATCATTCGTAGGCCACCCCTGCAGGGCTCCTACGAATATGTTTGTGAGGAGGGCATCATCCTTTGGTAGATGCCCCATAACTGAGGCAAAGTATATCAAGTATCGGCGGGGAGACTCCTTTGCATCGAACGGCGTAAGCGTCTGCGGATTATATTTGGGAGGATAGATCACATTATCCCATTCGGCAAGATATGGCTGCCGAATCTCCATATTTTGGAGTGTCGCTCGCTTTTCTTTGGCGTTATAGTGAGCATACAATTCTTTGATGGCCTGCTGCATTTCATTCGACATTGTAGGCCCGGTTGTTGATGGAGTAGATGATGCTGGCGCTGCCTGGCTCGCAATGGAATGCACATTGGACCCACCGTTAGCCGCTGGGTCTGGAGCAGGAGTGGAGCCAGAGGGGATCAATCTCTCCTTGATCTCCAGGACAACAAAAGCTAAGGACTTTATAGTAATGTTCAACGTGTTTAGGCACTCCTCGAAAACCTCTATACGTTTCTGCTGACTAGAACCTTTACTGCTTTTCACGTTGTTGTCACCTTCGACCATAAACACAGACACCATGTGTGGGTGGGTATAAGGGACATTAGATCTTTCGCTCTCCGGCTCAGAGGGCTGAGTCCCATTGTCTTGAGGATAGATCGGCAGGCTGTAATCATCCTCTGACTCATTGTAAATGCTTCTCTCCGCTTTTTGGCTCCCTGTGCCTGCAGAGGTATCTATATCATACAATCTTTCGTTGGATTAGAATACAAGATTGTCATGAATGGTAGAGGACTGGCCACCTCCAGCATCTAACGTAGCATCTTTTTGCGGCAAGGAGCTAGACTTGGCACACGTGTGTTAGAACACATCTGTGTTGGGAACATTCATCTCCCATGCCGCTTCTTGGGCTTGTTGGCTGAGATGGTAGGGTTTTTGAACAGCTGCTTGAGAGATGGAGAACCCCGTGCCGCGTTGCATGGAGCAATATGGAGTTCCTATTTTTCCTCACTCGACGACCCCCGGTCGAGTCCCTGATGTACAGCTGCCATTGATCGCAGTCTTTGAAAGATGGACTATCTCCTCGGTGGTGATGTGGCTGCCGGGTCACAATAACAGTTGATGGTGATCTGGGTGCAAGTATGCCTTGGTTTAGGCATTCCTTGCACCGTAGGCTCCTCTTCTGCTTTACGCTTGTGGGAAAGCGTTGGGGTCTTCATTCTTGCACTCCCATTGCACACGTATGGAAGCTGCGCACAGGAGTGAGGATACGGAGATAGCTTCTCTCTTCTTAGTTCCTACGCACGGGACACGCTTAGGTCCTGATCAGAAAGTTGCTGATGAGGTAGACTTCTTCCATGCTTACAGGAACATTGTTCGCATGAGTCGTTCTCAGTGGCGTGTACCCCATGGCTCGAGTTGTGCACATGAGTGCTCGAGCGACAGCAGGGTTCTACCGGTCGAGGCGTTGAGGCACTCGGACCAGTTTTGTATAACTTTCCATTGGCTGCGCGCGTGACTGTAAACGCGGGCCTTTGGTCGGCTATTGGCATAGCACGTTGGTTGCACAAGGCACGTGCTGCCTTGGATTTCTTCCTACTACCCCCAGAGGGTGCATAGTATTCAGAATCCAATGTAGTGGTTGGCATAGCACCATGGCTGCGTAGGGCACGTGCTGCCTTAGATCTTTTTAAGTTACCTCCAGAAGGTGCGTAACGTTCAGAGTCCAATATAGCCTTACCCCATGGGTAAATAATTCTGTCAAAGATAGATCTTCTCGTCGGTACCGTTCCCTCCATAAGCGGTTGAGCCACTGCGTGCTTCCTTCGGCGTTGTGCCTTTGTTAGGCCCGCCATAGCAGAGCCACAATCGTCACTGCGCTTTCCCGGAGTGGGAATCGAGCGAGGCGGCATGGCTGCCGTAGCCGAAGTCTTCTTCTAGGCTTCGTCGGTCAGGGGGTTCTGGAGCGCAGTCCCCTCCGTGGTGCTGCTCATCGCAGCCGCCTTCGGCACCCAGGTGCGTCGAGTCTTCTTTGGTTTTACGAACCGCTTCGAAGGACTCGACTTCTCCTCAAAAAGGAGATCTTCAAAAGCTTGTTGGTCGAAACATACGACCAACGTCTTCTGGGAAGATCCCAGCAAGTTGTTGTCAGATTGTGCCATTACCTTCTCGTTGGAGGAGAAGGAAGTCCCCAACCGAATTGCCATCTTGTTTGCCATGATAAAAGGTTATACACTACACCAAAACAAACAATTTGTAACACTTTTTTATTCTAATTAATAACAGTTATAACTATAACAAGTTAGTCATGAAAATTACCGTGACAATAATTAAATAAGTATTACTAAAACAAAAAATTTATATTTTTTACTTGGTTTATTTTAAATAACTATATTAACCGTTATAAATGACTTAAAAAAACTTTTATTTTCCCACGAGTGTTTTCGTCCTACCCCCCAATATTTTTGATCAACTCCCTCCAATTCCCACTCATCTCTCTCCCCACTCCTATTTTCTCTTCTCTCGACCAAGCGAGCAACACAACCGTCCTTCCTCCTTCTGCGACTACCGTCATCCTCTTTCGAATCTAGGGTTTTTCAATCCATCGATCTCTTCCCCTCCGTTCATGGATTCAAGACCAGCGACATGGTGTAGGGAGAGGTGAAGTCCCACCTTCTCATCGCAGGAGAACCACGTCGTCATCCACAATTAGGCCTGTACAACCCCGTCGATACGCAGGAGAACCACGCCGTCATCCCATTTTTCGATGACAACAACTACTTTCTGGTTTGACCCCCCTGACTCATCCCCTTCTCCCCTAATTTCCTTGGATCTCGTAAAATTCTAGCTCCCTTCCTATAAACTTTGATTTCTAATTTCTATTTAATGGATCGATCCATCTAGGTTTTAGAATCATTGATCCCTTCCTCGGAATACTGGTTGCCGGAGGCGATGAAGCAATACGATCTGGAAACCGACATCAAGGTTTTAGAATCCCTTCCAGACTCAATAAGGTTTACTAGTAATTTTTGTTGTATTTGTTTATTTATTTATGATTCTGAATTTAGAATCATACTTATGAAATTAGCATTTTTTTTGTTTTTCTTGATATGATAAGGAGGGCCAAGTCCAGAAGTTCAGATCTTTAAAATATCTTCAGTAGATGTTGTGAATAACAAAGTTGGAGATAGATGAAGTCTATCATGTCTTCTCATTGGGAGATGGCTTTTGTACTTTATAAGCACCTACGGCATCCCAGTTGCTGATAGAATCATGTTGATAATGGCTTATTCTACTTAGACAACTCACAACGATTGATTTTAGATTTGATGAACTTCCTCGTACTTGGCATAATTCTTATGGTAGAAGGAATGCAATTATATGTTTTAGGTGATCTGAAATTATAAAAGCTTGATTACTTTAAATTTCTATTTGTTTCATATAGGATGTTGTCAATGTAAGACTTTCCATCTCTCATATATCCTCTGAGGAACTATTTGTGCCCTTGACGATGCAAGTGAAGGGACATTTATATTTTTTGGCATAGCTCAGTTCCTTCATGATGATGCTAGGATGATCTCTCTGGACATGAAAAATATAGTTGTAATAACTAGTTTTACGCCAGAACTGAAATTGGTATGTCAAAATTTTCTCTTCCTGCTGTGTGGTATCTCTAACTTCTCATTTTCCCCTCTACTACTTATTGATGAAATAAGGTCAAAGCATGGCTCGCTAAAAAAGTTGCAGAAGCTTTAAGATGCCCAAAATTGCTTTTGGAGGAAGAGGAAGCTGCTCGAGAAAGGTATCTTTAATTGATAAACAAATTGGCCCAATAAAAAGTATGTTCATGTTTACTGGGCTAGATGATATGTATTGCTTCTTAATCTTTTTTGTCCATATATAGTGAAGTGAGCTTATTTTTATTTTATAGTTCAACAACTTGCAACAAATTAGATTGGCAAGTACCTATGGTGGAGACATTAGCATAATTTCCAGGCTTAATTCATAGCAAAACAGTAAAAACCCAATGTCGCACAGTTACAAATTAGATTGGCAAGTAGCTGATTGTTTATAACACTTACGTTTGTAGAATTTCCAAGATACTCTTCTTGACATATATATGCAACTAGAAAGAACCACTAAGGTCTTCTGTTTTTGTGACCTTGTTGATATATTATATATAGTCTTTGATCAGTGTTTTTGGCCAACCTGTTCTTGCTACCACATGGGTCATTTTTGTGTGTGTTCTTAAATCTACAGGTATCGAGGAATAATGATCTGGTGTATGATGGGGGTAGTGTTGGATTGATTCAACTGGTCTTCTAGGCTGTCTATGATGAAGGCAGGCATGTCATTAGGTGAATGACTTGTCTTTCTGTGTATGTTATATAATTTATACATTTTTTTTTAATTCCTTAATGTTGTAAGTAGACAAGTAGTGAGTTTTTGTACCAACATACATACAGCTTCATGAGGAAAAAAATACGGACAGCTTCAAGAGAAAACTGCTATGATATGACAGATAGATATTGGCACACACACACACGTGTAGTTGAAATAGTTGAATTTATGAACTTCTATTGGCATCTGGTCTAGGCTATTTGTTCTTCTTAATCAACTTATTCGGAATCTACTTCCTGGTTATTTCTTGTGTAAGCAATGTGTCTCGAGTTTAATTTGAGATAGTGCCAGGGGCAAACACTAAATTGGCTTTAGTATTTTGGTATAGAAATTTTGTTGTCTTCTACAATAAGATTATATCCTCAAATATGCTCTCCATGTTAAATGTTAGAGAAGTTTTTTTAGTACTTGTCATGTGACATCTTGACTGTTGCTGGAAACGCCCAATTACCATTAGTGAAAATGCCCAATTACCATATGCCTTCTAAGAACTAAATTTTTTTGTGTTTCTTTGATAACATATCTTCCCATGGCGAGGAAAGCATCTCTCAAACAGTTCCTTGAGAAGAGAGGATCGGTAAGGTTACTCACCCTAGTCGGGTAAAATAAAACCCTGTTGTCATTAATGTCATATGACTAACATTCTATTCTTTTCATTGCCAACATCAATGCTAAGGCCCATATCAAGTGAAAGAATCTTTGAAGGATTCTCCTACAAACTTGGCTAAGGTAGCGGAGAGCCAGCCATGGCTCGGGCTGAAATCGAGTCTGTGCTCGTAACGAAGATGAACAAGTCCTCACATTTCTTTTCTATCACTCTTTCTCTATATAATTATTATTGGTCCCCCAGTTATACTAAAATTGTGATCGATACAAATATTAACATAGAACTATTGTATTTCAATGAACCTCCATCATCGGATATGGTTTTAGAACATTATTCATCCAATGGACTTTGACGTCTTCTTTGTTCATCATTTATCTCTACTAAGAAATCTATTATATGATGGTACTAAACATAAAGAGTACTGTCTAAATAAAAAAAGCTTACAGTTTTAGTGGTACACATTCTGGTGATATGAAGGAAAAACTAAATTTTTTTCAAAAATAAAAGATTTTTATCATGGTTATTGCCATGACCAAGTTAAATTTAGTCACGATTTTTACTGTAACTAAGATAACTTTTGTAACGGTTATTACCGTTACGAAAATAATTTTTGTAACGGTTATTACCGTGATGATATCTTTAACAAAAATTAGTTACGGCCAATCCGTCACGGTTGTTATCGTGACGAATTTTTTTTTTCCACGGTAATAACCATTGGCAATCGTCTATTTTGGTATAGTGATACGAACTTTTTGTATATTAAACATAAAAAAGAGTACAATCGATTCCTAAACATGAGATCTAAGTAAAAAAATTGGGAAAGTATGGTGGTGGAGATCGAGCACTACAGCAGCTCCTTTACTCGTTGATAATCTGACGACGAGTTGAACTTGTTTTGGCTTTTTGGTGCTGGTGATTGAAACTCTAGGGTTACCAATCAAGAAGATGCCTAAGTTGAAGATTTCGAAGCCTCTTTATCGAAGGAAAACTCTTTCTATTTATAGGTTAAGCACATATGCGATGTGCATAAGGATTGTGCAGATACGCTGCACATAGAGATATAGAAGAATCTTTGAGGCAGCATGGTAAGGGATACTGCTGAGCTGACACATGGCAGGCACTGGGATTCTTTTCTATCAAGATCTTGGAGGGAGTTATCAACATAACTGAATAAACGACACGTAGCGTATGCTTATTTGTTGATCGGATGGACCTGAGCAGATTCTGTTCCTATCCCCGAAATGAATTTTATCTTATCTTAGAGGGCCATTGGTTTAAACAAATCAGTTGGATACGGCTCTCGTCCATAAGAACAAACTCCATCCATATTTGTGGTTTAAACAACTGATAAGATATTGCTCTTATCAACAGAATCGAACTATGTCTTATCTTAAGAGCAGCGGTTTAAACAAACCGATAGGGTGGTATCTTGGAAGATATGAGCACCCATCTGGAGATGTAGAGCTACGTCGCTTCGTAAGGCTGTGCTGCTATGCGAGCTACGCTTCTGGCGAAGCTTTTGATGCCATTATGCTTCTAGGCGACGAGCAAGCTTGTGCTTTAGGCGACGGAGTCACTGCGCTTTTAGAGCTATGAGTAAACTTGTGCTTCAGGCGACGGAGTCACTGTACTTTAGGGTGACGAGTGGACTTGTGTTTCAAACAACGGAATCACTGTACTTTAGGACGACAAGTAGACTTGTGCTTTAGGGCGACGGAGTCACTGTGCTTTAGGGCGACGAGTAGACTTGTACTTTAGGGCGATGGAGTCACTATGTTTTAGGGCGGCGAGTGGGCTTGTGTTTCAAGCAACGGAGTCACTGTGCTTTAGGGCGACGAGTAGACTTGTGCTTTGGGTAACGGTGTTACCAAAGTCTCAGATGATAAGGGTCGTTGAATGGGCTGAGCTTTTGGTTACAGCGAGGGCTCTGCGCCTCTGAGTTGAAGCGAGAGTGCAAAGCTTCTGGGTTTGGAGGTTCTGTGCTTTTTAGACTGAAGTGAGGGTTCTATGTAAAGAAATAAGCTATCTGTGCTTCTAGGTCGAAGAGGGGGTGCAGGTACCTGGCTACGCTTTTGAATCGAAGGAGCTAGTTCATGTCGAAGTCTTTGAAGAAAATTAATGACTGCTCTTCTTGATGGTCGAATCGGTCATCCTCCTATTTAATTGTCGCTGTCTTTTGGGAAATTCACGAAGTCTGTGGCCTAGGACCCAGTAAAATGAACCTATAAAATGAGTTTTATTATGCTGAGTTCTAGGTTCATCCCATTAATTTGGGCGTCTTTGACCGACGGCCACGTGGCATGTTGGTTGGACAACACTCACCCTATATAAAGGAGAGTTTTTCTGAAGAGTCATCTTCCTCTCTTACCATTCCAAATGCTATGCTCGATCCTGACTTAGCTTCGAACAACCATTGGCCTTGCATAAGTCGGCTGATGGTTGTGGATCCCTTCGTTCAAAGAGGTTGTGCCTTTGTAGAAGAACTTTAACTGAGTTTCAAGATGTACTTGGGCATTTGGCATAAGGAGTTTGAACCTGAACAACGTCTTGCAGGTCTTCGAGATCCAAGCTTTCGGATTTGGATTGGTTGCCAATCCGAAGAGCCACAGGTTGTGCTCTGCCCTGCTCAAAGGCGGTGGCATGGCCTATGCTGTGGACTGAGTTCTCGCTCAGGCCAATAGCTGCTTCAGGAAGTGGCTCGCTCTGACAGTGTTGTGCGTCTGGGGGGCTGCGCGTCTGTGAAGATTAACTCCCTTGTATGGCACCTGTGAAGATTAATCCTCTTATAGATCTTTAGACGCCTTAGTTCTTTCCCTGATGAATCTGTAATAGATCCTTTTAGGCAAAGCTCTTTTTTTGTAATCATGATGAATATATAATAGATCTTTGTAGGCATGATTTAATAAAGAGCTTTTTATGAACTGTGGGTTCTGATCTTCTGTCTACACTTTTTGGGTATCTGCGCTTTTATGAAGCTTTGTGTAGCGAGAATACTACCTGCGCTTTTGATATGTCTGCACATTTTTATGCTTCTATAATTGTACTTTGTATTCAAATTAAAAATTTTGAATATTGTAATTAATTTAGTTTTGTGAATGAGTAAATAAAATATTTATTTTATATAATTTTGAGCATTGTGGCTAGACAGCATTCTACCACCGACACTACAACGTAAGCTGGTCGGACAAGTACTCGTATCCCGAAAAGCGTGTACGGGTCGTGACAAGTTTTTGTGGTGGCCCATGCAGGTATATTTTTGCAAAAGATTGCGAACTCGTGATAGTACCTATGTTATTCGTACTACTGCGAGCCTACGACTAGGAAATGCTCATTCATAATTATGATTGAATTGATCTAGGAGGATGACTAGGAATATGAGTCCCTTATTCAACTTGACTGTTGGGTAGTTAAGGATTGTTATATAGGCCATGCAATTTAAGTAAAGAATTATTAAATTTAAATAACTTGGGGGATTTCATAGATACACTATTGCCTTTTGATATGACGATAGGATCCAAGGTGGGTAGACTATTCATTTTGTAATTAGGATTTCCTGTGATTCAATCCCTAAACTTGATCATTTGTTTTGTCCTCTCTAACTATTGACATATCATAAGTCTGAATTGCTTATTTATTTCCCATTTTGCCCTGAGGAATTACTTTTTGATTATAATTTGTTGTCCATATATGAGTCTTGAGTTAGTTCTTTCGTCAAAGTTTTTCCCTCGATCATTGAGTATCCATGAAATAGAGATTATAATGTTTATACTTATTTTGTCTTCAATGATTTTCCAAATTAATGTTTCTATTTTCAAGAAGAGTAATGCTACAGTTACAACCAAATGCTTACAACCCTCTTACAACCTTCACCCATTGCTGACATGTAGGCCATGGCCCACATGTCAGCACATGGGTGAGTGATTGTAAAAGGGTTGTAAACTTTTGGTAGTAGACTTAGCATTATTGTTTCAAGAATTGGGACTGATATAACAGATACTTACATTTTCCTATCTTGATCATTTGTGCAATTTTATTTTCTGCTTCCTCTAACATCGTCATACCATAAGTTTGTATCACCTATATTTTTCCTTGGACCTAAGAAATTATTATTTTTAAAATAACTTCTCACTCAAAAATATCTATATATTAATCTCGAATTAGTTTTGACTCAATATTTTCCTATCAATCATTGAATAGTGAATACCCGTGAAATAAGGATTACATGATTGTTTACTTATTTTGGCTTCGATCATTATCATTCCTAATCAATTGCTTTTCTTTTCAAGAAGCTGATATTATAGTTGAAGGACAGATACTTACATCTTCTTGGAGCTTGTTTGAAATTCTAGAACCCCTTTGAAATTCTTAGGATATAGTTGCAATAATTACGGCAAGACAGCAGGTACTGTCGCCATTTACTTGAATTATCGAGACTGTGGGTTCACTGCAGCCAACAGTGCACTGGCGTGGCATGATCCCTAAGTTGAAGTAATTTCGAGTAAGTGTAAGTTATCGAATGTCATTAAAACTATGTCCTAGTTGCTTTATTTTGACATTTGAGTTATATGTTAATAGTAGTAGAGCTAATAGAATGTTCAATACCATATTCTTATTTGAGTCATGAAACCA
The DNA here is from genome assembly GCA_029216955.1 of Iris pallida. Taxonomy (NCBI): domain Eukaryota; kingdom Viridiplantae; phylum Streptophyta; class Magnoliopsida; order Asparagales; family Iridaceae; genus Iris; species Iris pallida. The sequence goes on along the minus strand of JANAVB010009596.1, from coordinate 16,963,340 downwards.
AGGGTTTATTGCAGCCGGATGTACACTGGCGAGGCATGGATTTTCAGTGAAACAACTTTACATATGCATACGATTTTGAACACCATAGAGGCTATATCTTTTATTAACATATGACTATTATTTTCATAATCTGCAATTTTGATTTTATACATCTTCTCGATAAACCATGTTTCTTTTCTAGAATCATCGTTCTTTCTAACAGTCATTTAAAAATCTACTACTGGACTTGACATTCCATTTCTTATTATCGTATTCTCAATAAACTGGTCGTTCACTCCTTCTTATCTTTCCTATTTAAATTCTATCATTTAAATTTCTTTCTAGTAATCATTTGGAACCGATTATTATATTTTGATTCTATTACACTAGATTCATCATCATACTTAGATTGTTGAATCTATGATCATGTCTAAACTTTTTTGGTTTAGTAACGGATCGTGCCAAAGATTCTGACTAGACTATTCTTAATGACCTATTGATTACGACTAGACTGCTTGATTATATTTCGATCGTGTCATTCACATGTTTTCCCAGATGTTGATTCTATAATCGTGCCTAAATGGTTTTTCTTAAATAGTTAATCGAATTAATCGTACCAAACAATTTGAATTTTGATCGTTCCTAAACGACTTTGATCGTGACTAAACTATTTGTCTATAGTCATACTCATGCCAAATTTTAATCATTCTTGGATGACTTGTACGATTAGCCTTGATCGTAACTACATCCTACTTGTATCCAAGCGATTTTAATCATGTTAGACTTTGTCTAACTTTTGATCGTTGACCATGTCTATATAATTCCAACGGTAGTTAACCGTGCCTAACGACTTTTCTTACTTAACTAATCCTATTGCGATCATATCCTTGACCACTGTGACTAGACCCTTTTGACTGCACCTTAATCGTGCCACGTGGTATATTTCCTTAAACTTTGATTCTATTCACAATCTAACTCATTTTGATCATTGGTCATATCCTCTTCTTGATTATAGTCCTAGTCATGCTATTCGAAACTTCGAGGAAGGAATATTTCTAAGATGGGTAGAATTGCAAGCCCACTCTCCGAAATTTTGAATTTTTTTTACTTTAGTCTTGAAAAATAAATTTTATTTAAATTCTATGATAGATGTTTTTCGAAATGGAAGGATTTTTGCCAAAGTTCCTTTAAAGAGATTTTCATAGTTACAAAAAAAAAAGACTTTTATGGTTAAAGATTATTATCAATTATTTCTACGATTTTTATAAAAATATTTAAATGGTGTATAATATTAATTTATATTCTTATGGTGACAAATTATTAGATAAAAATTTACTAAATTTGTTTGGATCTATGCAAAAATATTTTAAAAGTTATTTGATAATACTTATTGTCTATTTAAATTTATTTATCAAGTATTATTTTTAGATTTGGTTAAAAGGATTTTAAATATTATTAATAAAATCTAGAATTATTTTTAAAATTATTATGGATTGATTCTTGATTTATTGGATTCGATATTTATTTAAACATTGGAAATATTTAATCATCCTAGTCCTTCACCAATTTGGATTCCACCTTCTCCTATATAAAGGGGAACCCTCCCTTTCTCCACAACCACAATTTTCCAAATTCCTACAGAATCTCCAATTTCATAAAATCCTAACCCTAATTTCCAAAATCCCTAAACTAATTCCCTAATCTAAAATCCTAATCCCTAATTTCTGAAAACCCTAAATCCCCTCTTCCCAAATTTTAAATTTTTTTAATTATTTATTTATTTACTTTATTTTATTTATCGTGGTTGAAGGTAATTTTCGTTGGTACTTATTTTATGATTATTTCACTTATCAAAATTTGTTTAAATTAAATTTTTCAAGAGCATCTTAGAGCCTTTACGATTTCAAGACTTTTTCTTCCTTTTTTCATCTATTTGATCAATATTTCCACAACATAAAATTTTCTATCTTTTCATCGATCCACCAGGTCTGTATATCCTACTAGTCCTTAAATTCGAGGACAAAATTTTTTTCTAAGGTGGGTAGATTTGTAACCCCTCTTCCCGAAATTTTAAAAATATTTTTTTATTATTTATTTGAATTAAATGGTAATTTTTGAAATTTTATAAAAATCTAATTAAATAATTATTATTATAGAAGGCCTTAGTCATGGTTAAGTTTTGGAGTACAAGACGACTAAAAATCTTAGCACGGATAGTGTAGTTGCGTGCTTTTACTAGTGTATTAGCCATGGTAGGGAAGACCGAGCTATATGTGTCTTCTTGCTAGGAAAACAAGTCTAAGTTGTGACTTGAACCATATAAATGATTTATTTATTTATTTATTTATTTATTTATTTATTTATTGAGATTATGATTTTTAGGAGACCCGGTTATGCTAATTTAGCCCGGACTTGACCCGAACCCAACCTAAGCCCATATAGTCATATATATATATATATATATATATATATATATATATATATATATATATATATATATATTATATGTTACCACTTTTAATAAAATGGCTTACTAAGACACTAAAACAGAATACCACTATATATATATATATATATATATATATATATATATATATATATATATATATATATATATATATATATATGTTATTAATATTTAGTTTATATTTTATTTTGGGATAATGATAACAATTTCCTTAAAACGTTCTTTTTAGATTTATGAAGATTTCTAGGCTACACATATATGTGTGTGTATACAAATGTATGCGTATTGATACATGAATATGTATATTACAATTAATGAGTATATATTACAACTTTTTGGTTTTATTACAATTTTTATAAATATTTTATCATATGTGTATAGACATGTGACCATGTATAAAAAAATACTAGGTTAATATATGCATATATTAGAAATAAAAAGAAAAGAAAAGAAGTAAAAAAGAAGCCTGTTGAGTACTATTCCCTGAACAGTACTCCAAAGACCCAATCCCACCCCTCGAGCCCAAGAGGCACAGACCGTAGCAGAACAACCCCTATATATATATAACTCGCGAGAGAGAGGGAGAGGAGATTCGTAAACCCTAGCCCCTCGATGCAGCACCTCCCCAACACCCCCACGACCTCGCCAACCTTTTCTATATCCGCGCGCGCCACCACGACGCCGGAGAGCTGCTGCGGCCAGCCGAACCGACCAAGAAAACAGAGCAAACTCTGTTCTCAGCCGCAGTCCAGGTACCCATGTTCGACACCCTTTCCTCCTTCATTTTGCAGTGAAACTACGAACCAAATTGCTCTTCATAAACGCAACATATATGGCTACAAGACCCATCAATTAATTCAAAATTAGATGCCCTAAAACTTCCCAAAAATCAGTCGAAAGATCGACGAAAACTTGGGTTCATACAGTAGGAATACAACAGTTTAGATACTATTTTGGAAGGTGTTTTTTGAACTGGGTATTAGGAGATTTAGAAAACTAATTGAGAACAGTCTTAGATACTATAGTAGGGCTGCCAAACCCAATTTACAGAAGTCAATTTTGATGATTGTGCGCCAAGAAATCGGTTTCCCAAATTGGATGAAAAACTGTTTTCAAACTGTTGAAATCTTGGAAAACTTCCCGATACGGCGTGCACTCCAACAAACCGAGTGACGTGGTCACAACCCATGAGCATCAAAAGACGTGTATGGTTATTGTCGAAGTGTGGGAGTCAACGAAACTCGATTTCGTTGTGCATGCGCGGCGAGATCGAGACGTATTCGCCGAGATACCCTGTATCGACCCCTTTACAAACTAGCCCATAACTTCGTGCACGTTCGTCATCTCGAGACAAAACTTGCACTAACAGGACCGTATCATTTTTCTGGTCATGTATGCCAAGTTTGGTCCGATTCTGAGAAGGTCGACCGAAACGCTATTTTGGCGGGCCCACGACCCGATCCAACGGGAGAATTTGTGCATGGCCCACCGGAATCTAATTGTGGACATACAGTTGGGTTCGTATCATCAAATTGGACCCGTAGACATATAGCTTGATGACTTTAGAGACCGTAGGTACTGGCACATTTTTCGGTACAAAGCGGGTCCAACGACGGACATTATTTTGATCCAAAATTATGATTTTGCCCCTGTGTCCAAAATTGGACTTTTGGGTAGGCATTTTTAGACATTTTTTTATACCAAAAATGTTTGGGATGTTTGTTTCAGCTTTCGGAGACAACTGCAGGAGTTGGACTTTTGTAGCTCACTAAGTGTTTGAAAATTGTTAGTTTTGCGTGCTACCCTAACAAATTGGACGATTCTGAACATAATGGTACTATCTGTTTCACCAGCTAAGGACCTCAGGCGAGTACATTTATTGTTTGTTTTCAATATTGTTAATTCCTATATCACACTGTTCAGTTATATCATACTTGATTCTTGACACGCTCGTCACACGATGGCACCTCATATTTCCTGTACATGTCATGCTTCCTGTCTTGTATATTGTGTCGGGACGAAGAGTACTAATAGATATATGATCAAACCTTAGACCATGTTTTATTTCCTGTATAGTAGACCTTGATAAATAAAGTAGACCGTGATAATTAACTTAGACCTTGTAGTGTAACTGCCCCAGACCGATCACATATCGAAAGAGTACTTCAAATCACATAGATAGTATTTCCTCTTGTTTTACACATTAATTTTTGTCATATATTTTCCTGTTTACATTTCTCATGTCTCCTATTACAGTTATCCTGATATTTTCATCATGTATTTTATGGCTAACTTTTGTCTTATAGTCGTTAACATATACTTGAAACTACATTCAATAATTTGTACTCGTTCCATTCCTGACTAGAAACCAATATTTTTCAGATGTTCACCTACTATGCTATGCTTGGACTATTGGAAAGACATAGGTATATATGGAGGCCAAACCTAAAGACTTGTTAGATAGTTGAGTATTTATCTAGTTGTCTTTTTACAATTTTGTGAGACATTGTAATTTGTATTCAAATATAAAACTTGTGAATATTGTAATTAATTTAGTTTTGTGAATGAGAAAATAAAGTATTTATTTTATGTGATTTTGAGTATTGTAGCTAGACTGCATTCTACCGGAGACACTGTGGCGTAGGCTGGTTTGGACACGTACTCGTATCCCGAAAAGTGGGTGCGGGTCATGACACCTTTCGCACCCCGTACCGACCAAATTAAGGGCTGAGGCTCCTCGGGAAGGTGTTGGGGTGTTAGGGGGTGTCCTAGGGTCGAGAAGAAGGTGGTATGAGGGTTGAAGTAGGTTAGGGTGATGAGTTTTGTTGGGTAGAAAAATATGTGCGAAAATATGGGAAAAGAAAATCGTGCGCTCGATTTCTAGAGAGAATAAGGATATGGGGGCCGACTGAACTGAATTAAATATAAAGATCTAATATTTTAAGAGTTGGAATTTGATAGGATTTGTTTGGTAGGATTTGGTTACATATTTTAAAAGATACACAAAGTTATATCTCCTAGGATTTAAATCGAGTCCAAAATAGAAAAGTTGTTATGGAGTTGGTTTAAATTAGATTTGAATTAATGTGGACGTACATTAATTTATATAAATCAATCTAAAATATGTCTAATAGGTTAAGGTACCCTAGAATATGCTCCATCGGTCCCTAATTAGATTAGTTTTGGGTTGGTAAAATTTTTGTGATCGATTTGAGTCTAATATGTCTATAGTTTCGACTTGTGTGACACTTAAAATTAAATAGCACATGAAAACCCAATTGAGCGGCACACCATTGACATGTGTATAGTAGGCTCAAAATAGGTCAAAATCATCTACTGGATCAAAAGGTTTGGATTGGGTTTCGGCCTCAATTTGGAGTTGGAAAAAATACATCAAAATTACGACAAAGGGTAAAATGACTATTTTGACCCCAAAGTTATGCAAAAAATATGTAGTATAAGGGAACATGTTTGAGTGAGACATGATATACCAAAATGACGGTAGACTTATCAAGAACACGAATATGGAAGTTGTTTCGAGAAATTGGTCAATCTTGTGATTCAAAAATTAAAATAGGCAAAATACCTATATAACCATAATTAAAAATAAAATACGATTTAATATATAAAAATCATATAAAATAAATAAAAAATGTCCAAAAAAATCATGTTGCTTATAATCTACCCACCTTAAAAGAATTTTGTCCTCTAAATTCAAAATAATGCGTACTAACGAAGAATCATGCTAACGTAACTAGGAATAGTCCGAGGGGTACACTACGTCACTATGGTCTCTCCTAATAACTCGAGTAACAATCAATCCTAAACGATTTCCTTTGCAACGTCCCCACCATGAAACTATAAATTCTTATCTCTAGTCGATCCTCCTGGTACTACAACAATCATGTTGAAAGATTGTCCTCCTTGACCATCAAGCCAAGAACTTAATTACTAGTCCCTTAACCACTATATCCTTGATTCTTTTTAACTTTTGAATCTATACCAACTAATTTCCTCAAAGGCCTTGTCGTATATTTTTATTCAAGCCGTGAATCTAAAATCAAATAGTAATAATAATCTTTAACCATTCTAATCCTCGAAAATCTAATTTATCGATATTCCATAAAATTTTCAAAAATTCAAATGCAAGTCCACTCTAACCTTAGTCCCCTCAAAAAATTTAGTGATAAAAATTTATACAATAGATCATCTTCTAAATTTCCAATTATCAAATTCCATGGACTTCAAATTTAGATTCAATTCTTCAAGGCAATTTTTTTCTCTTAAGTCAAATCTCTATCCTCAAATTATCTTCTATTGTTAACAATTAACTCAATAACCATGAATATTCTTCTGAAAATTTATGAAGTCAAATGCACTAAAATATCTCAATTTTATTTCACTCAATTTTCTTTCTCAATCACTATCTAAGTGCTATACCTTAAAAATAAAAATAAAAATTTCTAATTTGACTTTCAACACAACTTTTATCTACCTTAAATTTTACTCATAAACGCAAGATTATATCTTATATGAACATCTTCAAAGTTTCAATTAAATCTAATCACCTATATCTCAAGTTTGTAAATTCATAAATACTTATTCAATCACAATCATTAATTCACCACCAATGATGCCTTGAGGACGTCTACCCACCTTTGGTCACACTACCCCATCAAACACATGCTGCCATAAAAATTCTATAATCCTTGCCTAATAATTGCAAGAATTAATATCACTATATACCTATGGCAACCCTAATCCCCTCATATCTATCAAGCAACCAAAATTCAATAAGCAAACTAATTTGCACAACTACCTAAGAAATACTTATAAATTCTAATAAGTACGATCATTCGTCACTCAGAAATAGAAAGAGACGAGAAGCAATGACACGAGAAAGTAAAGGAATAGTTGAGTGCAAATATGAAGTTTCAAGAACGATAGAGAAATTATAAAAGAATTTTCAAGGCAGTTGTGGATTAAGAATCCTAAAAGTCTATTCCTATTCGTAGGCCCACTCGGTACAGTAACAAAACCGAAACGGCTAACTCGACCAGCATGGGCCACTAAAAAACCTGTCTCATCCCAGTTCCAAAAGTCATCGGACTAGCACATGACATGGCCAACTAGTACATACTCAAGGTGACTCCAATCTATGGAACCCTCAAGTAATGCACGTAAGTAGTCTAAGATAGGGTTTAAAATGGCGAGTTAACTATATCTCAATCCACTAATAATAATTTCAAGTGGAAAGCAAATGCGTTAATGCTGATCAAATAGCAATACACTGATTCTACTTGAATATGAAATACAAGAATAGATAATTTGTAATAAAGTTGGTCAGACCTTAATACAATCATCTGAACAAGCTCATAACAAAAGGAAAAACTTGTAAAACTAGGTTATACTGATGAAGATGTCATCTTAAAATATAAAAGATGAAAGAACGATAAAAGTACCACTGGCGATACCCGAATTCCGAAGATGCAATCGTCAACCAATCTACCATTCTATTCTAGTTGTCTCAGCAAATACCTGGAGAGATCACCAGGTTCTCCGGGGACCAGCAAGATACATAAAATATACTGAATGTAACAGTATAAAATATGGAGGAAAAATAAGAAATAGTCTAAAAAATCAACATAGACACAAGTAGACTAAGACACAAGGGAACTAAGACATAAGGAACCTAAGACAGTAGCATGCCATACTAGAAGTGGCTAACAATAAGTCAGGTAAAACTTATAGATTGTAGTCAAGGCAAGCACTCCCAATCTAAAGTATCTCAATCGTAGTCAAGGCAAGCACTCACAATCGAGATGGTCAATTCACAAATTCTAGTGTCAAGGTCAAGTCAATCATATAGACCATAGTCAAAGTAAGCACTCACAATCTATATAATATCACAAGTCAAGTCATACTCATGTCAAGTCAACAGAATAGCGATGTCAGACTAGACACTCTATCACGAGACACATATGAACACGAAGACCAATATAATATATAATAAAAATTAACAAAAATCAGGTACGTGCATGTAAGCTAGAAACAAGATATAGTAAGACTAAAAACAAGATAAGTAAAACTAGACACATGATAAAGCAATCATGAATATAACAATATGAAGAAAAAAAAAGAATAACAGAGAAGTAAGAGAACATGCATATAAACTATATTGTACAAGCTGGCAAGGTATACTTGCCTGCAACTTCCAATTGTGAATATGACGGTCTAGCTCAGAGATCCTCGCTACGTCCGGCATGCACTCCTAAAAGAAATAATTCCATCTATCAATGATACATCAATGCCTTAACACATACTATTTATAAACCTACTATATATAATACCTTCTAGACATAATCTACGGAACTAGCACTTACTATATATATGACCCAATCCATCATATATGGTATTAAATCAATATAATGAAATAATATTTTTATAAAGTAAAAAATATAATATTTATTTTTGGAAAAATATACTAAAATATTTATAATAAAGTTTAGACTGCATTATTTATCAGAAAACTAGTATCAAACTACCATATCAATCTAAGCATATATAGTATTAAAGCTATATGATAAAGTAATATTTTAATAACATAAAATATCTTATTTAATTCTAGAAAAATAATTATAAATATTCTATAAAAATATTTAATATATTTTATTTGTAGAAAAATATGTATACAAGTCTCGTATTGATTCTACATGAACATACTTAGACTTCTTCCATAGTTTGGCTCCCGAAACGATAAATTTTCTATAAATTTTAATTCTGAAAAGATATTATAAAATATATAAAAGTATGTTATCCTTATCAAAACATGCACAATGTTTATTTTGAACAAGTCTCATGAAGTTCTGAAGCATATGGACATATAGAACTCAAGAATTTTGGTGTTTCGATATTACGACAAAATGTCCAAATTTTAATAAATAGTAAACGAAACCAAAACATTGTAACAGTATATGCGTTGGAAAGCTTAGGAAGTCTAGTTTTTTACCATAAATATATAGAAGGTAGAAGTGGCACAAAAGTGGATGAAAATTGGCTCACAATAGAACTGGTCTATTTTTGACACTTTTCTATAGAACGGACGCCCCGGCCAAACCGTGAGAAACTGTGTGGGTGGCCAACTGAAAATAAAAATAGACACATGGATATTTCCATTAGTTTTAGTTTCAAAAAAATATGATGTCGAAAAGTATATGAAACACTAGATGCAAAATAGCATACCTGCTATGACAAATTCAGCACAAGTTCAGTCGACTTCGGGTGCCTTTCACGTCTTGTACCGACCAAATTAGGAGCTGAGGCTTCTCGAGAAGGTGCTGGAGTGTTAGGAGTTGTCCTAGGGTCGAGATGAAGGTGATAGGAGGGTTGAAAGAGGTAGGGTGATGAGTTTCTGTTGGATAAAAAAATATATGCAAAAATATGGGAAAGGAAACTTGTGTGCTCGATTATTGGAGAGAATAGGATATGGGGGCCAGCCAAACTAAATTAAATATAAAAATCTAATATTTTAATGTTTGGGATTTTATAGGACTTTGTTTCGTAGGATTTTGTTGCATATTTTAAAAGATACACAAAGTTCTATTTCCTAGTATTTAAATCGAGTCTAAAATAGGAAAGTTGTTATGGAGTTGGTTTAAATTATATTTGAATTAATATGGCTGTATATTAGTTCATATAAATTAATCTAGAATATGTCTGATAGGTTAGGATACCCTAAAATATGCTTCATCGATCCTTAGTTGGAATAGTTTTGGGTTGGTAGAATTTTTGTGATCGATTTAAGTCCAATATGTCTATAGTTTTGACTTGTGTGCCGCTTAAAAATAAATAGCACATGAGAACCCAGTTGAACGGCACACCATTGACATGTGTGTAGTAGGCTCAAAATAGGTCAAAACCATATATTTGGTCAAAATTTTGGATTGGATTTTGGCCTCAATTCAGAGTTGGAAAAAATACATCAAAATTACGACGAAGGATAAAATGACTATTTTGATCCCAAAGTTGTACAAGAAATATGTAATATAACATATTTGAGTGGGACTTGATATACCAAAACGACGGTGGACTTGTCTAGAGCACGAATATGGAACTTGTTTCGAGAAATTGGTCAATCTTGTGCTTCAAAACTTAAAGCTAGGACAATGTCTATGTAGCCATAACTAAAAATAAAATATGGTTTAATATATAAAATCATATAAAATAAATAAATAAAATCTCCAAAAATCAGGGTGCTTACAGATCTTATCTCTGTTGAACCGAGGTTGTCGCCACCTCCAAGTAGGTTCATCTTAACCTCCTCACTCCACTCTAGATCAACAGACCGGAGGAGGTATCGAGGACGACATTATTATGATAGATGATGGATTGTCCTCGCAACCTACTCTATCGTCGATAGGAGACACGCCATCTTCTTTTCCCTCATGAGGCACGCCATCTTCTTTGCCCTCTATATCTATGCCACTTTTCCTTCTATTCCTCCAACTAGAGAAAATTCGTATTCCAGTCTTATTTTTCTGCCCAGTAGAGTATATTACCGAAGTCCAGGTTTCTCGGACCACCTAGTCCACTAGAGAGGCCTGCTAAGGAGACATACTCAGAGATCTGGCCCAATAGAAAGATGTAAGTAAAAAATATAAATTATTGTCTATTAATATATATATATATATATATATATATATATATATATATATATTGTCTTGTTATTATTTATTTTTAATTGTAATTTATTTGTTTATTTTTAGATTCTCCCTCCTTGGAGCTTGGAATGAGCTTAGAGACCTAATGAGAGACCACTTCCATGGGCCTTATTTAAATTTTAGGTTTATACCAATGTCGAAGATATATAACTTACTTGATATGTTAAGGGTATGTTCTAATTGTTTTTAAACATTTATGGCCCTTCTTGTTTATAATTATAAGAGAAGAATGTATAGTATATTTATTCTACTTTTAAATGTTTTCTAATTTGTAATTTTTTATTTTAATTTGCAGAAGAGCTACTAGCGGCCAGACCAAGAGACAGAGCTCAAGAAATATTATTGGTCGGTTGCTAGCAAAAGGCTGGAGGATATGGTAAATGACCAGAAGGCTTTGGCAGCACTTATTGGAAACAAGTGCAAGGATTGGTTGAAAGAGCAATATTAGAAGAAGTTGTAAGAAGAGATGGCCACTCCTGAGTACAAGGTTAGGTCGGACAAGGCGAAGGCAGCTCGTGCTAAGGCTGGTCTCCATACGGGTGGATCGAGTTAATTATGTACATATCATAGAGTTAACTATTTTAGCGTGAGGAGGTCGCTAAGGCAGGCTTAGATATGAGTATTGTCTTATACGAGTACTGTCGACTTTACCTAGATATTTCAATGCACCCACATGCGAAAGAATGATGGGAATTTAGTAGAGGAATGGGCTACCAAAGCATTTACAAGTATTTTATATATTTTTTGGATTCGCTCGCTCTTGCTCTCAATATCATAATGCATATATTTGCTTTGCTGAGTTATATATACACAAATAGAGAAACTAAACCCCTTATCCTAAATCTTTGGGTGAGCTATGAATGTTTTAGGCATAGCTTTATAGGATCATGGATGCTATAATATAGCATATCATTATTGCCACGATCCATGTTTACTTTAATTAGGTCTCCTAGTCATTGTAGATCCTTCAGGCTTAAACTAAAGGATCTTGTTAATCCTTTTGACTAACTCACTTTGGTATTCAAGTTATATATACGATAATTTTTTTCCAAGTACTATTACATGTTTGCTATATTTAATAAGTAATATGTCTACAAACATAAAATGTAATGTTTCAGTCGATATGATCAGGATATCAAAGGTATTAGTCGCACAATCTTATTCCTTTGCTAACGAAAAGATACAACATAAATCTTTTATCATAAATCTCCGATGTGAACTATGAGCAGTATCCTACTTATCTCTACAGGTATTTAGTGTACTTACTTCCTTAACCCATATATACTTCGATTAACTCCTAGCACATCCTTCAATAAGATCCAATACTGGCCTCAATTGCACAACACCTGAAATGAGTTCTCATCTTCTAGATAGATGCCTCCTTTCAGGGAAGAAACTAAAGCATCACTGATACTCTATCCACATCACTTATACTAATTTTATGCACACATGAACCCAATATTCTGTACACATCATTGATACCAATTCTTTGTAAATTGGAGATACTGATCTTCTAATTATGCTTAAGAAGATCACACTGCACAAATTAATATCCAATTTCACTTCATTAACACTCTATACACATCACTTCTTATATAATTAGGTAACACGTGATGCATGGTATTGAGGTGAACTTGTGATTATGAATTTTCTCCATGTTAACTGAAAGGTTTAGTTACGATGTTATATCTTTCTTTTTGTAAGTGTAATCGAAGTCTGTAAATTTGACATATTGCTTGCTTGATTGCTTGTAGGAAATTATAAATATATCTTTCCATAGGGGTGCAGTCCTGTCTCCTTTATCCTCAACTGGTAGCAACTTTTGCTGTTCATATCTACCCTTTATTAACTTTTGCATTTACAGTTGTAAACATGTAGCTTAATATATATATATATATATATATATATATATATATATATAAGGCCTACGAGAAATTGGAGAGTCATACCTTTAAGGATGCTGATCAGGAGGGGGGCTGGCATTAGTATGTCACGTACGCCTATTGAGAGGAATGACTTGTGGGTACAGACTATTGGGAGAGAAAAGGATGGCAATGTGTACGGTACCGGTCGTTACTATCGCTAGTGCCAGTATCCCCTAAAATCTTCTACCTGCACAGTCCACTACCGGTCCTGACAAAATACTCCTTCTACTGGCGTTCTTACTATAGAGAAGATGACCACCATGATGTTCGATTTTCATCGATAGCTGAGACATATTACGGAGTTGGTCACTCCTACTAGTGCTTCTGATGGTACCAGTGCTCTTTTCGGTACTCCGATTGTTCCTCCTACTGCTGCAGCTCCTTCCGTTATACTACTACTCTTTTTGTTGCTCCTTCGGCTACTTCTCTATTTGTTGCCCCTCCGACTACTTCTGTTCCTATAACACTCCAGTCCCAAAATATATAGGACCATGATACGTAAATATACCAGCTACATATCAAGTAGACTCCAACTCTACTCGAATACGTATAAGTTGTCTAGAGATCCAATCTAATTATAACTTGCAAGTCCAATTATATCTCAATCCACAAGATATCATCTCAAGTGAGAACCAAATGTACCAGTGCTGATCAAACAGTAATACACCAGTTCTACAAGAATAAAAATACCAAGAAAAATAATATGTACTAAAGTTGGCCAGACCTTAATACATCTGTCTGAACAAGCTCATAAAAAAATAAAGCATGTGAAACTAGGCTATAGCAGCAAAGTAAAGTCATAGAAAATTAAATGTAATGCCGGAGGAATATAATGAAGATATCAACCAATATATACCTAAATCTTGAAGATGCAACCATCAATCACCATCTAGCCTATAAAGCAAGCTCAACATTAACCTGGAGAGATCACCAGGTCCTCAGGGGACATAGCTAGATACAGAATAACAAGTCTACTATGATAATAAATAACATGCATAGAAAGACATGAAATAATACAAGAGAGTAAAGGCTGAAGAATACACAATACAAGAATGAAAACGTAAAAATTGTGGCATGCCGTCGAGAATCGTGCTAATAAACGTGACTATGGGAAAATTGAGATAAACTGCAACTAGGTGGGAGCTAACGGCCCTATAGATCACAACTCAGTGGGGGCTCACAACCTATAGTAAGTCTCTATATCAGCTCAGTGGGGGCTCATGATCGAGAGTGATTAAGTATAGTCAACGCCTTAACAAAATCTTCATATAGAACTACAAGTCAAGTTAATCAAATATGTCAATTCCATGTCAAGTCCAGGTCAATCATGTCAAGGGAACGTGGCATAGGACCGAGCAAGGATAATCTCAAGAAGTATACAAGAACATGGCAAGATAAAACAAACAATAATAAAAAGATAGAAACCATCTACGTGCACGTATAACTATAAAATAATAATGACAGGAAAAACAACAACATGTAATCAAGTAAGAGTAGAAAAATTAGTAGTATAGAAAATGCATGTAAATACTATACAGTTCGGCAAGGTATACTTTCCTATCGTCCAAGTCCCCGCTGATTTCCCAATATCAAACCTACCAAGAATTCACATATAATAAAAGAATTATTTAGCATTCTAGTTACACATGGGACACGTGAGTTTTCTAAACGACAAGTCTATATGCTTCTAGGATTTCTAGACCTAGTTTTATAGTTTTGACTTCCAAAATTCAAGGTTAAGTCTTTACTTCAAGGGCATGCATATAAATCATCTAAAATCATAATGTAAAATCATCTAAAATCATAAAGTAATAGTTTTAATATAATTTATATGGAATTAATCTCTGAATTCCATATTTAGAATTCTGAAAGCCCCCTAATTTTTTCCTATTATTTTAAATTACTTTTTTATTTATTTAATATGGATATTTTAATATTAAACTATATTTTATAATCAATTATGACTATAGAAGTACTTTACCGTAACTTTGACTTTTGAAGCACAATAATTATCAATTTATCAAATGTAGCTTTATATTCGTATTCTAGATGAGTCCACCTTCAATTTGATGTATCATGTCCCATCTAAACTTGCTCTCCAGTATTCTTTTGACTTTGCACAATTTTGGGTCAACTTTGGCCATTTTGACCATTTACCGTAATTCTAGACCTAACTTCCAACTTGAGTTCGGGACTCGACATAGATCAAAACTATTTGACCCAGTATATGGTTTTGACATATTTTGAGCCTACTACACACATACCAATGGTGTCTCACTCAATTGAGTCCTCATGTGCTATTTATTTTCAAATGGCATACAAGACTCATAAAATAGCTTTCCGGAGTCAATTTCAATTCCATAAACCCTATAGGCCTAGAACTAGTTCAACTAACCTTGGTTGAGCCTATAATAGGTTACCATAACTAATTAGGATAAATTTATATTAATTTTTAGAAGATTTTTACATCCATAATAGATTTAAAATAACCCACCATTGACTTTCTAAATTAGGAAATCCATTAATTACCCATTGATTTAAAAATGCATATCTTTCAAATGGTGCAACCAAATCTCACCAGACATTCCTAAAATCTTCCTTAGACAAACCCTAACATAAATAAGCCTCAAATATTATATTTTAACCTGATATTTAAGTTGCCACCTCCTCCCAAAAGTTCCAATCCCGAAATTCCCTTCCAGCCTTGGCCGCCGACAACACCTTGTGGCGTACTAGCAGTTTTGACCCCTTTTCGACCTCTCATGACACTCCACAACTATTCTTTGCAAAGCTAACGTGACCCTCTACAATCCTATCAACCCCCATACGTTCAAAATTCCTTCTAGCACATCAAAATATCCCTACAAGTCAATCGAAGTTCGGGATCCAAGTCTGAATTTGTTCCAACATGTACACTATTTTACACCTAGGGTTTCATGTACTTTCTGACCTCATCTTTTCGTGAAACCAAAACTAATGAAAAAAATATATGTGTCTATTTTTATGTCCAATTAGACACCCATAAAGTTCCAAACAGTTTGTCCGAGGCATCCGTTCTACAGAAAGGTATCCAGAATAGACTAGTTCTGTTGCGAGCCAATTTTCATCAACATCTGGGCTACTTCAATCTTTCATATATTTTTGTTAAGAAACTAGACTTCCTAAGATTTCCAAAACATATACATTTGCAGCATTTTGGTTTCGTTTGTTATTTATTAAAAATTCGAACGTTTTACCGTAACATTAAAACACCAAAATCCATGAGTTCTACGTGTCCAATTGATTTGAAGCTTCGTATACCATCTCCAAATTAATTATTGTGCATGTTTTTATATGAAAATTATATTTTTACCTATTTATCCATATTTTTTTAGAATTAAAATATATCAAAAAATTATTATTTTGGGAATAAAACTATAAACCAAGTCAATAAATATTGATAACAAATCAATATAAGACATTGATACCTATTTTTCTATGAATAGAATACACTAGATATTATCATAAAATATTTCTAACTATTTTTTCAAAATTAAATATGATGTTTTTATGTTATTAAAATATTATTTTAATGGAAAGATTTAATGCTATATATGTTAGATTGAGTCAGGTAGTTAATGTGACTAGTATAGTATATATATACAAATATGGTTAAGTGCTAGTTTAGTTAGAATATATTGATTTAAGACTATATAGGTTATAATTATATAAATAGTTAAGAATGACATCGACGTGTCATTTATTTGGTAGATTGATTTATTCTAGGAGTTCGTGATAGTGTGACCGAAGATACCAGAGTCGGACCGTTGTACGCATCTTTGGAGACTATAGGCAAGTATACCTTGTCGAACTTTACAGTATCTATATGTATTTATATATTGTTGTTTCTTTTATGTCTTACTTGATTACATATTTCTTCTGATTCATGTCGTTGTTATTTTCTAGTTACAAGTGTACGTAGATTGTTCCCATTTTTTCCTATTACTTGTCCTATTCTCTTATCGTGTTCATGTGTGTGTCTAGTTATAGAATTTTTAGTGTATGCCATGTTCCCTTGACATGATTAACTTGGACTTGACTTGATTAACTCGTAGTTTTAGGCGAGGACCTCATTATAGATGTTGACTAAACTTGACCACTCTTAATCGTTAGCAACCACCGGACTATGATTGAGACTTACTATAGGTTGTTAGCAACCACCCGACTGCAATCTATAGGTCCTTTAGCAACTATAGGGCTACAATTTACCTCGATTTACTCTTAGTCGTATTTATTAACATGATTCTTGGTGGCATACCATTTCTTTTATGTTTTCGTTCTTGTACTGTACTTTATTCAGTCGTTACTTTCTTGTACTATTTTTTTTCTTCCTTGCATGTTATTACTATCAAAGTAGGCTTGTATATTATGTGTCTTGTTAGTCCCCTGAGGACCTAGTGATCTCTCCAGGTTTGCTGATCTCGTTTGTAGATTAGATGGAGGATTGATGATTGTTTCTCTAGGATTTCATGTATATATTTAGTTAATACCTTTGTATATTCGTCCAATCTTATATTTTATTTTACTTTGACCATTCTGCTGTATAGTCTAGTTTTGCAAGCTTTGTTCTTCTTCAGAAGCTTGTTCAAGATAATTGCATTAGAGTCTGATCCACTTTATTACATATTGTCTTTTCTTGTTACTTGTAGGAATCGGTATGTTAATGCCTGACCAGCACTAGTATACTTAGTTTATACAAGAGCTTATCTTCAGTGGATATAGTTAATTGTTGTAAACATGTAGTTTATTTTAGATAGCTTATACACATTCGAGCTGGACTGGAGTCCTTTCTATACGTAGCTGGCATGTGTACGATCTCATAATCCTATGTATTTTGGGACAAGGGCGTTACATGTTTTTGTGGTGGCCCATGCAGGTCACAACATATCGTTTCGGTTATGTTAATGTGCAGAATGAGCCTGCAATAGGATATTGTATTAGGATCTCAATCTACAATTGCTTTGAAAATTCTTTTGTTTTTATCCATCGCCTTTGGAACTCATAATTGAAGTCGATCATTGTCACGACCCGCTCCCAAATAATCGGACAAGAGTCGGACACGCCCAGCTTCGTCGTTAGACACGACGAAGTAAGCTGTACCAATCTAGGGAAAACTAACCAGATAAACAAGAGTAAATGTGAACACAGCATCTATAAACGAATCCCAAATCCAGATACATGTCTCAAAGTTATTACATTCCAACAAATGAAAGTAAAGTCTAATAGTCTCAAATACAGAAAATAGAAACTACTAAAGGTAATGCTCTAGGCTTCCTCAGCCTCTAATTCAAGAGCAACTCCAGCTGGCTCTACTGTATCTACCGGCTCTCGGCCATAATATGTATCACACAAGGCCTCCATCTCACCTGCAACATATCCTAGTCAGGAGCGGAGCAAAGTACAGTTCTAGGTAATGAACAAGAACATGATATGGTAATGAGTACAGGAGAACATGAATAGGAAGTACAGAAAATGAACATGAAAATATAGGAATATAAGTACAGAAATATAAAGTACAGGAATGAAACTATAATCCTGAAGTACAAGACATGACAAGTGTACCATGTTTGAAATACAACTAGCCTATGTGACCGGCTGGGGTGAGTACAGGAGCATGTACAGGAGTACATGAATATGGTACGGCTTAGGGCCCGTGTACACGATGCGAGGCCTAAGCTATCTATATGAATATAGTAATCGGGGTTTGGTCACATAGCTAGTGTATTTCTCTACCCGACACAAGTAAGTACAAGAACAAGATAGTACAGGAGTACAGGATATCGTGTCATGACGTGTCACAAGAAGAGTACAAGATATGTAAATGCACAAGACCGTAGAAAAGTACTTGCCTTGCTCCGGGAAGGTACAGGTAATCAGTGGAGCTGGATGTCCTCCTGGTAAATCATTATAAGTTGATTAAAAACTAAACAAGTTCTATTTGTGGACTAGCCCTAGTCAAATATTAAATCAGGTTTTACTATTTTGTCCTAAGAGTTTGTTTAACAGACCATCTAGCCAAGAAAACCTATTTACTCAAAAATGAGACTAAAGCTGCATGTTGGTCATATGCCAGTGTGTTACATATGGCCACACTTCAAAGATTGATACTTAAACAAAAGTTTTATTTCCTTAACTCAACACTAGGGTTCCATTTAAGTTGTCACCCTTTATGTATATGCACTAAATAAGGTACCCAGTCTTATTTCCTATGATAATGCTATAGCTGTGAACTAAACTTCACACTCAGTCATACAAAAGATCAAACTCTATGTGTCATATGATACAATATTCCAGGGCTGGTAAAACCAAAATCTGAACTGCCTACTGGAAATTAGTCTAATCCTAAGACCCTCTGAAACTCATGGCATGATCTCAACTCAGCTAAGTTCAGTATGCTGGATTACAATATCCAGGTTAATGGGAATTTAGTTTCCAAGTCTGTTCTGAATTCCCAGGTTATCAAATTTATCAAGACAGTACATATAAGTCTCAGATTCATCAATTCATCAAATATTGCATATGCAGTTTCAGATTTCACTAACTGAATTAGTATTGCACATGTAATCTCAGGTTCAATAAAATGAACCAATTATTGCATATGAAATCCCGTGCTTACCTGAACCAAAACTACATATAAAATCCTAGGCTTATCGATTTGAGTCAAACATTGATATAGGAATTTCAGTTCAGCAACTAAACTAATCCCCTGCTACCAGGATCAATTTCCTCCCCTTTGTACAGTTTAGTAAGACTTCCAAATCAGCTACCATGGTATAGCCTAAGAATATATTCATTATTCTCGAACAGGTTTTCTTTTTATCCAAATGAACTCGGCACTGATATATGAATCCCAGTTCATTAATTTTTGAACCAAGACATGAATATACAGTCCCAAGTTCATCACTGAACCAAAGCATATATATGAAAATTCAGTTTCAGAGTCAAACACTGATACAAAATAATGATATGTAGTCTCGGGTTTAGTGATAATATACTCTATGAAGTCTTAGATTTGTCAGCTCACCCAAAGCTGCAAATGCAATCGACTGAACCAATACTGCAGATGCAGTTTCAGTTTCAACCAATCACCATACCCAACTATCCTATTCAGTTCATCATTAATCTCCCAATATATCGAGCAAAAACAGAATTAACATGTAAAAACTGTAAGTAAACATGAACCTACAAAACATGATCTCCTTCCCAGGTTCTTATGTCATCCAATTGATACATCTGAATATTAAAACTGAAATTCCAAATTGATGATATCTAGTTCAAAAATGTAATTTCAAATGGCACCTATATCAGTACTACAATGGTACACCTATTTCACAGACATGAATTCTAAACTATTCTACGAATACATACATGAACTTGTTAATTCCAACTATAGAAGACAACTGGAAGTAAACATATTCAAATTAGAATTGGATATCAGTTATCAATCCTTCAAAGCATGCATCATGATATTAGACCTAGGACTGAACCTAACTACCAGGATATTAGTACAGTATAAACTGAACCAATTTATAGAGAAGTACTCCTAAAATCTGAACTGTAGAGCCCCATCATTTTCACAAATGGATATCCCGATTTATCTCACAATCATCCTATACCCATGATTTCAAAACAAACTTATATTCCAATCTCAGAGATCACAAAACCACCACTTCTCTAACATATATCAATTTAACTCCTAATTATCTACTACGCCAACAAGGAGAAATCGAACTAACATTTAGGGATTCAACTAGATGGTGTTCAGACATTACCTGAAGAATTCAACTGGAAATAGCTCTTGACACAGCCTTGCGTATCCCAACTTTCGAGTCCTGATCCGATCCAACCCAAGATCATAAAAAGAATTAATTGATCCTCCTTACCACAGCTCAACCAAAAACAATAATTCATAATCAAAAACTTCAAGAAACGATTAGTCGAACAACTGTTCGATTCAAAACAGAGTACCACCAAAAACACTAACTCTGATCTATCACTAGATCAGCTCTCGAAGTTCAATCCTCAAATAAATAAATTAAAATAATCCCTCGGATCTCAGCTTACCTAATCCGATGCTTGATGGGAGCAACGAACAGATCGAATCAATCTCTGACCTAAAATCCTCAGATCTGAACAATTTGAAGGAAAATCAAAACGAATCAATCAATTAGTTCAGATGGAGATCCGATCATAAATCGAGGAAATCAATCGAATTTAGGAGTTGATGGCAACACTCACTTCGATCTCGTGATGGTCTCGATCGAGGAATCAAAGCAGGGAAAAGCTTCTCCACGCTGTCTCTACCAACTGATGGCTGCCTGTACCGCTTGCCGAGCTAAGGAGGAGATTCGCCATGGCCAGCTAACAGCTTCGTCGGGAAGAAGAAGGAACAAGGAGAAATTTGTAGTACTTCCTTGTAAATGTTTTGATGGATTAAATGAAGGAAAACTCTAGTTTATATAGAGTTGGAGAGGGGATCGATACTTGGAGAGAGGGAAAGAATTGGGTGGAAAGAATTGGGAATTAAGGGTTGCACATGGCAGTTGCAACCGTTCTTCAAATGAGAACATTCGAACAGAAATTCAAATGCTCAGCTGAGACATTTGAAGAATGGCAGGATTAAATCATATTCTCCTTCTGAGAATAACACAGGCCATGGGCCTTCAAGGATGGGCTTGATAAAACCAAGGGTTAAATTAAGATGGGAAACCCATTGGCTGAGATAAGGAAGGAATGATATTTATATACAAAATATTAACTTCACATTTTTTTAAAGTATATAAAAATGAATTCTAAATTGCTTAATCAATACTATATATAAAACTTTAAAATTCTCATTTACTAGAAAGGTGGAGTTACAATCATCCTTCTTGAACTCCTTATCTTGGACTCTCATTTTTCTCTATTTCGAAAGGATGAATACTCGTGCTTTATGAAACACTTGGATTACATTCCATCATTTGATAGAACGTAGTTGATAAAAGTGTTTTAAAAAGGAATTAATTATCTAAGGTAGTAAGGGTTTGGATAGACGTCTCAAATAGATAGACTATATAGAACTACTATTATCTGAATTTTTACTTGAAGAATACAGAAATCTATGCTTTACAGGACTAGGTAAGTAGCTAAGGTGGGTAGAATATCATGGATATTTTACCGAGAAATAAGTTAGAATATAGTATAGTATAAAGCCTAACCACAACAATCAACTATAGAATTATTAGATAAATTATGCTATATTTTGCCTAAGATAGGGCTTGGGTTAGAAGTACTAGAGGAATTATTATCTAATGATCGATAGTGTCAAGATCGTTAGTAATCTAAGAGTACTAGATAGAGTAAGAAGATCTAAGTAGAATACACGATCATCTCTATACATGGTAAGACTAGTATTGAAATGACCTATAAAGGAATAGGACTAGAAGGATGACCAATAGGTTTATTAGCCATCTAGTTCGGCCTCGACCTTTACTCCGCAGGTAGGTATCAATGGTTTGACTTACTTGTAAGGATTGTACAGATTGCTTATAGGTAGAAGGAGTGGATTGCTAATTGAACTACTATAGAGGTTGGTAAGGTAACTTATAGGAATATAGTATATAGTTTAAGGATTAATAAAGTTATGGAGGAGTTGTGATTTTCAATGGTTAGTCATAGATAAAGCAGTAAAAGACAAGTTAGAAACCTTACCTCTAGATTTGAAACCCTTTAGTAATATAGAGCGTGTTGGAGAAGTGACATATCGTCATACATCGCTCCATCATTAGAGGGAGTACATGATGTATTCCATATCTCATAGTTGAGGGAGTATGCGATTGATCCCAGCCATGTGGTCGACAATTCTGGGATCACAGTAGGAACCAGTCTATTATACAGGGAGCAGCCAATTGGTACTTGGATACTAGCAGAAAGACGCTTAAAGTACAGACGATTAGATTAGTTTGGATTGCATGGAAGTATCATTCTTTAGGAGAATCTACTTGAGAGCGTGAGGATTCTATGCGAAAGCGGTATCCACATCTATTTGCGGATTCCGGTAAGACATTAGCTTATCTTTTATGATATAAATTTTATGCATGTTTGTGTTATTTTAATTTCGAGGAAAAAAATTTCTAAAGTGGGTAGGTTGTAAGCCTCCCAATTTTTGACTATTATTTTAAAATATATTTTATTTATTTAATATGGTTATTTTAATATTAAACTATATTTTATAATCAATTATGACTACAGAAGTACTTTACCGTAGCTTTGATTCTTGAAGCACAACAATTATCAATTTCTCAAATCTAGCTCCATATTCGTATTCTAGATGAGTCCATCTTCAATTTGATATATCATGTCACATCTAAACTTTCTTTTGACTTCGCACAACTTCGGGTCAATTTAGGTCATTTTGACCGTTTACCGTAATTTTAGACCTAACTTTCAACTTGAGTTTGGAACTTGACATAGATCAAAACTATTTGATCCAATATATGGTTTTGACCTATTTTTAGCCTACTACACACATACCAATGGTGTCCCACTCAATTGAGTCATCATGTGCTATTTATTTTCAAATGGCACACAAGACCCATAACATAGCTTTCAGAGTAGATTTCATCCATAAACCCTTTAAGCCTAGAACTAGTTCAACTAGCCTTGGTTGAGCCTATAATAGGTTACCATAAATAATTAGGATAAATTTATATTGATTTGTATAGGATTTTTTACAACCATAATAGATTTGAAACAACCCACCATTGACTTTCTAAATTAGGAAACCCATTAATTACCCATTGATTCAAATATGCATATCTTTCAAATGGTGCAACCAAATCTCACCAAACATTCCTACAATCTTCCTTAGACAAACCCTAACATATATAAGCCTCAAACCTTATATTTTAACCTAGTACTTTAGTTGCACCTCCCCTAAAAGTTTCAATACCAAAATTTTCTCCCAGCCTTGGCCGTCGATAGCACCTTATGGCGTACCGACAATTTAGACCCCTTCCTGACCTCTCGTGATGCTCCACGAATATTCGTTACTAAGGTAACGCGACCCTCTACAATCCTATAAACCCGCATACGTTCACAATTCCTTCTAGTATGCAAAAATAGCCCTACAACTCATACAAGATTACTAGTACATAAACTGTGATTAATGACTAATACAACATTACAAAGACTCATACAAGATTACTAGTACATAAACTGTGATTAATGACTAATACAACATTACAAAGACTCATACAAGATTACTAGTACATAAACTGCGATTAATGACTTATACAAGATTACTAGATGTTGATACATGATCACATTTTAAACGTTTCCTACAATGCAACATGCAACAAAAACTTTAGTGGAGTATCTTCTTTCGGTACGGTCACTTGCACGCTCATTATAAACTCCGCTAAAATGATGACAAATTTTCGAATCTTTTTCAAACTCTTCTTGCGGTGCGTGTTGAGGTTGTGGTGTGAGTTGCGATTACTGATCTTGCGGTTGCTGTGGTAGTTGATCATTATCCATGATATAATTCGTCTCTTCACACGAGTTTGCTTATAAAAAATGTAAGAGAAGAAATTATGGTGTGATTAAGTTTGAAGATTTATGGCCTATTTATAGTTTTTTTGGGTACAAAAAGACCTATTTTACCCCCAAAAATAGTTGTTATAAGGGTATTTTTGGTCATTTTCAGCAAAATGACCAAAATATCCTTCACAGCAAGTAAAATGGGGGTAAAATGGTCATTTGGCATCCCAACGTTTAAAAGCCACAAAAAAAAATTCAAAAACCCGGCCGAACCCAGCCTGGACCTGGCCGGTCCGGGTCGGCCCGGTCGGGCTTGACGGGTTTGACCGGCCCGGACCCGCGGTCAAACCGGACCGGGCCGGTCCGGGCTATCGGTTATGGGGCACAACCTAGCCCGGACCGAGATGTGGGCGGGTCGGACCGGTCCGGGTTTTTGATCGGGCTCGGGCTCGGGCTCGGGCCGGTCTAGATCGTTGATCGGACTCGAGCCGGCCCAGACCGGGTTTGACCAGGCTGGGCCCGAGCCCGGACCGGGCCACCCGGCCCAAGTAGCCCCATGATGTAATCCTCATTATCTCTCAAAGCCCATTCTTGTGCCCTCTAGTACTGAATTGGGCACTAAATAGAACCAACCCGCCCCGATATCAGATCAAGATTCTTGCTACGTCCATGTCAGCACTATCAAGATGAGACAAGTGCCCTTAAGCTAGTGGTCTGCTGATTCGGTGGTGCCCCATCCAAAATTATCTCCTCCTCACCAACCGGAGAACACACGCACACATATATCAAGCAAAGCACCCAAAATAAAGCTTCTTCAACTCCAAGCTTCTTCAATTCATTTGAATTTTCTTTCCAAGCAACAAAAAATTAATGGCCACAGCCACCACGAGCGCCGCACTCGCCATTCCGGGCCTGGCCGATGGGAGGGCCGCCGCCGCAGCCCCACGTATCGTGGGTCTGCCTGTGCTGCCGCTTTCCCCACCCATTGTCCGCATTAACTTGTCCAAGACTACTTCTTACTGTATGTTTACTGCTCTACTATTATTGTTTCTACAATTACTTATATATTTCGCTCTTTTTCATTTTTTTATTATATCATGTAAATATGTAAGTTTCAACAACCAATGCTACCGAACTCGAGTGACTCTTGTGGTTACCGAGGAGAGGTATAACACTCTTGCTGGATGACGGAAGATCAGTGGATCGAGTCACGGGACATATTATTTGTTCCATTTATAAAGTTGGTGGGAGTTGGTGGTGGTGGGCCCAAAAGGCAAGCAATATAGCATGCACAAAGTTCCGTGCGTAATGTCACTTAGACCATCTCCAATGGTGATTTCTAAAATTGAGTTCTTATCCTACTTGGCATTGTACTTTTAGGAGATTTCTATCCTAGTTGGAAGAGTTTCTACATAGAAATTCTATACATACAAAAATACTCTCCAATGGTTCTCCATTTCTATCCTATGTGTCACGTAGTAAAAGGACCAATTTAATGGTGTGGGACCCAATAATAATTGTCATGAGAGATAGAAAAATTTCTATGAGAGTTTCTACATGTAGAAACCCTCTTAGAAAGTTTCCATCTTACATCATTGCCACCTAGGATAGAAATGGTGATAAAAACTACCATTGGGAAAAGTTTTTTCTAAAGTTGATTTCTTCCATAGAAATAGGGAAGATAGAAACCCCCATTGGAGATGGTCTTACAAGATGATGGATCCTCACACATGGAAATAATCGGAATTCGAATTCATCAAATTGTTGTCCTTATCATGTTGTCGAATTCATCAAATTGTTGTCCTTATCATGTTGTGTCGTGTAAACATATAGACATTACAAAAACACAATAGGACATACTTTAATTGGTTTTCTGTGTTAAATACTGTGAAGCTTTAATTAGATTCTTTACTGTACATTCAGCCCAAATTCGAAAGCAAGGTTCAGGATGGTAGCTCTATTTTTCTCTTTTTTGTATAAGTGTCCATGTTAAGAGTAGAATGTTTGGTTCGTATATTAATTAATAGGAATAGTTAGGTATTTTTTTTTTTTAGTTAGGTATATATATTGAAGATGGTGGGCATACTAATCCTTTTTTTAGATAAAACGGTGGGACAAATAGCCCAAACACCCCACAACACCCCCCCCAACCTAATTAAGGAGATAATAATGAAAAAAGTGGTTACAAAGGGAGCAGATCTGGTGTCTCCATTATTCTATGTCAATTATGTTACCTATTTTTAGCATGTGGAAACTCCTAGTTTTTGTATCCATAATTATAAGAGCTGAGAATAGATGTCACACGCTAAACACATATGACATAATTGATACAAAATAATGGGAACAACAGATCTGCTCCCGGTTACAGAAGGTTTCAAGTCCCTACGACCGATACAGCGGTACTAATAAATATATCAAAAGAAAGTTACAAGTATACCCCCAAAAGCCAACACAACAATATGAATCTACATTCTAGAAAAACCCCAACACAGGTTGGTCATCTATCATATCTTGTTACATTCTTATTGTCTTCTTGGGACCTCTTCCCGTAACTTGGCATCTCCAAAGCTTAGTGTTAGCCACAATACGCACACAAATTGGGTAATGCATTTGAATAAAGATCAACACTTCCCAACAGATAGCATCAACCATATATAGTGTCCCAATTTGGCAAGCTCTATTCTCTCTCCACCCTCCCCAAAGTGGCTTAATGGTGTTTGGATGACCCTTTATATTAAATTGAAACTAGTATATATGTACGTAATTTGCATGTATTTTATAGATTATTATTAAAATACGTATTTCATAGATTACTAGGAAGACTAGAAGGATGCTTTAATTATTCTAATCTTTATTAAAACTACTTGGAAAGACTAAAAGATAGTGTCATAATTATTCTAAATTTATTATTATATATATTATTTTAAACATGCCTACAAGACTATTTAGAAAGGCCAAATGACAACTCTCGTAATTACCTAGCTGCCTCTATTAATTTTAATGACAATTTTAATTAGTAAACATATACAAGGGTATATTTAGAAAGAAAGTTCTACGGTGAAGCTGAACTTTTTCCATTATATAGTAGCATAGGTTTACATGCATCACATATAGGTCTAACCATTTTGCAATTGAAGTAGCAATGCATCGACGACCTCTCCATAGTCATTACATAAACCTCATGTACTTGGTCCAATCTGGTTGCTCTTATAGCAAGGTTATCCCTACTCAAGATACCATTCCTACATATAAGCCATAAGAAACTGTGACTTTAAGAGGTACCTTGATAGACCATATTACGTTGGGGTATTCAGCCAAAACTCTTTCAAAGTTTTAGGGTCCGTTTGGATAGCTTTTCTGAAATTTTGTTCTGAAAACAGTTTTTGGAGAATGATGTTATAAAATGGTTTTCTGGATATAAGTTTCTGAGTTTGCGTTTGGCTCCTTTTATCTGAAAAAAAATTTTCTAAATAAAAATATTAAAATTTTGTTTGGTAAATTTTTTTCTGAAATTATTTTTTATGTTGTGTCCTTGCCACAGTTTGTGTCCACCCCCTCCCACTCCGTGTCCTGGCTCTACGAGACGAAGGACTCAGATCCTCCGACCACGGTGAGGTCACCGCACCGACTTCGTGAAGGCCGTCGACTTCGAGCTCGTCCCCGTCGACTTCGTGAAGGCCGTCGACTTCGAGCTCGTCCCCGTCGATCTCGTATCCGTCCAAGTCCCCGTTGATCTCGAGCTCGTCCCCGTCGAGCTCGAGCTCGTCCCCGTCGATCTCGTACGGGTCGAGCTCGTCCCCGTCGACTTCGTGAAGGCCGTCGACTTCGAGCTCATCCCCGTCGATCTCGTCCCCGTCCAAGTCCCCGTCGATCTCGAGCTCGTCCCCGTCGGAGACTTCGTCGTCTCGTTGTTGGAGACTTCGTCGTCGTCTCGTTGTTGGAGACTTCGTCGTCGCCCTCGCCGTCGGAGACTTCGTCGACGAGAAAGAGGCGGTCGTCGTCTCGTTGCTGGTCGAGGAGGGACACTGGTCCAGACTCCAGAGTCTTCGTCGATGGAGAGAGAAAGAGAGAGAGAGAGTGCATCGAGGAATGGGAAAAAGGGGGGGGGGGTGTGTGGGGTCCGCCAACAGTGTAAAAACAATTATTGTGAAAACAACTTTTTTCTGTTTCCTAAAAACTGTGTTCTGAGTGGTGGTTTTCTAAATTTTTTTGGGAAAAGAATCTCCCAGTGTTTGCTGCCAAACACGTATTATTCCTCTCTTCACGTTATAACTCAAAATAGTGAGTTATAACTGAGAACCAAACGCGTATTATTCCAATAAAGAAATCTTACTAAAAACTTTCCATCAGTAATCCATCACCATGAACATGTGTCCTTGGCGGGAGCAGATCTATTGTCCCAGATATTTTGTGCCAATTATATCTCTGTATAGAGCTGCTGATTATTTGTCATTTTTTAAAGTTTTCATGATTATTATAGTTGTTGAATTTTATAAGGGACATAATTGGTACAAATAATCTGGAACAACATATCTGTTCCTGTCCTTGGCCGTCCCTTGAGAAGGTTTCCAAGGTTGGGAAATTCAATGGGACGTTCTTTCTCCATGCTAAGACTCTCATCAAACATCCTACTAGATCTTGGTTTCCATTGTTCCCTCTCCATTGTAAAGAAATTGAGTCTTTGATTCCATGCTACTTGGTATAGGGAGGAAAATTTGTCTTTAAGTGGCTTTATTCTACACCAAGTACCATCTCAAATCTCAAATTATCTACTGAGTCAGGAGCAAAAGTGGCCCTAATAAATAATATATTATTTACTTTGGAGATTTCCGCCCAAAAGTCAAATTTAGTGGATATATTCTTATCTCGATTTCTTCATGTCCACCCCCCCCCCCCCCCCCCCCCCCCCCCCCCAAATAACAATCTTGAATAATTTTAATGAGATTATTACTTGTAGGCAACCATATCTTCCACCACCATTTGGCGATAATAGCTTTGTTCATATCCCTTAGGTCCGCAACACCTAATCGGCCGAACTCTTTCCTTTTACAGACCACCCACCTTTGGCTAGGTTATAGCTCTTAGCTTATGTAGAAAGCAATACGCCATAATCTTTTGTCATAAATTGGGTTTCAATCTCTTGTAATTGAAACTCACTCGAAATAGTAAAATAACTTGTGTATGGCCGTGGGTGTAGGATAAAATATCTGAACCACGTTGCACCTTGTGTCCTTGTGTTTCTTCTTATTATCCGTTGGTACCACATTCATACTATTTGTGTCCTTGTTCTAGTGTTGTTATTGCATCATATTGTTTGTATCCTTGCAACATATAGATGCAAACCAAACACATGAAGTATGAAGTTGGAGATTCTCAATTTTATGAATCCTACGGCTATCATTTCATGCAATTTCTTATTCATACTATGAAAGCAAGCCAAGAAAGTCTGCAAATTAACATAAATAAGTCTAGAGTGAGCAAATGATGAAGCCTCAGTGAATGTTGTATACATAGCTACTTCTGTTGTAAAAGACTGGAAAGCACAAGCAAGGTCATCATCATCATCATTGTTGTTATCCAATTCTTGGAAGCTGCTTCCACCAAGCTTTAGGCCCTGTCTTTACTGGTGCACACAATTTCCTGACAGTTAGAGGCTATAGAGGTTAAACACTTTCATCAGCCATATATATTGCTTAGAAGAAGATTAGATCAAAATGAACCAGTTCTCTAGTGATGTTCTGAGTACCGTTCCACTGTGAGCTATTGATTAGTTGAGGATCATGAATAACACACCTTTGGGATCAGGTATACACTATGTTATTTATCCACATTGTAGCTCAAAACGCTAATCCTCTGTCAAAAATAATGCAAACTGTTGCTGTTAATGATGGAAAAGAGACTAAATTCGGACTAAATTGTGGTCCCACAAAAAGAATTTTGGTCGACTCTGAATCTTGAGTTAAGACCAACTTTGGCTTGTTTTGGGATTAGTTAAAAGTTTCTTATTCTAGGATTTCTAGGTTAAACACCAATCATATAGCTTCATAATTTGAAAATGAATTGTTATTAGCGTCAAAATTTGTAACCACACCGTGTTGCCAGGCCATAAGATTGCACGGAATGTTGTCGCCATGTCTGCCGGAGAGGCCATGGTAATCGGAGATTCCATGGCAACTGCTGGAGAAGAAGAACCAGCTGAAGTAGTAACCGAAACTCCGGAGATTGTGAAAACCATACAAGATGCTGTATGTTTCCTTATCATTTCCATTTTCTTTTATATTGAAGGAATACTTTCGTGCTCTTCTTTCGTGCTCTTTGTTGACACAAGGTTCTGAAAACCTGTTGGTAGGCAGTGGGACAAGATTGAAGATAAGTATGCAGTGAGCTCTCTTGCAGTTGCTGCAC
This sequence comes from Iris pallida, assembly GCA_029216955.1. Lineage (NCBI taxonomy): Eukaryota > Viridiplantae > Streptophyta > Magnoliopsida > Asparagales > Iridaceae > Iris > Iris pallida. Next base: position 16,932,285 of record JANAVB010009596.1, on the reverse strand, counting down.
TTGTTGCACTTTGGGTCTCTACTGGAGTGATCTCGGTATTTGTAACTTTCTATTATTAACCTGAACAATAAGTAATACTATTAGTTAGATGCATCTTTTTTCAGTCATACATATCAATTATGCCAAGACCAATATTCTCAATTGACCATAGGAATCATTCGGATTCTTCGCTCACACCTTTGTGATGGCTTTCTTATGCAGGCAATTGATAGGCTTCCCTTGGTTCCTGGTGTTCTTGAACTCGTAGGAATAGGTTACACTGGGGTAAGTTTGAAACTCTAACATGCTTTTATATATCATTCTTACTGATGTATTAATTAAGGACAAACCGGAAGTATCTTAATTCAGACAACATATTGACAAAGATATATATAAAAAATGTATATTAACACATACTTTGTGAAATACCATGCATTTAGGAAGTCATGCATTGATTGAATAGATTAACTTTATCAATTTAATCAATTATTTGTGAAGACTTGAGAACTTACAGAATTTATGAAACAATAAGTAGCAAGAATATTAAACATAATAGGTATCTGATGTGAAAAGTAGATAAACAAGTGTATTCTTTCTGTGAATTCACTAAAACATATTGGAGTTTGGAGGCTCCAAAGTTCAAAATGTCTTCTCAGTTTACAGAGTAACTCTTGTTGTCTCAACTTTTCAAATAATTAGGGAATTGCATTTGCCAAGGAGGCTTTTACAACGTCCCCGGATTTTCAAGGTGGGTACCATAACTACCCTCAATTTATTACAGCTTTTAAATGTAAATTTATAGCTTCCCTTATAAATTAAGGGTAACTTTGTAACTCACCTTAAAAATCCGTGGACATTGTAAAAGCTTCCTTGCCAATTATAGTTCCCTATATTTATTATGATGCTTCTACAGATAAAACGAAACCATGAACCTGGAAACTCACTTCCAAACATTGCAACCAAATTTACTATTTGTCCAAGTTTCACCAACAAAGTTCAAGAACACCGCATACAGAAAACCAAAGTTTTCTAATAATAGCTGTCACCAATAATATGATATAAAAGCACAAGACTTGCAAATGTATGGAGTAACTTGCTTTAAATAGAGGGCTATTTATTAGAGAATCAATTTGGTCATTACTATTGGAGATGTAATATGGGAGAGCTCAATTAATTGCATAAGGAAATGGTGAGGTGGTTGAACCGTGATTAGAATTCAAAATGATCAAAATGGTGTAGGGGCTTGAATCTATAACAAGTTCCAGAAGAAGGTTTTGAGAGGGTAGTTGATCTTCCTCCTTTCTGCGAAGCCAAATAAAACTACATTTCTTTACTACATTTCTCAAAATAAATGAAAAGAAAGCAACAACAACAAAGCCTCTATCCCAAATTTTTGGTTTCTGCTGTTTGAATCCTCGTCATCCAGTAACGATAACAAATTAAAACAACTATAAGCTAATTCCCTGAAATAAACTTTAACAAGTTGTTTCTGCAAAGACTCCGAGATCTTTGGATCATGAAAGAACTTTTAGGAATCGAATAACTTCTTTCCAAACTGAAATTTCAAATAATGTCAAGGTCATTGAACATGACTTTTAGGAAATCCTCTTTTTAGTGAAGCATGTTTCAATTTTCTTTTAATGAACTCCAAATCTATTCTAGAGCTTGGTTAGCAGTGTTACCCTCATTTTCATTCGTTGGGCTTTCCGAGCCAGATGGGTAATTAGAAGGACATGTTAAGATTATTCGGCACACTCCAACCCATCAAATCAATACGAGCGCGAGACCACGACATACACGAGTAATCACCCATTCAATCCCAGCAGGAAACATGGGATATTACATCACAGATGCTCAGTATCAAAGGAGATCATGGGTGTAAATGTGAAGAGAAAGATGTGTAAGGTGAGATAAACAGGAAAAAGAAAAATGAGGAAAGGATCCACAAAATTGACATCAAAATCTACTACATAGTTAGCATGTACTTCAATGCTCAGAGCTATCAATTGCGATCATCGACATTAGTGAAAGGTACTTGAGCTTCCCCCACTCTGCTTAGCTATTTTTCATATGCAAGCATCTATAATTACACAATATCCATAGATTCACCTGGAGGCTAGGAAAAGGTGCGTAATGATGCAGGACCATCCAAAGTCCACCTCCACCTCCAACTCCAACTTCAAGTCTGAGTCTGAGTCCAGTATAGATAAGAATTTTATTTGTATTTCAGAATTATATAATTAGTGGTTTTTTTCTTATTACATTTAGGCTAGGAAAAGGAAACATATTCCTCGTAGAATTTGGACAAGTGTCTTAATTTAGAATTAGTAAGGCCTATAAATAGGCTTGTATATGAACAATTTTTATTAGAGAAGAGAATAAGAGAGTTTTATTTATTGAATTTTATGTGTTTGATCCATTTTATTTTAGGTCTTGTCTTGCATCAAAGTGGTAACAAAGCCCTAGGTTAGGAATTGTTTTTATATGTAGGTAAGAGATATAAAAGAAAAATGTCTATGCAAGATTTCTCACAAAAATTGTACTAAGCTCAATGCTACGTTTGACAAAATAGATAATTCGATCATTGATGTATGTAGCTACATGAAAAAATTGTTCAATATATTTCTCAACTATATTAAGGTAGAAATTATTGCTAACAATCATCATATATCCTCATAAAATCAATTAGTAGAACCAAGTGAGCCTGTCGTAGTTGAGTCACTATTTACAACGACATCTAAAATTTAGGTCCTGGTTTAAACCAAAAATAAAATTCGACCACTATATTTCCTCATTGGAAGAATTAAATAGGTCATATACTAAAGCTAATAAATTTAATGAGACCAATGAATTTACTGAGCAATGTTACGCCTTCTAAGTATCTAAAACTTGTCCAAGTTATCCAAACCATGAACAATTAAATTACATGTTCATTACAAATTATTATAATTGTTCGCAAGATATAGTAGTTGATTATAGGGACGACCATATGGGAGAACTTATCTTATTGACAAGACTGCTCATACATTGTTCTAATCCTATGGAAATGCCGAGACAACCAACGATTGGTGTGTTTGGTGCCACATCACAAGAGTGTCGTTGTTCTTCCACTTATGCACAAACCGGTACCACCATGATGTCGTGTTGATCTCTTAGAAGCTCACATGACCACATATACATCAATGGCGCAAAACTGCCATGGGCATCTTCGGACAAGCCAGCAGGTGCATCTTCTTCAAGCATCCAATTTACATGGTCACCAAGATGTGAAGTCTTTGAAGCCAAGGAGAATGATGAGGGACCATTGTCCAACTCCAAGTCCGAGTATAGTTTCGATTAGGATTATTTGTATTTTTGGAATTATTTAATTAATGATTTTCGTATTAGAGCTATGCTAGGCAAAGAAAATCTGTTCTTTATAGTATTGGACTAGTGTCTTAATTCAGAATTAAAGATCTATAATTAGGTATGTATATGAACAATTTTCATGAGATAAGAGAATAAAAGAGTTTTATTTATTACATTTTGGTGTTTGATCCACTTATTTTATAAATAGAAACCTCAAACTCTTCTCAATCTCAATTTTCACTTTATATTGCTTGCGTTGTGTTTGATTTCTCCGTCGCACTTAGCAACCTCCATCATCGTCATATGATAACTTCGTTCTAAATCATTGCTTTCAATTGTGTTTTTTTTTTGTGAATAACTATAATTATTGTGCTAAATAAGTTATTTAGTTGTTCACAATTGCCCTAAAAGCTTCTGCAAGTAGATAAATTTATAATGTTTAATCCATATAGGGTCTATTTCCTTTTGGTTCTCGTTCTGCATCATCATAGGTCACTCTTGTGGCTTAATCCAGTTAGGTAATGGCATGATACTCATAAGATATATAACCTTAATTTTCTTAATCATCTTAAGTCGATACCGTGAACATCCTATCTCTAATTCCGATGAAATATCATTTCTTGTTATTACCATAATTTGTAGTATCAGCTAATACTGATACGATACTACGGATACCGATACGATTTGACATGTCCCGATCCGATACCGATCGCTATCGATACTGACCAAAACCGATGTTGGGGTCTCTTTCCCAATCAATTCGACAGAAAAAATTGAACAAAAAAACCAATCAACAAGGGTGAAAGAACATATTAAGGTTGTATAAGTATGTATGTAAATTAAGTAAACTTATTTATGACAGGTAAACCAATTTTCTTCAATTTCAAAACTAATCAGAAATAACACATAAAATACTTTAACTTATGCTTAATTGTAAATATTTTTCTTCCTAAATTTTAATATTTTATTTATAATTATTTGTTTTCTAATACTCCAATCTGAAACCGCCAATACTGCTGATCGTGATACACATAGGAAGGTTTTGACACCGATTTCGATACCAATTTTGCGAACCTTGGTTATTACATGTTTTTTTTTTGGTTATTACATGAATGTTGTCCTTTTCAAGTCATCGGCAGTACTAGCAGGAATTAGAGAGGCATTGGTTTGGCTTCCCTGACCGCCTAGTATAATAGAAGGTCATAAAAATGCCAACACATTGTAATGGCATACTATTATAATTAGAACTGAAAAGTATTGGTTCTGTGACAACTATCATTCCAAATTTTGTGTCTTCCTCTCTCAGGCTCCATAAGAACATTGGTCTGCATCAAGTGCTATCAGATTGTGGTGGTCCTTTGTGGACATTGGATTCACATGACAGGAATGAAAGAACCTCTAAGACAAAGAGAGCTGCTCACTTGTGAATGAGAATTCTTTTTGCGAGAAGCTGAGAAGCTTTAAGATTTTATGTTTTGTACAGTAAGTGACCCAAGAAGTAAAATGATGACAACAAGTAATTGGTTCATTATTAAAAATTTAATACGCTATGATGAGGATCCTTTTATGACTTCTGATCCTCTATTAGAGCTTGGTTACCATTACCATGGCAAATTATCGAAAAGTTTGAGAAAAAATTGAATGTGCACCTTGGTTTTTTGACTTAGCTATTTGTCATTCCAATTCCACTTCATCCTTCTCTCCTCGTTCATATTGTCATTTTCACTACATTTCTAATGTTAAGCTGAACTACATATTTAACAGCTCCTACTACCGTGCCTTCTTTCTTTGTTTTTCCTTTTATGTTGAGGAACCTCCATGTTATAAACTTTGTTTTACTTGCACATATGCAAGTTGTTACTTTAAATTTGTGTAGGCTACTGACAATAGTTGGTTAATGTATTTGTACAGTGGTTTGCGTATCGTAACCTGGTTTTCAAGCCGGACAGGTAAACTCCAACTCAAGCTTTCTCAACGATGTTGTCTAATTTATATTGTGAGGTTTCATACATCTGAATAATATTATGGTCTCCTATCTCAACCAATACTGCATGGTAGAGAATGTATAAATAATGTCTTAACAGATTCTTATTAGGTACACAATTTGAAATTTGAATAATGGATACACATGTTAAATTTTGAAGTCACAAACAAACCTGAGAAGCCTGTATCTGATATTCTGAAATCTTTCAATTAATCAATCCAGGAATAAATCTGATTTGATATATTAAACCTTTTCTTAACATGTAGTGGCTCCTTGGATGCATATGTTACTTCCATGAAAGGATATTTCCATAGCAGGTTATTATAAAAAATTTGAACATGAAAATTGATATATCAAACTATGACATGAAGCTTGACCTTCATTTGCTGAACATTGATATGTATGGGAATATGAAGAATTGCATATAACATATGCCCCCACTTTCCAACATTTCCTAGATAATTTGAGGAGGAACACCAATGACATTTATGCAATACAATTAATATATCAACGTATGTTCCAGTTACCTCAAAAATAGTTACTTCCACCTTACCTCTCATGTTATCTTAAGTATGTCTCACTAGGAAGTATTTACAATTTCCTAATACGTACCCACGAGTGCTACGCTATGCTGCATGGTACAAATATGACACAAGTCACAGAACATGACATGGACAGAATTGAGTTGAATGCCAAACTGAGCAAGTCTATCCATGGTCAGAAGCCATCCCAACAAGACTTTATACATGCACAGTTGCATTTTTCGGACGAATCTGCTAACCCAAATGAAATCAAACTCCTTCAGTCTAGCATGAGGCGTCTGCAGAAAATTATAGCATGATTTAACGTCGAACTCTCCAGATCTAGTACCAGCTATAGGCGGATGTCAAACCCATCTATTCCCCCTGTTCATCAAAGTCTACAATGACTGTCCAAATCAACCCAGCGAACCTGACCGTGTGTCTGTAACTTTCGGGCTGCCACTCCCCATGTCAAAGGATGTGCTGAACTCATAACCTCCTACCTGCCTCCTGAAGCATGTGATCTCCAACCCTCTCCAACAAGCTCCTGTGGTTGATCCATGGATCGAGCCACAGATCCGTACGTCGTCCATCACGGATGACACAATGTATAGCATTCTTCATAGAAGCACGCTAATGTAATAAGCACTTGAAAGTAACTAAAGCATTATTATTATACCTGCATGTCCAGAAGTTCTCCCTTTAAATATCTACTACGCATCAACTCCATCCATAAGGATTTTCCTTGTGTAAACTTCCATGTCAATTTCATCCCTGCTATCTCTCGAAGCTTATGCAGAGGTCTCAGTCCAACCCCCTCCTCCCGCGGTCGACACAATTGATCCCAGGCAATAGCATGTATACCACCTCGTCAGATAAAATTAGCACATATGCGCTCAATTTTTCGAATAGTGACAGTAGAAAGAATAATAGACTGGAACCAAAACAGAGCTAAAGCTGATATGACTGATTGAACTAGCTCAATTCAACCCCTAAACAAAAGACTCTGGGCCTGCCAACCCTCCACCCGGCGTTGAGTGAACTCACCAAGCTATGATAGTCAATATCCCTTGCATAATTGACAGACAAAGGAACTCCCAGATATTTGACAGGTAACTCTCCTTCCTCAATTCCCAACTCCGCTGCACTTTCCTCCTTGCGAGAGCATAGAGAACTAAAGTACACTCTACTGTTTTTTCTATTCATCTGGAGTCCAGTCACCCTTCTAAACTCTTCCATGATCTCCAAAACAGCAGCAAGTCCCTCTATAGTAGGACGCATGAAACCCAATAAATCGTCCGCATATATAAGGTGTGAAACATGCGGGGTGACCTTCTTATACAGGGGGATAATCCGCCTCTGGTGCACTATCATATCCATTTTTCAAGTAAAGTACTCCATCACACACACACACACATATATATATCCAATGATCGCTAATCCAAGTGTTTAGTGTGGAGGCATGTGTCCCGTGTGGGCGGAGTTCGAATCCCAATAGAAGCAATTTCGAAAACTAATTACCATAACCATATATATATATATATATATATATATATATATATATATATATATATATATATATATATAGTTAAGAGAGATTCATACGGTCCGAGTGGTCAGGAGTTCGAATCTCAGTGGAAACTGTTGGAGTGGGTGGGGTTCCCACCTATGTGGAGAATACCCCGGAGAGTGACGAGCGCCATCCGTGTGTCGGAGAAGCTTGGGGAGTGCATGGATTTTATTTTGGTACATATATGGTAAGGAAATATATGATTGGATTTTCATATTTACTTTGATTATATATTTATGATTGGACCCTTCATATAGTAGCTTTCCATATTATTGGGTTTCCAATTATGGTAAGCTAATTATGATTGGATTTCCATTAAATATATGATTGATTTATATTGAAAGTTTTCATATATATTGGCCTTCCATGTATGGGTTACCAAGGGCTTATAAAAGGGTGATACATGCTAGTTGTAAAATCATCTCAAAAACAAAGAGTGCTTTACAATCTTTGAGAGAGAGAGAGGATTAAGGACTATTGTGAAGGAGAGATTGCTTCGAATAATTTTTCGGTATCTCTTGTTCTTCGGAGTCCGCAATCAAAAAATTTCTTCTTTTAAGTGAGTTGTGGTGATCCGTGTTGGATCGGGAGGAGCTTGTAGAAGGTGTATTCTCTTTATTCCATTAGTGGAGGTTCTTCAGGGTTGGACTCCGATCGTCCCGTGATTTTTCCCGTAAGGGTTTTCCATGTCAAAAATCTTTGTGTCTGCGATTGTGTTTGGCGTTTTTGGTTTGTGTGCTTTTGCTCGGTTCTCTCGCAGGACTTTCTGGTTTGGGGGAACGGTTTCCGCGCTTCGTTCCCAACAGAGTGGTATCAGAGCTTTGGGTTCAAAGAAGTGTCAGGAGTTGACAATCAAACCAGGAAGCAGAGATGGACGCGAAGCCGGTGCGCATGGTGAACCTGAACGGTACCAACTACCATTATTGGCGGAGCAAGATGAAGGATTTGCTGTTCGTCAAGAAGCTGCATCTTCCAGTATTTGCATCCGAGAAGCCCTGTGACAAATCCGATGAGGACTGGAACTTCGAGCATATACAGGTGTGTGGGTACATGCGACAGTTCGTTGACAAGAACGTGTACAACCACGTTGCCAATATTGAGCATGCGAAGACGTTGTGGGAGAAGCTGGAATCTTTGTACGCGAAAAAGACCGGGGTAAACAAATTGTTCCTGATCCGGACGATGATGGGTCTGCGGTACAAAGATGGTGCATCCATTACGGATCACTTGAGTGAGTTCCAGGGCGTGGTGGACCAGCTATCCTCGATGGGAGTCAAGTTCGACGACGAGGTTCAAGGACTTTGGTTGCTATGTACATTGCCAGACTCGTGGGAGACCGTATGAGTATCTATGATCGCTTCTGCTCCGGAAGGCGTGGTCAGTCTGGAGTTTATCAAGAGCGGGGTACTGAATGAAAAGATGCGGAGACGTTCTCAGGGCACTTCATCCACATCCCATCACTCAGAGGCACTAGTTTCGGAGAGCCGCGGAAGGGGCAAAAGCAGGGGTCCAGGTGGTGGCAGAGACAAGAGCAGGGGAAAGTCCAAGGGTCGGTACGAGGACTCGGAGTGTTACCATTGTGGCAAGAAGGGCCACATCAAGCGGAACTGTTTCGCTTGGAAGAGAGAGAAGAAGGGCGACAAGGGGAAGCAAGATGAGAACACTACAGCGGCGGCTTCGATACATGGAGGCGATGTGATCGTCGTAGGTGATGAGGTTATCACAAACCTCGCCTGCGATGACAATTCTTGGCTGGTGGACTCAGGGGCTTCAGCGCATGTATCTCACAACAGGACACTATTTGTCACTTACACGACAGGCGACTGTGGAGTGTTGAAGATAGGCAATGGAAATGTGTCGAAGGCGGTTGCCGTTGGAGATGTGCATTTGAGAACGAAGATGGGTGCGGTTCTTGTTCTCAAAGATGTTCGTCATGTCCCTGATATCCGTTTCAACCTGGTATCGGTTGGAAGGTTGGATGACGAGGGATTCTTCGGTCTCTTCGAGAATAGTCAGTGGAAGCTTTCCAGGGGTTCGATGGTGATTGCCAGAGGAAGCAAGAAGTCCGGTCTCTACTATATGGAGGGGAGCGCACAGGGGGCACAGGAGGTGAACGCAGTCAGTGATGTGTCTACCGAGTTGTGGCACAGGCGGCTCGGCCATATCAGCGAGAAGGGGATGAGCTACTTGGTGAACAGGAAGGTGATTCCAGGGCTCAAGTCTACAAAGTTGGAGAAGTGCACGCACTGCTTAGCTGGGAAGCAAAATAGGGTGTCTTTCCAAAGTCACCCAAGTTCAAGGAAGCCGGCGTTGGTCGAGTTGATTCACTCGGATGTCTGCGGTCCTATGAAGGTAAAATCTATTGGTGGTGCTTCTTACTTTGTAACTTTTATTGATGACTGTTCCAGGAAGGTTTGGGTCTATGCCTTAAAGACCAAGGATCAGGTGCTGCCTACTTTCAAAGAGTTTCAGGCCTCTGTTGAAAGAGAGACGGGCAAGAAGTTATTGTGTGTTCGGTCCGACAATGGCGACGAATACATCGGTCCCTTTGATGCTTATTGCAGAGAGCAGGGGATACGACACCAGAAGACTCCACCAAAGACATCTCAGCTCAATGGTGTAGCGGAGCGCATGAACAGGACACTGATGGAGAGGGTGCGGTGTTTGCTGTCAGAAGCAAACTTGCCGGACAGTTATTGGGGTGAGGCTCTTCTCACGGCCGCTTATGTTATTAATTTATCTTCTAGTGCTCCTTTGCAGGGTGATGTGCCTGACAAAGTATGGTACGGCAAAGAGCCGTCATACAATCACCTGCGAGTGTTTGGCTGTAAGGCCTTCGTGCATGTACCGAAGGACGAGAGGACCAAACTTGAGCCGAAGACGAGGCGATGCGTCTTTGTCGGCTACGGTCGGGATGAGTTTGGCTATAGACTCTACGACCCGGTGGGAAGAAAGTTCTACAGAAGCAGGGACGTGGTGTTCGTCGAGGATCAGACCATGACCAACACTCAGGATTCTGAGACGCCTTCTGAGGCTGAGGAATTGCCTGAGTTAGAGTCATTTCGCTTCGGGGAGTTTCCAGAGGACATCGCAGAGGATCACATTATAGGGGAGCCAGTACATGGAGTTGCTCCCAACCTTGATCATCAGCCTGCTGATGGTGGTCAGGGTGTCCCTCAGGAGGATGAGCATGCCGGGAAGGCAGTTCCTGAAGGGGAGGAGGCTGTTGGTATACAGCCAGCACCAGTGGCTCCACTGAGAAGGAGCGACAGAGATCGTCGACCATCTACGAGATACTCACCGGATGAGTATGTGCTATTGACTGACGGGGGAGAGCCCGAAAGTTTTGCAGAGGCTATGGAAGACGAACACAGGCAGGAGTGGATGGAGGCTATGCAGGAGGAGATGAGTTCCTTACATGCCAATTCCACTTATGAGCTGGTGCGGTTGCCAAAGGACAAGAAGGATTTGAAGAATCGATGGGTGTTTAGAGTGAAGCAGACGGATGATGCTACTCGCCCTCGATACAAAGCGAGGCTGGTAGTCAAAGGCTACGGTCAGCGGAAAGGCGTGGATTATGATGAGATCTTTTCGCCTGTCGTCAAGCATTCGTCTATTCGGGTGGTGCTAGCATTAGCAGCCAGTCTCGACTTGGAGGTCGAGCAGATGGACGTGAAGACGGCATTCCTCTACGGTGATCTTGAGGAGGAGTTATACATGGAGCAGCCAGAGGGATTCTGTGAGAAGGGTAAGTCACATTTGGTCTGCCGGTTGAGAAAGAGCTTGTATGGTCTGAAGCAGGCTCCGAGGCAGTGGTACAGGAAGTTCGAGTCGTTTATGGGGGAGCATGGTTATGCACGGACGACGTCAGACCATTGTGCATTTGTGAGGTATTTTGCCGAGGTTGATTTCATTATTTTATTGCTCTATGTAGATGATATGCTATTAGTGGGTCGGAATGCCACTAGGATAGCGGAGTTGAAGCGCCAACTGGGCGCGGCCTTCTCTATGAAGGATTTGGGCGCAGCGAAGACTATTCTTGGGATGGAGATCAGCCGAGAGAGATAGTCCAAGCTGCTATAATTGTCCCAAAAGAAGTACATTCACCGGGTACTTCAGCGTTTCGGTATGGACGGGTCGAAGAAAGTGAGTTGTCCCCTTGTGGCTCACTTTAAGCTCACTGAGGAGCAGTGTCCATCTACCGAGGACGAAAAGGAAGATATGGAGCGGGTTCCATATGCCTCAGCTGTGGGAAGTCTTATGTATGCTATGGTGTGTACGAGGCCAGACATCGCTCATACGGTTGGCACAGTTAGCAGGTACCTTGCAAATCCTGGAAGGGTACATTGGAGTGCGATCAAGTGGATTCTACGATACCTTCAGGGCACTGCCGATTGGAGACTTTCTTTTGGTGGTGACGAGCCGAAGCTGGTTGGGTATACTGACGCTGATATGGCTGGAGATGTAGACACGAGACGATCGACTTCGGGCTATGTGATGATGTTTGCTGGAGGAGCGGTATCGTGGCAGTCGCGGTTGCAGAAGTGTGTTGCCTTGTCGACGACAGAGGTAGAGTATATTGCGGCGACGGAGGCTTGCAAGGAGTTGCTGTGGATGAAGAAGCTGCTGTAGGAAATAGGACTGAAGCAAGAGCAGTATACTTTGCTTTGCGACAGTCAAAGTGCTATTCACCTTGTGAAGAACCAGACATTTCATAGTCGGTCCAAGCACATCGAGACTCGGTATCATTGGATACGGGATGTGGTTGAGAAGAATGATGCGGCGCTTGAGAAGGTTCATACTGATGACAATGGAGCGGACATGCTCACGAAGGTTCTTCCGAGGGGGAAGTTTGAGTACTGCAGGCAGATCGTCGGGATGACGACCTCCTCCACATAGTTGTGAAGGGGGAGATTTGTTGGAGTGGGTGGGGTTTCCACCTATGTGGAGAATACCCCAGAGAGCGACGAGCGCCATCCGTGTGTCGGAAAAGCTTGGGGAGTGCATGGATTTTATTTTGGTACATATATGGTAAGGAAATATATGATTGGATTTCCATATTTACTTTGATTGTATATTTATGATTGGACCCTTCATATAGTAGCTTTCCATATTATTGGGTTTCCAATTATGGTAAGCTAATTATGATTGGATTTCCATTAAATATATGATTGATTTATATTGGAAGTTTTCATATATATTGGCCTTCCATGTATGGATTACCAAGGGCTTATAAAAGGGTGATACATGCTAGTTGTAAAATCATCTCAAAAACAAAGAGTGCTTTACAATCTTTGAGAGAGAGAGAGAGGATTAAGGACTATTATGAAGGAGAGATTGCTTCGAATAATTTTTCGGCATCTCTTGTTCTTCGGAGTCCGCAATCAAAAAATTTCTTCTTTCAAGTGAGTTGTGGTGATCCGTGTTGGATCGGGAGGAGCTTGTAGAGGGTGTATTCTCTTTATTCCATTAGTGGAGGTTCTTCAGGGTTGGACTCCGATCGTCCCGTGATTTTTCCCGCAAGGGTTTTCCACGTCAAAAATCTTTGTGTCTGCGATTGTGTTTGGCGTTTTTGGTTTGTGTGCTTTTGCTCGGTTCTCTTGCAGGACTTTCTGGTTTGGGGGAACGGTTTCCGCGCTTCGTTCCCAACAGAAACGATTCTAGAAACAATTTACCTGGTATAATATATAATTTTTGCAAATAACCTCTAGCCTAGTGGTTAAGAGAGATGCATGCAGCCCGAGTGGTCAGGAGTTCGAATCCTAGTGGGAGCGATTCCGGAAACAATATACCTGGTTCCAATATATATATATATATATATATATATATATATATATATATATATATATATATATTTGAAGCAAATGGTTCTTCTTATTAATGAGACAACTAAAATAGTACAAACAACAGTTAGCTCAACAGAAAGCTAATTGCAAAGACTCCAACCTAGCCTCCCTGATACAACCCGGTATCCCTGAACTCTTTAGTGTTTCCTGCACACTCAGTCGTCTGGGCTTCGTCTCCGTTCTTCTATAATTGAGATGTCCGTATTGATGTTGTTTAGGAGACCTGTATATGAGAGATATCTTCCTTGGAACAATCGACCATTACGTTCTCTCCATATGTGCCATACCGCAACTAGCAATCGAATTCTCGCCTTTCTAAAGTTCTGCTTGCCTTGTGCTCCCAACCCGCTTACCTCGTTCACTACTTCCGTCAGCGTAGTATGCCGTCTATTCTGTAGTCCCGTCTCCTGTATATATTTTTGCCATATCCTGTCCGAGAACGGACACTCGAAAAACAGGTGATCTCTAGTTTCATTACTTCTTTCACATAGCACACAGCTCATATCAGGAATCTGAACTCCAAACCGGAGCAGTCGTTCCCTAGTCGGCAATCTGTCCCTGATAGCTTTGTAGAGACACAATTTCCACTTGCTCGCAGCCTCTCTAGCCCAGACCACCTCCGACCACGGTACCAAGGGAAATACCATCTGTATTGCCTCATATGCCTGTCCCTGAGCAAAATTACCATCTGCCGTGCCATCCCAGGCCCGATAGTCATCTCCTTCCTCATTAAGTATATGAATGCTTCCTATCTCTTCTCCGAACCACTGTTGGATGTGGCGGTTGTTCACCCGCCATTCCCCGCCTTCGATAATACTGCTCAGAGGAGCATCATACCCCACCAGTTCATACGTAGGCCATCCTAGGCGATCGATGAAGCTCTGCTTATTGAGCCATGGATCCTTCCATAGGTTGGTCGAGGATCCATTCCGCACCACTCTAGTAACACAAGATTTAAGTGTCAATCTTTGGGCGAGGATTTGTTTAAACGTAACCGAGAAGTTATTGTTACTCTCCATTACCCAGAAATTGCCTGACTTATCATATCGAGCTCGCAACCATGAAGCCCATATGGAAGTTCCTGTCAAAAATCTCCATGCGAGCTTTAGTTTAACTACCTCTCTGAGGGTCCGAAGGGACCTTAGACCAATGCCACCTTCCTCCTTAGTCTGGCAAAGCTCTTCCCACGCTATTGTGTGCATCCCTCCTTTCCACACAAAGTTAGCACAAAGGTGCTCTATTTCTTTCAGCGTTCCAAGCGGCACAATGACAGCCTGGAACCAGTATCCTGTGATCGCCCATATGATGGAGCGCACCAATTCGATGCGTCCTCTGAACGAAAGAAGTTGGGACTGCCATCCCTCCAACCTCCTCTGCACATAGCTGACCAATCCCATGCAATCCGAATTAGATACATAGTTGATCGACAAGGGGATACCAAGATATCTAACCGGTAGATGGCCCGGCTCAATCCCGAGCTTCTCCGCCCAAACTGTTTGCTGCGGACAACTTTTACTGAAGAATATCTGGGACTTGTTTTTGTTCAGCTCCAGACCCGTACCTCTCCTGAATACCTCCAGCAATTGCTCTAGCGTAGATACACCTTTATCAGTAGGCTCCATGAACACCAGCAAATCATCCGCGTAGATGAGATGGGATACTATCGGACGAATGCGGCGGAAGAGAGACGTGATATTATTCCTGTGAACTTCTTCATCCATCAAACAAGTAAAAAAACTCCATAACAATAGTGAATAAATACGGAGACAGGGGGTCTCCCTGACGCAGTGCCCGGCTGCTAGAGAAATACCCATTTGGTTGGCCATTGAGAATGATGGAGAAGGACGGAGTGGTTATACATTCTTCAATTCGATCCACCCACCATTGATCAAAACCCATAGCAGTAAGAATCCTGCAGACGAATCTTCGATTCACCGTATCGTAAGCCTTTCTCAAGTCCAGTTTTAAGCACCCCTTACGACCACCTTCCTTGTTGAAATCTCGAACTAGCTCGTGCGCGAGGAGGCAGTTGTCCGCTATGGCCCGCCCTTTGATGAAAGCGGCCTGGTTCAATGAGATGAGACCTTTCATAATATCCTGCATCCTGTCACACATAATATGAGTTATAATTTTGTAAATAAAATTACAGCAAGCTATAGGCCTGAAATCCCCCAACTCGATAGCCCCTTCCTTTTTCGGAATAAGCACGAGGAACGTATGATTCAGTTCTCTAATGAGTCTCCCCGTAGTGAAGAAATCATCCACTACATGGTATAGGAGCTCCTTCAATTGGAGCCAGTGTTGCTTAAAGAATGCTGCGTTGAAACCGTCCGGGCCCGGTGACTTATCCGGATCAGCATTTTTAATAACGCTCTCGATTTCTTCCATCCGGATCCTCCTCCTGAGTCCCGCGTTACCTGCATCCGTAACAATCCTTTTACAAATAATCTCAGGGAGCGCCTCTTCCTCATCAGGCGCTGTATAGAGATTTCTGTAGTAATCAACCGCCAAGTCCTTAATATGCTCTGCCTGGTCGAGAAGAGTACCATTAGGATCAATCAGAGTGGCCACTGAGTTCCTGTTTTGCCTAGCTTTAACCGTCGCATGAAAGAATTGCGTACAACGATCTCCATCTTTAAGCCACGAGCATTTAGCTCTTTGGTTCAGATGGACTTCTTCTTGGAATCTAAGCCTGCGAACATCTTCTTGCAAGACCGCCTCTCGACCTGCCAACTCTGGATCAAACGGGGACTCTTTAATTTGCTCTTGCACGTCCTGAAGCTGCTGAATTTTTTCCTCAAGCGAATGGGACGGTCTTCGCCTATTCCATCTTCTGAGCTCATATTTCACATGCTTAAGTTTACGTATAAGTCTGAACTGAGGAGTGCCCATAACATCCAAATGTAGACCTTTGCCGACCGCTTCATTATACCCTTCAACCAATGTCCACGCGTTCGAGAATCTGAATGGTCGTCTACCAGTTTTCAGCAATGGTACCATTCGGATGAGAAGGGGAGCATGGTCGCTAGTTCCCCTATGGAGACCCTCCGCCCTGACATTGGGGAACATCTCGAGCCATCTCATATTACAAAGAGCTCTATCCAATTGACACTGGACCCGATTAGAGGTTGAACTATTGTTCCAAGTCCAAATTTGCCCCGTTCTTTCCATACAAACAAGTCCCGACCTCGTTAAACAATTTTGAAAGTCTGCCAGGATATTGGGTGGAACTGGTCTTCCTCCGTCTTTCTCATGCCCTGCTAATACAGCATTGAAATCTCCGCTGACGAGAAATGGAGATTGGTTCTGCAGTTCAGTTGATAATTTGGTGATATCTTCCCACAATCTTCCTCTTAGACGCCGATCATTATGACCATAAACGGCCCCAAAAACTACTTCTAGTCCACCCTTATTGATGAAGTTAAGAGCTATTATTTGATCCGAGCAATAACGGACGTTTCCCGTCCATTCACGAGCATCCCACATAACCCAAATCCGTGCCGCTCCTCCCGGAAGGAGGTTATGGGCGACCTCCCAATTAATAGGAGTTCGCTGCTTTAGCCTGTCAATCGACTTAATTTTACTCTCTAGAATAGCCACAATCAAAACCTTAGTACTCCAAATTCTCTGCTGAATTTTCTTCCACCTTCCCACCGAGTTTGCCCCCCTAACATTCCAGGTTAATACCGTCATTAATGAGAAGCTTGGCCGTCCTTCGTGTTGCGAAGACTCTCTCTTGGACGATTAGATTGAGTCGTGTCTGTCACCGCTTCGTTGTTCCGGACATTGTCGTTCACCCTCTCCGAGTTAATTCTCTGCAACCGGGCGAGCCAGAGAGGATTCTCTGTCGTAGGGTCCCCTGTACTTGTGCAATTCCCTTCTGAAAGCTCCCCATAGTATCCTCTACTAGTTTGGTCCCGGCTTCCTTCCCCATATAATCGAACCACTTTAGCAACCCTTCCTCCCGAGTTGTCTTCCCGAGCACTAGTTGTTGGTTGCAAGCTAACCATGGCCATGCTATTCGACCCTTCCTGCAGTTCACCGCTGTTAGGTCTGTTCTCCCATATGGATAGCTGAAGGTTTTCCCCATCGCTTTCTTCTTTCTCCGGGACCGGCCGTTTCCCTAGTAGAGAATCTCCTTGTCCCCCCACAGGCTCGTTAACCCTCTGAGTTTATTCTACGTGATCCTCATCCATCACCACTCCTTCATTCATCTCTTGCCTCCTATCTTCCTGTCGACCTCCTCTATTTCCCTCATCCTCCTCTAGCGGACTGGTATTAGCCGGCGTCCCCTCTTCCAATTGGATCTCCCGCTCATGGCAATGAGCTTTGACATGTCCGAAGCACCTACAGTTCATGCAAGACGGTGGCATCCACTCATATTCGACGGACTGCCATCTTACCTCTCCGTTTGGAAGGATAAGCTCGACTTGTCGTGGCAGTTCCTGGGAGACTTCAATTTCAACAAACACACGTGCATAGGATAATCTTTTGCGTCGGGCTGTGAGGATGTCTGTTCGAAGAGGCTTCCCCACCATGCTAGCAATTTTCATAATGGCCGGCGTACTCCATAACTGGGGGGATAGCCAGGGGGAGCCTGATCCATATAGGAACTGACGAGAGCCGATCCTTCTCGAAGCATGATTCAGGGTACCATCTCTTTAGCACCACCAACCTTCCGTCGAACGTCCACGGTCCCCCCTCTAGAACGTGCTCCAGATCTTCTGCTAGGTCAAACTTGATGAAATAGAATCCGTTCTCTCTTGAGAATATCTCCAGCTCCCCTTTAGGTCTCCAGACCCTTAATGCATATGCTCTCAACTGTCCGTAATAGGGTTTATTTCCCATCACATACAGTATTAGAGTATTCTTCCAATACGTCGAAGTCTCCTCTATGTCGTCTGCTGTGATCTCCACTACTTTCCTTCCTTCGATCATCTGGGGTTCGACGTATTGTAACTCTACTTCTTCTTGGACTGCTGCAGGTTTACATAAATCTGCCCAAGATACTGGGGCCGTCCGGGGTCGATGGGCGTTGTCTTCTTTCTGAGTTGTGATTCCTGTCTTTTGCGGAGCCAACAGCTTCCTGCCTTCTCCAAGCGCCCGATGTCCATCATTCCCCCTTGGTTTATTTTCCGCTTCCTGCCGAGGATTACCCACACGGCGGCTGGGGCCTTGCGACGACCTGTTTTGCATAAATCTGCCATCTCCTTGTCTCCACGGCTTCATGCTTCCTCCCCCTTGTCGTTCTCTACGGCCTTGTTGGCTCGGTCGGCGACGGCGCTCCACCGTCGTCCACCCTGCCCCTTCGTCGCGAGGGGCCGGGTCTCCTGTGTCTTGAGAAACAACCGTCGGCTGGCTTGCCTCTCCTTGGAGAAACTCCCTGTTCCGAAACCCTAGATGCTCCATTATATATATATATATATATATATATATATATATATATATATATAGTATTGCTAATGATTGGCTCTAGTGGACTTTAAAAAGAAGCTTAAGTTATATTTATGAATCAAGAATTGCTAGTAGATACAACTTTGAAAACAACTAGAGAAAAATATCTAAACCACAAACTTTATCTAAGTTCTGAATATGTTGAATAACCGACAAAGAGTCCACATCTTTTTTACTTCCTACTTTGAAATAAAATCTGACCTTAAGTTATATTTACTAATAGTAAAGCTGAAAAAACGTTGCAAACAATCTATATTTACCCAATATCAGGATTCTGCAACTCATGTAACTGTTTTAAACAACCTTTGTGATTGATAAGAAAAACATACTATTCACTTCCCATAACTTTATGGTTATTGTTAGTGGTAAATGTTAATTTGTGGTCATGACAATGATGAAATTAGTCTACCATAGTATGATGTGTTCTATCACCATCAATAAATGATAAAGGGTTTTTCTTTTATTTAATATTAATACAAATATATATCTTCTAATATAGGAGCCCTAATGGTAAACTATTCTTGTTCTTACTGCATTCCAGGGAAGCATTAATAGCAAAACTCAAGAGCACATATGGTGAGATTATTGGGAGCAACTAGTTGATCAATATCCACGGCGGATCTTGGCTTGACTGCTGTTTAGAGAGGTCTGCTCTCATGATATGGATGATATACTTTCCAAGAGTAGAAAATTTGATTCCATATTTTAACTGAATAATAATGCATGGAGCATTTAATCTTAGCACTTGTATAAAATAAAATCGGGTAATTGCTCGAATTTAATATTTAAATGTACTCCTCGAGTATCATGTCTCACAATTGATGCCAACTTGTATATCTTAGCTATAAGGCTAAATACCATGAGCTATTTGTTGGTGTTGGGTGGAGTTCCCAACCTATGTAGAGAATATTACGGAGTACGACGAGCGTCTTTTATCTGTCAAAGAAGTTCAGGAACTCGAATGCGACAAAGGTGGCTCAATTTTGAGCATATTTCAGACAAGTTGGGAAAATCAGTATTAGAGTCTGAAGTATACCACTAATTGTGTACCACCGGAATACCGATATGACAGTTTTATTCCAGAACAATTTTAACAAAAAATGGCTATTCGGTATACTACTACAGTCAATAACCACCGGTATGTTGATGTCGGGGCTGAAGGCCAAAATTGGATATTTTATTAACACAATTGTATCGTGATTAACGTTCCAGTTCGAATTTGGGTGTTTATTAACCCTAATCCAAATCATCATTATCATCATTATCAAAATTGATCGAAAGGAGAGCTTTCTCAAGTTTGTAATTTTCTAAGATAGGAAGAGAGATTCAAATTTTTGGGTTTTTTTTTTCAAAAAGAGAGTTTCGAGGAGTTCTCCAACGGTTCTTTCTTGGTGTCTTGTCTTTGGTAATCTTAGTTTTACTCATTGTAATGTATTTTCATTTATTGAAGTGTTGCGGTGATTTATGTGGATCGGGAGAGAAATTTGTAAGGTGTCGGTTTCTCTACCTATTTCATTAGTGGATGCTTTTTCGCATCGGACTCCGATCGTTAATCTGTGTTTTTTTCGTCAATGTTTTTCATGTAAATATTGTTGTGCTTGTGCTGTGCTTGTAAGATTGATATTAGCATATTTGGTTTGTGCGATTTTCATCGAATCTCGTCAGGTCCTATCGGTTTGGGCAAACTATTTTCGTATTTCGTTTCCAATAGAGTGGTATTAGAACTGTGGTTGACAAAGTTGCGTCAAAGCACAGGTTGCTTGGTGTCAAGGTTGACAGCCAAACTGATAGGGGTGCAACTCGGGCGGGCTAAACCCGAACCCGATCGGGTAAACCCGTTAATTGGTTGGGTTATGGTTGAAGATATTCGGGTTTGGGCTCGGGTTCGGGTTAAAATATTTGAACCCGATCAAAAATCGGGTTGGGCTTGGGTTCATGTGTTGGGTAACCCGAAACCCGACATACATAATATATATATATATATATATATATATATATATATATATATATATATATATATATATATATATATATATAGTTTTATGCTACTTAAATAAAAAGTTAAACTATAATTTTGTTCACCCGAACTCTTCAATTTATTGTCCTAAATCTCATTTCAGTTTTATTTTGTAATGATCGAGGCTTGATTGCTATTTGATTATGCATTTAATATTACTCTTGTTTAAAATTATTTCAAATATCATATTAGAGTCCGATAAACCCGATGGACCCGACCCAACCCGAGTCCAACCCGATCCTCCGGGCTTGGTCTTGGACTTCATATGTTGAACCTGAAGTCGGGTCGGGCTTGGGCTTGGACTAGGCTTATGATCTATCGGGTTGGGCTCGGGTTGACCTCAAACCCGACCCAACCCGCCCGAGTTACACCCCTACAAACTGAGTATAAGATATGGATTTGTTTCATATTTACTATTTTTTATGTTATTACTGCATGTTTCTATTATTTACTACTTTTTATATTACTTGTTGACATCATGTGCATTAGAGCATCATTAGTAAGCTCCATCCCAATTTCTACATTCTACATTCAGAATCTAGAAGCTCATTCAGTAGAACTATAAGTCCCATGTTTGGTTTCAATTTCTACATTTTCGGGCCCAACCCACCCACAGGTGCTATAGGTTGGGCCCTTGAATTTCTAGATTCAGAATGTAGGAAATAATTTTATAGAATAGTAAGCTCCAATTTGGAGCCCAAAATTTTAAATCCTAGATTTTATAATTTTCTTGAAGCATTTGGCAGTTAGAGTTGGGCAATTGGGCCTGAAGCATAAAGTACTACTATTCTTATATAGTCACAACCCATTACACAATTTACTTTCTAGTAATATTTTGGGCCTGAGATTGCATTTCTCAGCCCCAACTATTAATGATGCTGGGAACAACTCGGGTGCAATCAACAGTAGATGTCGATCCGTATTTTATTTATATAAGTATCATGACCTAGTTGCTTGCAGACTGGTCGACGTACGCTGGGGAGCTAGGTGCGGTCTGGGGAGTGGCTTCTCGTCACCGAGGATCTCGACGCGGACCGCGTGATTGGATCTTTAGACGACGCCTCGAGCGCACGGAAGGAGGAGCTTCGCCAGACTTTTACGGGCTACAACAGTGACGCGGCAGAGAAATATTGACGAGATCGGTGGAGGAGTAGTCGGCAGGGAAGAAGATAATTTGAATTCTAGAATTTGCGAATCGAAATTCGAATAGAATTTGAAAAATGAGAATGAAAAATCTATTCTTCACAGCATAATCACTCATATATATATATATATATATATATATATATATATATATATATATTGATGAAATTTCCATGTCTTATTGATCCCCATCATCACAAGGTGTCATTTTACATCTAAGCTTGATATTTTCAAGTAAAGTGCAGCAAATAGGACATGCAGAGTTACAAAGAAAGTAGCACACAAGACGGTACGAGTCTGGCTTTGACAATCCT
Organism: Iris pallida; assembly: GCA_029216955.1. Taxonomy (NCBI): domain Eukaryota; kingdom Viridiplantae; phylum Streptophyta; class Magnoliopsida; order Asparagales; family Iridaceae; genus Iris; species Iris pallida. Next base: position 16,910,109 of record JANAVB010009596.1, on the reverse strand, counting down.
GAACTCGGGTAGGTGGCAATAGGGAGGAAACAAGGCAATTAACATGACATGGCATGAAAAACTAACACGAGCGGTTATCATAATTCTGTTGGAAAAGAAACACGGAAACCTTTTTCCAAACTAGAGAGTACCTGCGAGAGAACCGAGCAAACAACGCACAAACCAAAACATCAAACACAATCACGCAGACACAGAGAATTTTTGACGTGGAAAACCCTTGCGGGAAAAACCACGGGACGATCGGAGTCTAATCCTGAGAAGCCTCCACTAATGGAATAGAAGAATTACACCCTCTACAAACTTCTCCCGATCCAAATCGGATCCCCACAACACTTAGAAGCAAGAACAATGATTACAAGGCTACGAAGAACGAGAACGACGAGTAGAGATTACCCGAATCCGATTCTCCTTCGAAAAACACCTTCGATCCTCCGTCTTCTCTCCCAAAGTTGTAATGGCACACTTGCCTCCTTCCTCTCTATTTTCTTGTGTGTTCTACAATTGTGTTACTGTTGATTAGGGTTTGAAAACCCCAACTTAACTCCCTAATCCCGCAACAAATCTGGACCGTTTGATTAGATCCAATGGTGAAAAATCACCCAGATGTCCGCCTCAGCCCCGACGACACAGAGTTCAGCCAGAACTCTGTGTCGGGCAACCAGAACCAACCAGCAACATTCTGGAACAGCCAGACCGAATTCGGCCAGAACTCGACCTGGGACCGAGTTCGGCCCGAACTCGGTGGCTCCTGTCCAGAACCCCCCTTCGGGTTAGCAGCAGCAGCAACTCCTCGTTGCTTACTTCCCGAGCTTCTTCGACATCGAACGGCGCTCGTCGCACTCCGGGATCTTCTCCACATAGGTTGGGAACCCCATCCACTCCAACAAATCTCCCCCTTCACAACTATGGGGAGGATGTCGTCATCCCGACGATCTGCTTGCAGTACTCAAACTTCCCCCTTGGTAGAATTTTTGTGAGCATGTCCGCTCCATTGTCATCAGTATGAACCTTCTCAAGCTCCGCGTCCTTCTTCTCAACCACATCCCGTATCCAATGATACCGAGTCTCGATGTGTTTGGACCGGCTATGAAACGTCTGATTCTTCACAATGTGAATCGCACTCTGACTATCGCAAAGCAAAGTATACTGCTCTTGCTTCAGTCCCATTTCCTGCAGCAGCTTCTTCATCCACAAAAGCTCCTTGCAAGCCTTCCGTCGCCGCAATGTACTCTGCCTCTGTCGTCGACAAGGCAACACACTTCTGCAACCGCGACTGCCACGATACCGCTCCTCCCGCAAACATCATCACGTAGCCCGAAGTCGATCGCCTCGTGTCTACATCTCCAGCCATATCAGCGTCGGTATACCCAACCAGCTTCGGCTCGTCACCACCAAAGGAAAGTCTCCAACCAGCAGTGCCCTGAAGATATCGTAGAATCCACTTGACCGCACTCCAATGTACCCTTCCAGGATTTGAAAGATACCTGTTAACCGTACCAACTGCATGAGCAATATCTGGTCTCGTACACACCATGACATACATAAGGCTTCTCACAGCTGAGGCATATGGAACCCGCTCTATATCTTCCTTTTCGTTCTCGGTAGATGGACACTGCTCCTCAGTGAACTTAAAGTGAGCCGCAAGGGGGCAACTTACTTTCTTCGACCCGTCCATACCGAAATGCTGAAGTACCCGGTGAATGTACTTCTTTTGGGACAAGTGTAGCAGCTTGGACTCTCTCTCTCGGCTGATCTCCATCCCAAGAATAGTCTTCGCTGTGCCCAAATCCTTCATAGAGAAGGCCCGCCCAGCTGGCACTTCAACTCCGCTATCCTAGTGGCATTCCGACCCACTAATAGCATATCATCAACATAGAGCAATAAAATGATGAAATCATCCTCGGCAAAATATCTCACAAATACACAATGGTCCGACGTCGTCCGTGCATAACTATGCTCCCCCATAAACGACTCGAACTTCCTATACCACTGCCTCGGAGCCTGCTTCAGACCATACAAGCTCTTCCTCAACCGGCAGACCAAATGTGACTTGCCCTTCTCACAGAATCCCTCTGGCTGCTCCATGTACAACTCCTCCTCAAGATCACCGTGGAGGAATGCCGTCTTCACATCCATCTGCTCGACCTCCAATTCGAGACTGGCTGCTAATGCTAGCACCACCCGAATAGACGAATGCTTGACGACAGGCGAAAAGATCTCATCATAATCCACGCCTTTCCGCTGACAGTAACCTTTAACTACCAGCCTCGCTTTGTATCGAGGGCGAGTAGCATCATCCGTCTGCTTCACTCTAAACACCCATCGATTCTTCAAAGCCTTCTTACCCTTTGGCAACCGCACCAGCTCATAAGTGGAATTAGTGTGCAAGGAACTCATCTCCTCCTGCATAGCCTCCATCCACTCCTGCCTGTGTTCGTCTTCCATAGCCTCTGTAAAACTTTCGGGCTCTCCTCCGTCAGTCAATAGCACATACTCACTCGGTGAGTATCTCGTAGACGGTCGACGATCTCTGTCGCTCCTTCTCAGTGGAGCCACTGGTACTGGCTGTATACCAACAGCCTCCTCCCATTCAGGAACTGCCTCCCCGGCATGCTCATCCTTCTGAGGGATACCCTGACCACCATCAGCAGGCTGATGATCAAGGTTGGGAGCTACTCCATGTACTGGCTCCCCCATAACTGGATCCTCTGCGATGTCCTCTGGAAACTGCTCGAAGCAAAATGACTCTAACTCAGGCAATTCCTCAGCCTCAGAAGGCGTCTCAGAATCCTGAGTGTTGGTCATGGTCTGATCCTCGACGAACAACACGTCCCTGCTTCTGTAGAGCTTTTTTCCTAAAGGGTCATAGAGTCTATAGCCAAACTCATCCCGACCGTAGCCGACAAAGACGCATCGCCTCGTCTTCAGCTCAAGTTTGGTCCTCTCGTCCTTCGGTACATGCACGAAGGCCTTACAGCCAAACGTCCGCAGGTAATTGTATGACGGCTCTTTGCCGTACCATACTTTGTCAAGCACATCACCCTGCAAAGGAGCACTAGGAGACAAATTAATAACATAAGCAGCTGTGAGAAGAGCCTCACCCCAATAACTGCCCGACAAGTTTGCTTCTGACAGCAAACACCGCACCCTCTCCATCAGTGTCCTGTTCATGCACTCCGCTATACCATTGAGCTGAGGTGTCTTTGGCGGAGTCTTTTGGTGTCGTATCCCCTGCTCTCTACAATAAGCATCAAAAGGACCGATGTATTCGCCACCATTGTCGGACCGAACATACAATAACTTCTTGCCCGTCTCTCTTTCAACAGAGGCCTGAAATTTTTTGAAAGTAGACAGCATCTGATCCTTGGTCTTTAAGGCATAGACCCAAACCTTCCTGGAACAGTCATCAATAAAAGTTACAAAGTAAGAAGCACCACCAATAGATTTTACCTTCATAGGACCGCAGACATCCGAGTGAATCAACTCGAGCAACGCCGACTTCCTTGAACTTGGGTGACTTTGGAAAGACACCATATTTTGCTTCCCAGCTAAGCAGTGCGCACACTTCTCCAACTTTGTAGACTTGAGCCCTGGAATCACCTTCATGTTCACCAAGTAGCTCATCCCCTTCTCGCTGATATGGCCGAGCCGCCTGTGCCACAACTCGGTAGACGCATCACTGACTGCGTTCACCTCCTGTGCCCCCTGTTCGCTCCCCTCCATATAATAGAGACCGGACTTCTTGCTTCCTCTGGCAATCACCATCGAACCTCTGGAAAGCTTCCACTGACTATTCCCGAAGAGACTGAAGAATCCCTCGTCATCCAACCTTCCAACCGACACCAGGTTGAAACGGATATCAGGGACATGACGAACATCTTTGAGAACAAGAACCGTACCCGTCTTCGTTCTCAAATGCATATCTCCAATGGCAACCGCCTTCGACACATCTCTATTGCCCATCTTCAACACTCCACAGTCGCTTGTCGTGTAAGTGGCAAATAGTGCCCTGTTGTGAGATACATACGCTGAAGCCCCTGAGTCCACCAGCCAAGAATTGTCATCGCAGGCGAGATTTGTAATGACCTCATCACCTACGACGATCACATCGCCTCCATGCATCGAGGCCGCCGCTGTAGTGTTCTCTTCTTGCTTCCCCTTGTCGCCCTTCTTCTCTCTCTTCCAAGTGAAACAATTCCGTTTGATGTGGCCCTTCTTACCACATTGGTAACACTCTGAGTCCTCGTAACGACCCTTGGACTTCCCCCTGCTCTTGTCTCTGCCACCACTTGGACCCCTGCTCTTGCCCCTTCCGCGGCTCTCTGAAACCAATGCCTCTGAGTGGTGGGATGTGGATGAAGTACCCTGAGAACGTCTCCGTATCTCTTCATTCAGCACCCCGCTCTTGGCAAACTCCAGACTGACCACGTCCTCTGGAGCAAAAGCGATCATAGATACTCGTACGATCTCCTACGAGTCTGGCAATGTACACAGCAGCCATAGTCCCTAAACTTCGTCGTCGAACTTGACTCCCATCGAAGACAACTGGTCAACCACGCCCTGGAACTCACTCAAGTGATCCGTAATAGACGCCCCATCTTTGTACCGTAGACCCATCATCGTTCGGATCAGGAACAACTTGTTTACCCCGGTCTTCTTCGCGTACAGAGATTCCAGCTTATCCCATAACGTCTTCGCGTGCTCAATATTGGCAACGTGGTTGTACGCGTTCTCGTCAACGAACTGCCTGATGTATCCGTACACCTGTATATGCTCGAATTTCCAGTCCTCCTCGGATTTATCACTGGGCTTCTCGGATGCAAATACGGGCAGATGCAGCTTCTTGACGAACAACAAATCTTTCATCTTGCTCCGCCAATAGTGATAGTTGGTGCCGTTCAGATTCACCATGAGCACCGGCTTCGCGTCCATCTCTCCTCTCTAGTTTCTGTCAACTCCTGACACCCTTCTGAATTCCAGAACCTGGCTCTGATACCACTTTGTTGGGAAAGAAACGCGGAAACCTTTTCCCAAACTAGAGAGTACCTGTGAGAGAACCGAGCAAACAACGCACAAACCAAAACACCAAACACAATCATACAGACACAGAGAATTTTTGACGTGGAAAACCCTTGCGGAAAAAAACCACGGGACGATCGGAGTCCAACCCTGAGAAGCCTCCACTAATGGAATAGAGGAATTACACCCTCTACAAACTTCTCCCGATCCAAATCGGATCCCCACAACACTTAGAAGCAAGAACAATGATTACAAGGCTACGAAGAACGAGAATGACGAGAAGAGATTACCCGAATCCGATTCTCCTTCGAAAAACACCTTCGATCCTCCGTCTTCTCTCCCAAAGTTGTAATGGCACACTTGCCTCCTTCCTCTCTATTTTCTTGTGTGTTCTACAATTGTGTTACAGTTGATTAGGGTTTGGAAATCCCAACTTAACTCCCTAATCCCGTAACAAACCTGGACCGTTTGATTAGATCCAATGGTGAAAAATCACCCAGATTTTCGCCTCAGCCCCGACGACACAGAGTTCAGCCAGAACTTTGTGTCGGGCAACCAGAACCAACCAGCAACATTCTGGAACAGCCAGACCGAATTCGGCCAGAACTCGGCCTGGGATCGAGTTCGGCCCGAACTCGATGGCTCCAGTCCAGAACCCCCCTTCGGGTTAGCAGCAGCAGCAGCAACTCCTCGTTGCTTACTTTCCGAGCTTCTTCGACATCGAACGGCGCTCGTCGCACTCCGGGATCTTCTCCACATAGGTTGGGAACCCCACCCACTCCAATAAATTCATGGGGATTTAAGAACTTCAGCGTGGTGCTTGATATGATCGTCTATGAAGGTTGCGATAAAATAGTAAGAATGGTCGTAACCAGGCTGCATTCTTAGGACCAGCGGAGAACCAACACTCTTGCAGGCTTCCTCAAATTTGTGGGGCAGCAGCTGCTCCTGCAGGAACTTGTCATCCTCTCCCTAGTCAATTAGGATAGGAGCTGTAATTTTGTTGTATTTTCCAATAAGACAGGTAGCATCATATTCCTCCCAATCAGACTTATTGTTACCCAGATAGTTCGAGAAAGCTTTCAGTCCTAGGGGTGAGCATCGGTTCGGTTCTGTCACGACCCGTTACCCAAATTGTTGGGCCGAGCCGAGCCATGTCCAGCCTACGCTTAAGATAAAGCGCAGTAAGCTGGTCTAGAGATAACAAGATAAGACTAAATGTGCTAACAGTTCTATAAGAGAAGAAGAATCATAAATGCTCCAAACATAAAAGTCGTCGTATATAGTGAAATATCCAAGTACAAGTAAACTGAAATGTAAAACTGGATACATGTCCAGTTACAAAATGATATAGTCTAATACATGACTACACTAAGTATCCCAAGCAGCTAAGCAAACTAGACGAGTCTCCCCGCAGGAACATCCTCGTATGGCAAAATCGGGTCCTCGGCAGTGACTCCATAATACGAATCACAGAGCAACTCCTCCTCAGTAAGTATACCTACAACGTTATCCTGTCAGGACGGGAGCAAGTACTGTTTTCTAGCAAACTAAATATACAAAACTTGAACAGGAAGGTAATAAACTGGAATCATGGCATATCATGGTTTTAATTGGTTCTTTTTAGAAATGACAACATTTAGTTTAAAAGTTTAAAACTGTAGCATGTACGTGAATCGGTCAATAGGTAATCAAGATGTACAGCGGCACATATCAAGTTTTTCTGGCATGCACATACGTGCACGAGCGGCATCGGTGTATATCCATACACAAATACGAGATCAGAACATACGGCAAGGGTACATATAGAATGTCACCGAGCGCGGTAAATACATACGGAGAAGGGGGTCATGTTCACGTACAATACTAACAGTTTCCCCTTAACCCGTTATTTAACATGTGAGAGATACGAGAACAGTAAAAATATGTGGAAGATACGAGAACGATATAAAGCATGTGAGAGATATGAGATACTGTCCTAAACATGGTAGAGACTGAAAGTAATACAACATGTAAAGTTCAAACTTGCTACCCCAAGGATCAGCATTTAACATGGTTGGTAAGTCGCAGTTTATTGTTCTAGCAGTATGTAAAGTTCGTAGAAAGTACTTGCCTCTAGCAAAGCAAAACAAGCTGCGATAAATGTGCTATGGATGTCTGGTAACTCGTCACTGTAGAAGTAAATATAACAACTTAGTTTTACACTAAGCTAAATCACTAGGACACTAATTGGTGCGACACGACTTGTGACTGGGCACCTAGCCAAAATGATGACTTGGCACAGGAGACCAATGTGGGATGACACACTATGTTAACTAACTTTCTAGGGTCTTTACACTAGTGAGGGATGGGGTTCAATACGACTAAAACTCCAAATAACACAAAAAGCTACAAGTCGTAATTAATCAATAAATAAATCAAAAGATTATTGTGTTCTAACAATTTTAGAGATAGACAAAAAGCCTAGTTTTGCATAAAACAAAGTACCAAAACGATCCTTACTAACTATAGAAATTAATTATAATTTTTCTGGAATTTATTAACTAGTACAAATATTTTATAAAAATCAGTTTTCCTAAGTATACAGAAAGTGAGTTTTGGTTTCATATGCCAAACTAGAGGCAAAACAGTAAATTAAATACTACAAAAATTATACTAAATTAGCCAACTTAACAAAGTATCTAAAAACTATTTTTCCATAATTTTAGCAATACTTTAAGTATTTTTAGAAAATCAAAAACAGCATTTGTACATAATAATTAATTATCTGCGTATTTTGTCCATGTATATAATTTGAACCAAAGTTCAAATACAGGACCCAAGGCCATGAATCAAGTCCAATATGACTTGTACAGGTCTTGAATGTGTGAAAACACATTTGAGCCCAAATATCCATGCTAGGCTTGGACATCAAATGGTTTGCAGTAATTTAAATAAAAAAATACAATTTGAAAATAGTCAAAATAATATTATCATTTTAATAAGGTAAATTTTATATAAAATGAATATATACATACCTATGCCAAAAGTACATATATATATACACAAGAAAATACTTAATTTATAAAGTATATATATATATATATATATATATATATATATATATATATATATATATATATATATATATATATATAATAATATATATACATACACAAGAAAATATATACATATATACATGTGTGTATATATATATATAAATACTAACATATATACAAATAATTTACTAACTATAAAACATATACATATATACATATATACTGTTAAAACAGTATATATACATATATACTAATATATATATATATACATATATATATATATATATATATATAAAAACAGTAAAAGAAAAGAAAAGAAAAAGAAAAGAAAAAAGAAAACAGAAAAGAAAAACAGAAAGGAAAGGGGGGCTCGATCCTGAGCCAGCGGGGGGGGGGGGGGTTTCTAAATTATGCGGGCTGGCCAGTAGGCCAGTCCGGCCCGATTGTTAGGATAGGGTTTTCAGTTTAATTTATTTAGGTTAGAAATTAAATGGGTTTTTACCCGTTAAGCAAAGCCCAAACCCGTTAGTCTAGTTCACAGTTCGTCTCGTGTCCATACAGTCCAGGACACGAGAAGTTGGAATCTGATACAGAGTCGACGTGTCCGTGCCCAGCACGACACGTACGACCCGGCTAACACGTGTCCAGCACCACAGTCGAGTCCCCTGAGTCTAGGCGAGTCTCGTGTCTCAGTTTGAGACACGCACGACACAGAGGAAGGAATGTTACCTACGTGTCCGGCTGAGGGGTGGAAGTCGAGGGGGCGAACGGCGGCTGGGGGCGTCGTGGTCAAGGCGCTTGGGCGGCGCTGGGCGCGGCTCGATGAGGCGGTCCTGATGGTGGTGGTTGGGGACGACGACGTCAAGCGGTGGTGGCCGAACGGGGGTCGCCGGAGTAGAGCTAGGGTTTGGGGTTCGTCGGAGAAGAAAGGGGGGTTGTCGTGGTCGTGGTGGTCGGTTAGGGTTAGGGTTTGTCTGGGGAAAGAGAGGGCTTTGTTTTATAGGCAGAGGAGGTCGGTCGAAGTCGGTTGAGACGTGGGGGGGGGGGGGGGGGCAGCTGGCCGGTCGTCGGCAGCTGTCCGGTCGTCGGGGGGGGGGGGGGGGGTTGCTTTAGGTTTTGCGTTAGGGTCCCTAGGATTTAGGTTATTACAACTAGGTCCCTAGGGTGGCTGAATGCAAATAGTAATTTGCATTCCGTAACTTAAAACAAATCAATAATTGCAAAATGATATATTAACAATTAAATAAATTGCATACTGAATATAAAACAATTTAACAAATTACATAATGATATTATAACATTTAAATAAATTGCAAAATGATATAAAAACAATTCTAAAATTTACAAAACCATATTAAAACAATTTAGAAAATTACCAATTAATATTTAAAACATTTAATTAAATTGCAAAGTGATATTTTTATATATAAAACTCATTTAAAAATCATTTAAAAATTCTAGAAAAATTCCTAAAAATCTAATTAATTATTTTAAGGCTAAAAATAACATTAAAAATTAATAAACAATAATTAAATAAAAATTTTGAAAAACAGGGGCTTACAAGTCTTCCCTCCTTGAAAAATTTCGTCCTCGAAATTCACAAGAATTGAAGACCCTACAATATTCTAGCATAGCAAGCAACACAACAAAATGACTAAGGCTACGATCAAAACTAACCTCCCGAAACCTGTTCCGGCTCCGGCTCCGGCTCAACGGCTAGACTATAAACTCTCCCCTGAGGTCCCTTGGCTACTGGGCAGTCCCGAATCTGATGGATGGCAGACCCACAAGCTAAACACTGATCCAACCTCTTCCTACAAACGAAAGCGTCGTGGCCTACCTTCTTGCAGAATGCACAAAAAGTTCCCTTCTGCTGCTGCTGTCGGGGTCCCGGGGCTCTAACTGGCTGGGTCGGGTGATGTGATGTAGGGGGATGGTAAGTCTGCTGGGGTGGCGTCGGCGCTCTCTGCTGGAAAGCCTGACGCTTGGACGGTCCCTCGTGATGTACAGAAGCCGGCCTCTTGCTAGACAGAAGACGCTCCTCAATGCTCCGGGCCAACTCTAGGCTCTGGTAGTAGTCAGTCGTACCGTTCGCCACTATAAGAATGCCAATGTCTGGAACTAGACCATGGCAAAACCTACGGGTCATCTCCTCTGGATCAGCAACCAGACTAGGAGCAAAACGGCTCAAGCGACTGAACTCTCCCGTATAGTCGTCAACAGAACGGTTTCCCCTGCTGGATGTTCTGGAATTGTAGCCCCATGGCTACTCTAGCAGTGGTCGAGAAGAATTTCTTCTTGAACTGGGTCTTGAACTGGTCCCAGGTGGCTCTACCTCTCGCGAACAATGGCTCATTCCTGAACCAGACTCCGGCTAAGTCTATCAGCAGAAATCCTGCTGCCTCGACCTGAAGGTCATCCGGCATCCTAACTCCCAGAAGCTTCCTCTCTACTGAATCTAGCCAATCATCAGCTACTACTATGCCCTCAGTCCCTGAGAACTCCTTGGGATTCAGACCCATGAAGTCCTTGACCGTTCCCGCTTTCTGCCGTGGCTCTACATGTGGTGGGACCACGGGACGTCCCTCAGAACGCTCCATGCTCTGGCAGAGTAGGGTAGTCTGCTCCTGATGGGTTGTTAGGAACCCCTGGATCAGTGTGAGCAGCTGGTTCCCGTCGAGTGTGACGGAAGCCTGGGTGGGTATGGTGATAGGGGGTGGTGGAGGTATTGGGTCCTGCCGGGCCTGGGATGTGGAAGGTGGTATCTGGGTCTGTGGATCTGTGGAGTGGGGAAATGTGGTAGGTGGAGGTGTATCAGTCAACCGGTCAGCTGACTGGATATGGAGGGCCCCATTCTCGGGGGTAACATACTGGGATGAACGAGTAAGCACCATCTAAATTACACATAAAAGACTTATAAGGACTTGTTTAAAGTAAGCAATCATATGCAAGAAAATCTAATTATAATAGCAAACATGTGACATATTTCCTATGTTGCAATCCTAGCATTTCTTTAGGTGTTCTAAGCGTCTTTCCTAATGTTGTCTAATTACCTTAAGTTCCTAATTGCAGGCATGTTTGGTACAATAACGTAACCAAACAATTTAGTCAGGACCTGCATGGGCCGCCAAAAAAACATGTCACGACCCGTTACCCAAATTGTTGGGCCGGGCCGAGCCATGTCCAGCCTACGCTTAAGATAAAGCGCAGTAAGCTGTTCTAGAGATAACAAGATAAGACTAAATGTGCTAACAGTTCTATAAGAGAAGAAGAATCATAAATGCTCCAAACACAAAAGTCGTCGTATATAGTGAAATATCCAAGTACAAGTAAACTGAAATGTAAAACTGGATACATGTCCAGTTACAAAATGATATAGTCTAATACATGACTACACTAAGTATCCCAAGCAGCTAAGCAAACTAGACGAGTCTCCCCGCAGGAACATCCTCGTATGGCAAAACCGGGTCCTCGGTAGTGACTCCATAATACGAATCACAGAGCAACTCCTCCTCAGTAAGTATACCTACAACGTTATCCTGTCAGGACGGGAGCAAGTACTGTTTTCTAGCAAACTAAATATACAAAACTGAACAGGAAGGTAATAAACTGGAATCATGGCATATCATGGTTTTAATTGGTTCTTTTTAGAAATGACAACATATAGTTTAAAAGTTTAAAACTGTAGCATGTACGTGAATCGGTCAATAGGTAATCAAGATGTACAGCGGCACATATCAAGTTTTTCTGGCATGCATATACGTGCACGAGCGGCATCGGTGTATATCCATACACAAACGTGAGATCAGAACATACGGCAAGGGTACATATAGAATGTCACCGAGCGCGGTAAATACATACGGAGAAGGGGGTCATGTTCACGTACAATACTAACAGTTTTCCCTTAACCCGTTATTTAACATGTGAGAGATACGAGAACAGTAAAAACATGTAGAAGATACGAGAACGATATAAAGCATGTGAGAGATATGAGATACTGTCCTAAACATGGTAGAGACTGAAAGTAATACAACATGTAAAGTTCAAACTTGCTACCCCAAGGATCAGCATTTAACATGGTTGGTAAGTCGCAGTTTATTGTTCTAGCAGTATGTAAAGTTCGTAGAAAGTACTTGCCTCTAGCAAAGCAAAACAAGCTGCGATAAATGTGCTATGGATGTCTGGTAACTCGTCACTGTAGAAGTAAATATAACAACTTAGTTTTACACTAAGCTAAATCACTAGGACACTAATTGGTGCGACACGACTTGTGACTGGGCACCTAGCCAAAATGATGACTTGGCACAGGAGACCAATGTGGGATGACACACTATGTTAACTAACTTTCTAGGGTCTTTACACTAGTGAGGGATGGGGTTCAATACGACTAAAACTCCAAATAACACAAAAAGCTACAAGTCGTAATTAATCAATAAATAAATCAAAAGATCATTGTGTTCTAACAATTTTAGAGATAGACAAAAAGCCTAGTTTTGCATAAAACAAAGTACCAAAACGATCCTTACTAACTATAGAAATTAATTATAATTTTTCTGGAATTTATTAACTAGTACAAATATTTTATAAAAATCAGTTTTCCTAAGTATACAGAAAGTGAGTTTTGGTTTCATATGCCAAACTAGTGGCAAAACAGTAAATTAAATACTACAAAAATTATACTAAATTAGCCAACTTAACAAAGTATCTAAAAACTATTTTTCCATAATTTTAGCAATAATTTAAGTATTTTTAGAAAATCAAAAACAGCATTTGTACATAATAATTAATTATCTGCGTATTTTGTCCATGTATATAATTTGAACCAAAGTTCAAATACAGGACCCAAGGCCATGAATCAAGTCCAATATGACTTGTACAGGTCTTGAATGTGTGAAAATACATTTGAGCCCAAATACCCATGCTAGGCTTGGACATCAAATGGTTACAGTAATTTAAATAAAAAAATACAATTTGAAAATAGTCAAAATAATATTATCATTTTAATAAGGTAAATTTTATATAAAATGAATATATACATACCTATGCCAAAAGTACATATATATATACACAAGAAAATACTTAATTTATAAAGTATATATATATATATAATAATATATATACATACACAAGAAAATATATACATATATACATGTGTGTATATATATATATATAAATACTAACATATATAAATACTAACATATATACAAATAATTTACTAACTATAAAACATATACATATATACATATATACTGTTAAAACAGTATATATACATATATACTAATATATATATATATATATACATATACATATATATATATATATATATATATATATATATATATATATATATATATATATATATATATATATATATATATATATATATAAACAGTAAAAGAAAAGAAAAGAAAAAGAAAAGAAAAAAGAAAACAGAAAAGAAAAACAGAAAGGAAAGGGGGGCTCGATCTTGAGCCAGCGGGGGGGGGGGGGGGGGGGGTTTCTAAATTGTGCGGGCTGGCCAGTAGGCCAGTCCGGCCCGATTGTTAGGATAGGGTTTTCAGTTTAATTTATTTAGGTTAGAAATTAAATGGGTTTTTACCCGTTAAGCAAAGCCCAAACCCGTTAGTCTAGTTCACAGTTCGTCTCGTGTCCATACAGTCCAGGACACGAGAAGTTGGAATCTGACACAGAGTCGACGTGTCCGTGCCCAGCACGACACGTACGACTCGGCTAACACGTGTCCAGCACCACAGTCGAATCCCCTGAGTTTAGGCGAGTCTCGTGTCTCAGTTTGAGACACGCACGACACAGAGGAAGGAATGTTACCTACGTGTCCGGCTGAGGGGTGGAAGTCGAGGGGGCGAACGGCGGCTGGGGGCGTCGTGGTCAAGGCGCTTGGGCGGCGCTGGACGCGGCTCGATGAGACGGTCCTGATGGTGGTGGTTGGGGACGACGACGTCAAGCGGTGGTGGCCGAACGGGGGTCGCCGGAGTAGAGCTAGGGTTTGGGGTTCGTCGGAGAAGAAAGGGGGGTTGTCGTGGTCGTGGTGGTCGGTTAGGGTTAGGGTTTGTCTGGGGAAAGAAAGGGCTTTGTTTTATAGGCAGAGGAGGTCGGTCGAAGTCGGTCGAGACGTGGGGAGGGGAGGGGGGGCAGCTGGCCGGTCGTCGGCAGCTGTCCGGTCGTCGGGGGGGGGGGGGGGTTGGTTTAGGTTTTGCGTTAGGGTCCCTAGGATTTAGGTTATTACAACTAGGTCCCTAGGGTGGCTGAATGCAAATAGTAATTTGCATTCCGTAACTTAAAACAAATCAATAATTGCAAAATGATATATTAACAATTAAATAAATTGCATACTGAATTTAAAACAATTTAAAAAATTACATAATGATATTATAACATTTAAATAAATTGCAAAATGATATAAAAACAATTCTAAAATTTACAAAACCATATTAAAACAATTTAGAAAATTACCAATTAATATTTAAAACATTTAATTAAATTGCAATGTGATATTTTTATATATAAAACTCATTTAAAAATCATTTAAAAATTCTAGAAAAATTCCTAAAAATCTAATTAATTATTTTAAGGCTAAAAATAACATTAAAAATTAATAAACAATAATTAAATAAAAATTTTGAAAAACAGGGGCTTACAGGTTCGGTTCAAACCGAACCGAATATGTGAAAACCGAAATAACCGTAAACCGTATTTTTCAAAACCAAAAACCGAACCGTTTTTATAAAAACCGAACAAAAACCGAACCGAATTAATTCGGTTCGGTTTTCGGTCGGTTCGGTTTCATGGGCCAATGTGCATGGCCTTCAAGTTTTTAGCAAAATGGGCCTATTTAAATAACAAAATTTAAAAAAATATATGACATTATTGTATTTATGAATTGTTATATTACATAGAGTGAAAGATATTAGTATATATAGATTGAGGGTAGATAGAGAGAGTGCTCAAAGAAGCACCGACATAGAATATGAGAAGAGAGTGCGCTCAGTTAGGGGTTAATAAACATTAGTATATGTATATTGTGGGTAGTTTGATAAATTACTAAATCTAAATCGGTTTTCGGTTCGGTTCGTTTTTTCAGATGAAGAACCGAAAACCGAACCGTTATTTCAAATTTTCAAAATTTTAAACCGTAAACCGAACCGATAACCGAAAAACCGAACTGTTTGTCATATTTCGGTTCGGTTTGGTTCGATTTTCGGTTTTCAACCGTTACATGCTCACCCCTATTCAGTCCCCAAGGGCAATTTGTAGGATTGACAATTGGAGCAAAAGCAGATGCTGACTTGTACTTGTCGAGGTTTTTCAAGTAGATTGTAAGTGCTCCATGCCCACCCATTGAATGCCCGAAAATGGAAGATATACATATATATATATATATATATATATATATATATATATATGTATATATATATATTCTACTATATAAAAGGAAAAACTTAGATGGTGAAACTTTTGAATTCCGAAAATACCCTTACAAAAAAAAATATATATATATTCTACTATATAATAGGAAAACTTAGATGGTGAAACTTTTGAATTCCGAAAATACCCTTACATACTTATACTAATTCTACTATATAATAGGAAAACTTAGATGGTAAAACTTTTGAATTCCGAAAATACCCTTACATACTTATACTAATTAAAAATTGTTCATTAATTTTAATAAGGACAACTTAGTAATTAGGAAGACTACCCTTTGGTCTTCCTAAAGAGTCTTCCTAAACTAATTAAGAAATGTTAAAATACGTGCAAGGCACGTGCACATATACTCATATGTGCACGTGCCTTGCACGTATTTTAATATTTCTTAATTAGTTTAGGAAGACTCTTTAGGAAGACCAAAGGGTAGTCTTCCTAATTACTAAGTTGTCCTTATTAAATTAATGAACAATTTTTAATTAGTATAAGTATGTAAGGGTATTTTCGGAATTCAAAAGTTTCACCATCTAAGTTTTTCTATTATATAGTAGAATAGATTACACTATATAATGAGGTTTCAAAACGGCTCAAAAGTGAGCCGTCAAAGCCGTCATTATATCACGGTCCATTTTATTTTTTAAAAAAATATATGTAAAAAATTGTTGAAAAAAGTTTAACAAAGAAAATCGAACTCAACCAAACAAGAAAAATACCTCACACCTTAACCACATGAGTTAGAAGAAATATTTGTCTATAATTGGATAATATTCTTATTATCCGTTATTATACGTGCAAAGCACGTGCATTTACTAGTATATATATATATATATATATATATATATATATATATATATATATATATATATATATATATATATATATCAGTGATTATGCTGTGAAGAATAGATTTTTCATAATATAGACTTTGATGTAGAGAGTATGGGGATTATCAGCTCATACACGAGTCTGGCATAGAGGAGATTATAAGCTCAGTGCGCAGTAATAGAGGGCGGGGAGCAGTATGATTTCGTGAAGCATGTGCCAGGCAGCTGCCCAGTATGACACATATGGAAAGAGAGAAATAAGAGGGTATTCGAAGGATAGAGCACAGTCCAAATAGGCATTTTGCATAATATAGACTTTAATGTAGAGAGTATGGGGATGAATATATAAGCCCCCCGATTGTACTGACCGTATTTACTCAATAAAACTTTTACCTGGTTCCCAATATATATATATATATATATATATATATATATATTATATATATATATAACAATTAATTTATATGTATAAACATTTCCTTTTTTACAAAACCTTTTTGTTTTTAAAAAAAATTATTTGAAATCGATTAGACTTTCATAGTTTCCTCCTAAAGTTAGTCAATAGGGATCTTAAATTCTAGGGGTTAGGAATTTAAAATTCCTACTAGAAGTAAAGAAGGTGCCATGAAGCTTCTGTCATGTCCTAGTCCTAAAGTAGGTAGGACCAGGATACGTGATAATGACCAGCTACGTATCAAGGGGACTGCAGCATAACTCGAATGCCATATAAGATTAGGCATTTTCATCCAAAAAAATATAGCATTTCGATAACTCAATCCACACAACAAGAATATAAGGAATGAACAATATGAATACTGGTCTACAATCCAATAACCATACTTGTCTGAATTGACCCCAAAAATCATATTTGCCTATAAATACCAAGCTATAACATCAGAGAATATCTGTCACGATCCACACCCGCTTTTTGGGATACGAGTACGTATCCAAATCAAGCCTACGCCTCGGCATCGGCAGTAGAACGCTGTCTAGACCTCAAAATAATTACACAATATTTGCTTATCAAATAATCTCTTTATTTGCTCATTTACAATAACTAACTCAAATTATAACATCCAAAGTTTATAAATGACTAAAAGTACAATATCTTAGTGAAAACAACTCCTTAAGCTTTATGATAAAACCCTCCATCTAACTAGCCTCTTGGATTGGCCTTCAAATATATCCACGTCTCCTTAAGAGCCCCAAGTGCATAGAGAAGCAAGCGACTAAGCTGCAAAATAGGTTTTCAATCAGGAATGGAACAAGTACATACATGGTAAACTAATCAAG
Organism: Iris pallida; assembly: GCA_029216955.1. Lineage (NCBI taxonomy): Eukaryota > Viridiplantae > Streptophyta > Magnoliopsida > Asparagales > Iridaceae > Iris > Iris pallida. Next base: position 16,892,492 of record JANAVB010009596.1, on the reverse strand, counting down.
ACATAATATAAACTATAAAACAGAATTAGCATATGAAATACATGGCATGTCAACTAGAAAGAAACATATAAAACTTGAATCGTGGTATGACAAGTACAGAAAACAGGTAAACAAGACAATCATGGCAGAGAACAGGAAAGGAACATGTAAACATGACTATTATGGCATGCAAAGCGGCACATGTAAACATGACAGTCAAGACATTTAAATAAGTATTTTGAAATACTACTTTCGACATGTAAACGACTAGGGGTAAGATCTGGCCAACTGCATGTGTTGTGTGCGGTTGTCATTCGTCACGATAGACCATGAGATATTTATGGATAGTTTACAAGTCTACTATTGTATTTTCTCGCCCGACATTGTATTCACGACACGAAAATCATGATATACGATAATCACGGAATGCATTAGTCACGAAACCCGAAAAATAACATAAATCACGAAACTCGGTAATCACGAATATGAATCCATACTACTCGTGTGAACAACGTGTCAAGAATCATGAGTCATGTAATGCATATCTAAAACATGTATCATAGAAACTATTAGGAATTGAAAGTAACCAGTGTAAGTACTTTCCTCAATTTGTTGGAGTCGACGTGTGCGACACGAACGTATTGGCACAAAATAGGTTCAATGCTACTCTTCACAAGATGATATCAAATGATGGAACGGACCATTCCATTGAGTCCAGAATTGTCCAATTAGCTAGGGTCGATATAAAGATGTCCGAATTCGCAAGAAAATAGAAAATACGATTAGTCACGATCAAGATTGGATATTCGAAGGAAATTTTGCATATATAAATCCATATAACTATTTTAGAAATTTATTTATAATGCTTAGACAATATATTTTATTAGTCAAAATATCTTTAGATAAATACTTGAAAAGTCTAGAAAATTATTTTAGGTTAAAACCTAATTTTGTCAAAATATAATTTTAAGCCAAACAGTCACATTTTAAAATACCATAAAAATAATAATATATTTTAGGGATTCTAAACCAATTTTGAAATAGATGTAGGGCAAGCCCAAAATTATATTTTCTTTACAATATAATTTATGAAAAATAATAGTATATACTTCCCAAAATAATAATATTAATAATAGTAATTATTATTACTAAAGTAATAATATCATTAATGCTCTCTGTCACAACCGTGTATAGTTTTAATAAATTAATAATAATAATAATAATAATAATAATAACAATAATAAGTTAAAAAAAGTAGAGAATGATAGAGAGTGGACGAGGGCGAGAGTAATTGAGTAAAAAAGGGGAAGGGGAGAGAAATTCGAGGGAGAGAGTGAGGGAGTTTCTAGAGGAAGAATTTCTTCTCCATGAAGAAGAAGACGATAGAGAAACGAAGAGGGAAGGGGACTCACCGGAGGGCTCTGGCCGGCGCTAACTAGCGAGGAAGTCCCGGCGGTGCACCTGAGCGCGCACGGCGGAGCCGAAGATGTGGCGCCGATAATGGGTAAGTTCAAAACCAATGCCGGAGGTTCCCGGCGGTTGCTCAGCGAGGCATGGTGGAGGTGATGTTGGTGGCAGGACGATGGGTGATAACAACGGTGGTGATTTTGGCTAGGTCGGGAAGGCTGGGGTGTTGGTTGGTGGCGCTGGCGGTGGAGAGAGGAGTTGGGATGGGTGGTCGGAGGAAGTGGTCGGCCGGGTGGTGGCCGAGGTGCTGAAGGTGTGGGGTTGCCGGGATGGTGTGGTAGAGAAACACGCAGCCACGGGAAAAATAGCCACAGAGATGGAAGGACGAGGAGCACGACTATGTGTCGTTTGTAACGTGTCCTCGGGGTCAGACCCGGGGATACGAGGGGTTAATTTTGTGGAATTTTGGGATGTGTCCAGTGTTTATAATGGGTTGAATGTAGATGTATTATAAACTAGAGAAATTAATGGAATAGTATAGACACGGACACAATGCACGGATATGGCTATGGTGATGGATGATAATTGATGATGGTTAGAAATTTTGTGGGGAAAAACAAAGGAAAACTCCCCTTGAATAGACTAGAGGTCACCAAGACTGATAAGGATCAAAATTCTCTAGAAACTCAATAAATAAATCTTTCAATAAATTTAAATCAATAAAATGATTAAAAACTAGTTTAATTTAATCTTAATCCAATAATCGATCATAATAACAATTTGAAATAATATTTAGTATTATCAAAATAATTTAAATAATATATTTGATACTATCATAATAATCTAAGGTATATTTATATTAATCCAAAAATTTATTTGAAAATAAATTTGTAAATCATTTTTGTTGTTCAAAAATACTTATGATTTTTAAAACCATTTTCGAAAACAAATCTTTCGAAAGTCCAAAATAATAACTAAAGATCTTTTATAATTCTAAAAATAAAATTGGGAAAATTTATGAAATGTCCAAAAATTGTAAATGTTTTATAAAAATCTACCGCAAAATAACATTTCATCGCGTGCCCAGAATTAGTGAAAAATATATAAAGGGGGTTCTGAATGACCTTTTTGCCCTTCAAATTTATTGAAAACACCCCCGAACCGTAATCTTCAAAAAAATATTTCGATACTTCCTCTTCTTCCATACGTCGCTCAGTTTCGAATCTAGGTTTTCTCCTCCAAAATCTTCAAACCTTATTTCAAAAACTCGTCGAAATTTTTTGGAAAGATAGACAAACGGTAAAACTGTTAAAACGGAGGTCCAAACATCATTTTTTTTTACGATTCTAAAATTTCGAAAGGCCGACTAACGAAAAAGTCGTTAATCTCCGGCTCCTCGAAAATACGCTCCTTTTACGACAAGTCGGACCTTGTTTCGACCTTCCAGTCAAAAGTTATGGCCCTTTAAAGTTTCAACTGGACATAAAATGCAGGAGAATGATGATTCTCCGTGGTAATATCACGAAGAATGACCATTCTCCGTGCTAAAACCACGAAGAATGGCCATTCTCCGTGCTAAAACTACGGAGAATGGCCATTCTCCTTATTAAATTGACAAAGAATAACCATTCTCCGTGTTAAAATGACGGAGAATGGTCATTCTCCGTCAATTTAACAAGGAGAACAGCCATTCTCCATGGTTTTAGCACGGAGAATGACCATTCTCCATGCTAAAACCACAAAAAATGGCCATTCTCATTGTTAAATTGACAAAGAATAGCCATTTTCCGTGTTAAAATGACGGAGAATGGCCATTCTTCGTCAATTTAACAAGAAAAATGGCCATTCTCCGTCATTTTAACACGGAGAATGGCCATTTCCCGTGTTAGAATGACGGAAAATGGCTACTCCATCAATTTAACAAGGAGAATGACCATTTTTCTTGTTAAATTGACAAAGAATAGTCATTCTCCGTGTCAAAATTGATAAAGAATGACCATTTTCTGTCAATTTAACAAGGAGAATGGCCATTCTCCGTCATTTTAACACGGAGAATGGTCATTCTCCGTGTTAAAATGACGGAGAATGGCTATTCTCAGTCATTTTATCATGGAGTCATTCTCCGTCATTTAACACGAAGAATGGCCATTCTTCGTGGTTTTAACACGGAGAATGACCATTCTCCATCATTTTAACACGGAGAATGGCCATTTTCCATCATTTTGACATGGATAAGGCCATTCTCCGTGGTTTTAGCACGGAGAATGGTCATTCTTCGTCATTTTAACACGGATAACACGGAGAATGGTCATTCTCCGTGTTAAAATCACGGAGAATGATGGAGAATAGTCGACAGAAACTTAAAACCTAATTTTTTGTTTTTTTGTGGAAATAAATTTGTCAGGAACAAAAATTCAAGAGTTTTCGTTCTTCTTTCAAAACGATGCTAACTTTTATGGAAAAGAAGAAAAAGATTTTCTCTCCACAATTGACCTAATTGTCAAAAAACTTTAAATCTCTCCACGATGATGATGATGATGATGAGCGATGATCGGAGTTCGACTGAAGAAAAGTACAGTGAACTACGAATGATCTTTGTGATCTCTGCTGAAGATGAGAGCAATGGAATTCAGATCTATCGTGAGGAAGAAGAAGACAAAAATCGTAATCCAAATCTGAGTTTGTGCGAAGGGTAGTTATGGTATTATAAAGATGGCAATTTTGTAAATACAGAGCATCTAAAGGGAATCTTAGAATATTTAATGTGGAAATATATAATTCTGGGCATTTCATAAAACCCATCTTGCGGGTGGGTTTTTCATACAAACCAACCCCGAAATTGGGTTTCACAGCAATTTCCAGAATAAAATTTCATAAAAAACTAAATAGTATTTAAACCATGATTTTTAAACTAGTTTTAGCATTACAAAATAACAAATTATCTTATACAAGGTTTCAAGGAAAAAATACTTTTTAAATACAATACTTAAAATTGAATAAATAAAATAAATATTTTTTGAAAAATCGGGAACATGGGTTACAATATTATGACATAAAAAATATAAAGTACGGAAAAAACAATACCTGAATCAGAAAAAATGATCATAACCAATCCACTGGAAGAATGTCGCAAAACCAATTTAGTCAACCTAGAAGAAAACTAGGTCTTTAGAGGGATGTAGCAAAATACAAACAACATGATAATAATGACTAAAACATAAATATACAAAGGGTGTTTCTAGCTATTTATGTGCATATATTTGAGGACAACTTTCGCACGCATTGTCAAGTATAGGCTAAAATAAGAATCAAACATAGCTCGAGGCTAGTGGTATAAATATATTGTCATCCAGTTATCTATATAAATGTATAATGTTCGTGGAACGTCAGAGGCTATCTATAAATAGTGTCATCACTCCATAGCACTACAAGAAAAATGATGATTCATGACGGTTTATAAGTTGACGGTCGTCAAAAGCCGTCAACAATAGTGGTTTTCTTGACGTATTTAGGCTTACGTCAAGAGATGCCCTTTTATTTGTTAAATTAGCAATTTTATACCATGTATGTTGACGGTTTCGAATGATCCATCAAGAAACATCAATTTATTTATTGACGGTTTGGTGATAACCGTCAAGTAATGTATGTGCAAAAAACTTGGCGGGATTTTTTCAGCTGCCATTTTGGTAATTTTTTCAAACGTTTTATATTTGGTGACGGTTCTAAAGGAGAATTCATGTGCCATTTTGGTAATTATTCTTCAATCTTTTCTATATTTATCCCGATCCATTTGCTTCTCCCCTCTCTCTATTTCATACGAAGGAACCTTAGCTAGGGTTTTGTAGACTTCCATTCCCCACCACCCCTCTCCATCGACTTCTTCTCTTCTGGCGCCGCCACGCATGCAGTCTTTGGTAGATCTTAACCCTAACCCTAGATCCGGTGGAGGCTCTAAGACTGAAGTCGGAGACAAACGATTCGTGTCTCGAACTTTGGGACACGATCTGGGCTTCTGGACTCGTCGAGGACACTACTAGAGGTTTTGATCTCGATCTGATGACTAATCCTGAGCTAAGTATTCCATTTCTTGGGTAATTCCGTCCCTAGGGTTTATAGGTGTCTGTGATGAGTAGGATCTACACCTCCTACATTTAGGAGATGTTCTTGATGATTTGTGATGTTATGCTTGCTGTTTTTGGATTTTGATTTGGTTCTGAAAACCCTAATTCTAGTTGTTGGTGGTTCCGCGTTCTTAATTGGGGATCTAAAAACCTAATCTATGTTATCCTGTCAGTTTAGATTAATTTATGGATTTGTTTATACAATGGGGTGATCTTCCAAAGATCAAATGACCTATGGTGCATTTTAAAACGTCGAGTTCTCTATATATTACCACAAATGTGCCAGTCGCTCTAGCATATTTTGTGCAAGAATTTGGGTAAATTTTCTTCCTACAACAAATTCTCCCACTCTGAATTTTTTGTTCATGTTCTAGAATACATTTTAAAATTTAAATTAGTGTTATATGAAAAGGTTCTGACACGATGCTCTGCTTTACTTTACATTATTATTTGCTTTGAATACAGACCATATAGAAATAAATATTGCTTCATTTTTTCTCCTCTTTGAGAGACAACAAAGGCATTTGTTCAGACTTTGGTCTTAACTCCCCTTTGTTCAGTAATAAGTTCAGACATATGTTAACCATCTGTCCATCTCTTTCAGTTTTTGATATCATTAACCTTCATAATGATGCACCTATGCCATACCAAGTCTTCGCTTAACTCAAATGTCGTGAAAGCTCCACCATGGCATGGTGTTCTAGTTCCTTTATCCTATATTTGAATTTTGCACTCTACGTGTGAGGATGTTCTTGTATAATGTTGCAATTGAGCTTGTTCTCTTTGGATGTACAAAAAAGGCGATAATGATTTTAATATGCCCATGGTTTCAGACTAGGTCTGATATCCTCAGATCAGTTCGTAGCCTAATTCAGACTTCTCAAGCTTGGCGAGGCAACTTTGGATGGCTACCAGTTGCAGCCATTTGTCGAGAGAGAGAGAAGAAATTTTATATTGCTTTCACCTTCAGTACCATGTATGATAGAAGGGCAAACCTGAGCCGCTTTGTATGTCTATTAATTTTCTATTGCTTTAGGTTTCTTGTAGCTTTTCTATCTCTTGCAGAACATCAGGATATATTTATTACAATCCTTTAGGATATATTGATTTAGTCCTAACATTCTTGAGTATTAGTCTTTCCCTTCATTGATGTTCAGTTATCTACTTGAATACATATGCCCTGTCTTTGTATATTTCAATAATTGATTCGGACCGCTAAATTTAGTAATTTGGATCATACCATGTCGATCAGGCACTATGAACTGGATCATACCATGTCGATCAGGCACTATGTCGATCAGGTACTATGAACTGGAATGCTTCTACTATGTCGATCAGGCACTATGAATCTGGATCATACCATGTTGATTCGGACCGCTAAATTTATTCTTGTGATGATTTCTTATTGTGACATCTTATTGTCACATGAAAACATTGTTCTGTTTCAATACAACCTGAATTTTGGAATGACTATGGTGTGGTGTCCATGCTTCTTAGTTTTTGATGATCATGCTTCAATACAACCTGAATTGTCTAGTGTGCACTCTTTTGTTGATAGAAGTGGCACTCAAAATTCTCTAGCTTGATAGCACTAAAAACTCATTTCTACACAACATGCTACTTTGATTTGCAATTTCGAGCTGCTTCATATTCTTTAACCTATTACCATTATCAAAGGCTCTTTTATAACAAGTGTCTTTTACTTGTCAAACAAATTTTCTTAGGAGTAACTTTTCATTTGGGTAAAAAACACTGGAAGATGAGTAATATAAGGGTAGATTATATATTCTTCAAAAAATCTACCAAGAAGCCTCCAACTGGTTTCCAATTCAACAGTTATATTATTTTAACATTTCATGACATTCATGGTTTGAGCTTCTTTTTTCCTGCTAATTGCTAACCTAATGTTTATCCTTTATTCTTAACTTTTGAATTTCAATACATCTCTGAAAAATGCTTGGCTAATTCGATATTTTCATTTTTATATGCTACAGGCTAACATATCGGTGTGAGGATATATTGGTTGGAACTATAGGCGCTCAGTTCAAGTAATCGACAATTTTTTTCAAAGGTGAATTCCTTTGCTTCCCTCTACCTAAATTATTCTATTGGAGCTTCAACTTGATGGCAACAAACTGTAAAGTCCTAAGTAGGTGTGAATGATATGATGCTAGACGTTTACTTTGGAAGTTAACATACTTCATTGGCATATTAATAAAGCTTTAAGTATTGGTTAAAATTGATCTTTGAATCGACATTGGAGGGTCCAAAACTGACTGATCGATTGCGTGCAGAGGCGCATACACTTTTTCGATTCTTCTTTCTTCCTTTTTTTTCTTTCTCCAGATATAATGTTCCCTGCCATAAGGGAGTATGCATAGTTTGATTAAATTTCTCAGAGTTTCTGTTGTTTCAGAATATTTTCCTACATCTCCAAAGCTATGTATGACTGGTTTGTCGAGCAGCTAATAGCTACACTTTGCCTTCAATTTCACATAGTCATCTAACTGTAGCCATATAACCTGCAACCTATGTTGCTAGTATTGTACATTCGTCATGTATCGGTTGATCCGATATGATACATATAAGAAGATGTGTCATATCAGTTTTTACTTGAGTCATCTTATGCATATTTAAGACTTTGGATTCAGAAACTAATATAGACATGTAAAGACAAGAAACAAATAAAACAATTACTAAAAAAATTATACTAAACCTTGTTTCTTTATGAAGAAGAATCAGGATTATAGGTAAGTAAACCATCCACCACAACTAATCTACCCATGTCAGACACATATCAGACGCCACACAAATACTATAGTGTATACTATGACAAAGCAAAGTAGGTGTAGTGTCATGTATCGTGTCCCTCCTTATTTGTGTCCATGGAAAAAAGTCCAATCAAACACAGCCTAGTAATTTAATTCACTTATCATATCCACCTTCATTGCCTAGGATGCACCAGTGCAACCATCTCTAGTAATAGTTTCTTTTGCTGGCAATGATTCTACTGGGACTGTAGAGTTAAAATATTGATTAAACAGAGAAATTCTGAAGTCTCATTGTGAGAGTAAGTTTGACTTCAAACCTAGATGTTGAAGAGGTACCAGGGTCTTTTCTAGTAAACAAACTAGTAAAGGCCTATTAAATTGAAGTAAAATATATGCGTCTTATGTGATACTTGAAATTTAAGAGCACTATAGTTAAAATATCAGGTGTTCATCTTTTTTCCATCTAAGTTGCATTTCTCAACTTATTCAAGTGACTAATATCAGTACAATTGTAGATGCAGGTTGTTTCATAACTCCATATAATGTTGATAACTTAGCTAGTGTTTGAGATTCTTGTGGTGTTTGCACATAAGTATGCATGGCTGGACCACTGACACCCATCTATGCATACCCTTGTTTGCCATTGATTGTAAAAGTGCAGAACAATTTTATAGGAGGACTGAACTTAGACTCACAATACAAACTCGTTCGCACAAAGAAAGTCTACGAATAAAAAACCTAGGTACAGCAATCTAAGTACGATTGTTTATTTTTGATTCTGGGGGGTGACGATAGAGGCTCGGGAAAGCGACGGCAGCTCTGCCTTACTCCTTGGATGATCGAACGTAGCCTTGGCTCTGATGAGGAAATACTCTTAGGATGTGTGGGAAGACTCTTCTGTGCGTGCCTTTGTCCCTCTGTGTGTCCAGCCGGGTGAAAAGAATCTCCTTTCTCTATGGAATTCTCCTCCTTTTTTTTTCTCCCGGGTTTGCAAGGGAATGGCACCTTGCTATTTATAGAAGTGGGGGTGTGATCATTAGGATTTGCAATGATCCCCCCTTGAAAAGTCGACGGCAAATTATCTGGACCATTAATCTTGATTGCATTACATCTGGGCAGTTAATTCTTGATTCCACCAAATCCGTATGGGCAATTAATGCTGATTGCAATGAATCTTCATAATTTGTCATGATAAGCTCGGATCTCTCGCCACGTATTTAATTTGCTTAATTACAACAAATCTGATTTGATCCGAGTAATTATGGTGATTGTACTAAATCTGGTTCTTATGATTTACGAGCAGCCATAACTCCGAGGGGATAAGACAGCCATGTGTCTCAACTTGTCATGAGGATCGCCATGTGTATCAACTGTCATGAGGACCGCCACATGTCTCAACTGTCGTGAGTGGGACGTCTTGACAGAGCCGCATGAGTGCAGTCTCTAAATGAACCGCATATGGGTGACCCCCCACACTCCTAGGCACATGAAGGTAACAGCCGCATGAGGGTGGCAGCCGCATGAAGGAAGCAGCCGCATGAAGGTGGCAGCCGCATGAAGGAAGCAGCCACATGAAGAGAGCAACCGTATAGGAGTAGCCGCATAGGAGTGGCAGCTGCATAGGGAGCTTTGGACTTGACGGATCATGCCAGCTATAAAAGATTTTCTTCTTTTCCCTAGGAACACGCCATCATGTCAGAGTCATCATTTCGACTTTTATGTCGGAGCTGTCATTTATCAGAGCTGGCATTGTCAAGGCTGCCGTCAGAGTAATTAATTCAAGCTGCTGCTTTATGGCCAGTTGTCGGATCGGACAGCGTGAGGCCACGTGGCATGGAGCCATCCGAGCCGTATGAAGGACTTTTGGAGCCGCATGAGGCTCCTTCTGTTTATGAGCCGTATGGGATCCTGAAGGACTTATGAGCCGCATGAGGCTCCTTCTGTTTTAAGCCGCATGGGCTTTCCTTGTCTTTTTCTATGCTTTTACAAGACCTCCTTCAAAGTTTTTAATTTGCAAAATTGAAATACTTTGAATAAGAAGCATGGCTATATATAGGCTCTTCTGGCCGCAGAGGATATTCTGACCGCATGGACTTCCTAGCCTCAGGACTTCCTAGCCGCATAGACTTCCTAGCCGTATGGTCTTCCTAGCCGCATGGACTGTCTGGCCGCATAGGCTCTCTGCCACGTGTGCGTCTCCTGTCACGTGTGCGTCTTATTAATTGCTCTTGATTTACTTTGGATTTAAAGCCGCCTTTTGGGGCAGGATCCCAAGGGTCGGTTTTTAAATATCCGGATTTTCCTCGATGACCGATGAGTCATTTTTTTTATGCAGCACGCGGATCGAAGCGTCCGTCGGTTCATGAGCCCCCCTTTCGTCTGCCTATAAATAAGGGGGTTTGTGGAACGGGGAGACTTCTTTACTTTCTCTCGTCTTCAACTCTTCATGCCCTAAGTTGCTGTCTTCGTCTTCCTTCTCCGCTCATCTATTAACAATGGCCCCCAAGTCTTCCAAAGCCACGGCGAAGGGTAAGGGAGTGGCTTTTTCATCAGCCACGGCGCCTGAAGTTCACCCCGACGTTCACCCCACCATTGCTGGTAAGGGTTTGGGTGGATCGTATACTTCGAAACCCTAATAAAGACGGCTCTATTGTATGCTTTATGCACAAGCCTTTAATGTGTTTCTCGTTTTCATCGAACTGTTCAAATTGTATGGGCCGCATGTACATCCCATGTCCGAGCCGCATGGGGGTATACCCCATGTCCGAGCTGTATGGGGGTTTGTCTAGTAGCCGCACAGGCACTTCACAAACTGAATCGCATAATGACCCGTCGCACAGAGGCGCATAAGTCTCTCTGAATCGAACCGCATGAAGTCCCCCTTAAACAGGACTGCATAAGCTCGTCTGGATTGGGCCGCATAAGGCTGTGCTGAACCGAGCCGCATGAGCTCCTCTGAAATGAGCCGTATAATGCTCCGCTAAGTAGAACCGCATAAGTCCATACTAAACAGAGCTGCATAAGCTTATGCTAATCAGTGTCGCATAAGCTCATGTTCGAACAGAGCCGCATGAGCTCCTTTAAAACAGAACCGCATAAGCTCGTCTTTAAACAGAGCCGCATAAGCTCGTCTTTAAATAGAGCCGCATAAGCTCATGTAAGCCAAAGCACTCAGTAGTTTTGTTTTAGCCATCTTTTGATTTTTTTTTCTTTCCTTCTTCAGTGAATATGCCAGTTAATGCAGCAGGAGAGCCTCTGGTGGGTCGCGCCCAATCGGCTATGGGCTATCGATATGACCACATAGTCGAGTATGTGACGAACCAGCTTCCAAAAGAGCCTTTGGAGAGGCTGAATGCTATCAAGAAACAGTCCTTTTACTTTCTCTGCGCCATGATAAACTCAGGGTAATTGGAGAAGGAATACCTGAAGCCTGCGTTCCTCTTTGGGGATGCTTTGTCGGTAAAGAACACCCAGGTGCTGGATATATCCGAGAGCTGGAACTTTACTCTTGACGGGGTGGAGATCTATATCCCTCCGAATAGAGCGTTATTTTCCTCTGTCATGGTTCAACATGTTACCGCTAGACAGAAAGAAGGTAGACTCCTTGACTCCAAGCAAGTAGGGAATGTTTGTGGGAAACATCCATTACAATAGAAATTTAGGGTCAGCGTATGCGGGAAGGGAACCGATCAGTCGGTACGTGATGGGACTGGCTCCGGGTACCTTTATAAACGTAACGGGTCCCAATTTCACATTCTCTCAGGCTGATACCTTCTTGAACCAGCTTGCTCGCAAAGGGTCGTATCTCGTCGGTCGGTTGGCGTTGCTGAACTGGATAAACCCTATCCCTGTGTGGGCTAACTTGACCACGTGGATTCTGCGGAAGTATGCGACTCCCCAGTGTGAGATCGGCCTCTACCACGCTATTCTGGGTACTTGTCATGGTCTACCCATAAATAAGCCGTTGTTCATGGCTCTTCTGGAGATGTACAACCGGCAGACAGGAACCTTCTTCATACCGGGAGGGGAGCTGGGACTCGCTCTCCACGAGATGTACGTTATCTCCAAGCTTTCCTGGAGGGAAGAAGTCTTTGAAGTGTACACCCCTACGAGCGAAGAGCTCGAAGATTTGGATCAGTAGTTCCCGGGCTTTGTTGCCGTGTATCGGGAATTGTTATGTCACCACAGTACTTGTCATCAGATGGCTATCAGGAAGGATGGTAGCTCGAAAGGGAGCATTCCTCACACCACCACCTGGGTCTTATACCTTTTCACACTAGGCACCTCAGGCCGGGTTTCTTCCCGAGATCCTCAAACTCATAAGGAGGTACAAACCTGGTGTCAACTGCCAAGAGATCGAGGTCCACGGGTGACACATTTAGGAGTAAGACCGACTCCTTTAGTTATTTTTATTATGGTACTCAGCGACTGTCAGAGAAGGGGCTTTTGGCAGGATTCCTGATGGTGTGGCTACGGAACTGCGTAGTCTCCGGAGGGGCAGGTTCCATTGAGAGGATCAGTCGCCATTTTATCCTCCCTGCCATAAAGCTGGTCTTTGGGGCCAAGCTGGCTCTTCTTCCGGCCATGGTGTGCAGCATACACCATGGCCTTCGTGCCTTTTCTTCCAAGGTCATCGCCCGTGATACGACGATGGATTTTGAGCGCATAGAGCTGCCATACCATTATCTGATGGGGTGGCTGTTAATGCACAAACGATCTTTGATGAGGCCTGGAGCAGAAGATGGCGTTACGGCTGATGACGCTTTCATTTTTCGATTCCACCATCAGCCCTAGGAGTACAGCACCATGCCAGCCTGTCGGAGAGCGCTGGCGAGAGTGGATGAATATGGCTTTTTTGTGTCCGTACCTCATTTTACTGCTGAAGAAGTGAGGAGCGTACATGTTGATGGTACCGAACCTCCTCTCCTCTTATCTGAGAAAATGCTCCTTTGGCTGCGTAATATCCGTCCAGCGCACCTAGTGTATTGTAACCGCAACATCGTCTACCTGGAGCCTTACTTGCCCAGCAGGTTCTCCCGCCAGTTTGGGTATAGCCAGTTGTTCTTTGACAGTCCCAGCTCTTGCCTGGGCTTTGAAGGTAGCGTCCTGGATGGTATCAGGGCATGGCATTATTATGATACGGTTCATACCCGAACCACCTTTTTAGTCCCTGATGGTGAGGTGCCAGGAGAAATTTTGTATATGGCGGCCTTATACCATGTTACGGCGAGCAAGCCTCCCGTTAATTTCGAACCGAGTACCAGCTTCATCGTGGGTACTGGCTTGGCGGAGAAGCCCAAAGGGTCTAAGACGAGGAAGAGGAGGGCAAATACGGTTCCTGCACCTGACTCGGAGTCCACAAACATGGACGAAGAGAATGACAAGCATGAGGCAGACAACTCTTCCCCTCCTGTAGAAGATGTTGGGGCGGATCAGCCGCCTGTTATGTCAGATGAGATGGTGGCAGATCGGCCACCTGTAGTACCAAATAAGATGGTGGTGGATCAGCCGCCTGTTGCACCTGGTCCTGTACGGAAACGTAGTAGGCAAATCTCCCATGTTGGCGGCATTCCTTACTCCCGGAAATGGGCTGCGGTCAGACGTCGCAAGCTAACTATAAAGGAGAGAGGCGAGGACGTCGACCCCGCTTCGGAGGTAAATCGAGTACTACCATCTTTATTCAGTTCTTCCTTCCTCCTGAACTTTGATTTTAATTATTTTCCTTTCATCTTGTAGGCGTCAGAAGAGTTGGGCTCTCGAGAATCGGCCGCTGTTTCTGAAATCAATCTGGCCCTGAATACTTTAATTAGTGACATGTGTGTTGAGATTATTTCTGCCGGGGCCCTCTCGGCGGCGGCTGAGGGATCTCACATTACTGAGGCCTCAACGCAAGGCGACGGGGGCTCTGCTGAACCCGTTCCCGAGACCGTTGAATTTCAGCAGGGTGATACTGATCTAGTCGTATCTTCTTTCGGGGCGGCTGGGGCAGAAGAGCCAGCTGAATTCAGCCTGGAGGTTGCTGGTGAGGGGACTATGGCGACTGTGAGCGAGCCTCAGCCTCCATAACCCTCCCCTGGCAAGATAAGCCAAATTTTGACTAGTGAGGAGGCCCATTTGCTCTATCATCACATCCTTCGGGTTACATTGATTGATGGTTGCTCTGGACATACAGGTCCTGCCACTTTCCTGCCGATGACGGATATTGTCGGCGAAGGCTCTACTAGCGGGAATCTGGTGGGAGGGAGTGTGCCCCCTCCTCTTCCGACTTATATTGAGGGGCCTTCCGCTGGATCGAGCTCGGGAGATTAGATGGCGGCACAGCCGAGGTAGGGAGCAATGGTCCTTACGTCCTCCTCTGCTCATGTAGCTTCGGGGGTCGACCTCTCTGCCTTGTCGAGTATCCAGGTTCTCCGGGCCGCGGAGGAGGAGTTAGCTGCTATCCATGCGTCTTTTCGTTTGGAATTCATTTCCCTGGTGGCAGGGGCGACAGGTTCTGGCGTATCTCCTTCGACACTGCCAGCTACACTTCCTCTGACGCCGTCCTCTATGGAAGTTCTAGATGAGGCATCGCAGGATGTAGTTGACAGTTTCTACCGCCACTTGAAGAGAGGGGTCGAAGCAGCTGTGGAGCGGGAGACCCCCTTTGCTTTGGCCCGACAATGTGCCCGAGGCCAAATTGATATTCTTAAAGCCCTCCCTGGTGGGGCTGGGATAGCTGCACTTCTGGAACCCAAATTGTTAGAGGCTGATCAGCTCGTGGCCCAGTTTCAAGTGCTGAGGCAAGCTGATCTGTCTGCAGCAATAGATCAGGAGTGGGGCTTCCTTACCTCTGTCCTGGAGAAGGTGAGGGCTACACGAGATGAGTCCAAGCCAGTTATAATGAAGGATCTCGGTGACCTATCTCTTTAATATGATCAGCTGTGCCGTAGGAGCGAGGATTGCCAAGCTTGGGAAGCGGCCGCCTCCCGCGAAATAATTGATACAAGGGAGCAGATCCTCGAACTCCAGAGGAAGCTTGTCTTCTTGGAGTCTGAGCTTGAAGCTTCCCATGCGGATAAAGAGCTGATCGTTCAGGAGGCCGAAAGGGTCTCCCGAGCTTCTGCTAGCCTGGAGCGTGCTTTGAAGAAGCTCGAGGATGGCTGGCGGGCTCATGCGTACCTAGAAGACGTGGAGCGGCTGGCTCAGGAGGCCGAGCGTCGGGCCAAGCAGGGGTTCGAGCGGTCGACTGTCTTGCTGAGGGACCATCTCATGGAATTGTGTATCGCCGAACCATAGTCGGCTTTTTTCCTTCTTTTATTTTCGTTGCTTTCCTTTCTTGAGGGGGACGTGATCCCCATAACATGTAGTAATTTTGACTTTTAAATAAAGAGTATGTTTCATTCTATCCTTCATTTGTACTGCTTATTGCGTTTGTGGTGTTATGGTATTCGCCCCATTGGGGGACTGTTTGTGGACTTGCTACCCCTGGCATACCTTGGTTTCAGGTACGAATATCAAGTTTGATGGAGATACTTAGAAAATTCCACAGTGAGGTGGCCATGGAAGTTCCCGGTATCGGGAGAAAGAATGCCATGGAGCAGCTGGGCTCCGGGGCATGATGAGAAATTTGCGGTCAACAGAGGACATTTGTGGTCACCTGAGAACATTTGTGGTCAACTGAGGACATTTGTGGTCAACAGAGGACATTTGTGGGCCTATTATCCTTGGCGTACCCTGGGGTTTTTTTTTGGTACGGATAATAAGTCGAGAGAGAAACAACATACTTACTCAGAGGTAATGGAGATATGGTAAATATGAGGGTTTCTTCGATGGAGCCTTCCCACTCAGAGGTAATGAGGACATGGCAGGAGTGGGCTCCATGAAGGGTACATAGAACAACTCAGAGATAATAAGGACGTGGATGTTCTATGTGAGGGGCGGTTTGTTTTTGATGGAAGGGAAACAACTCAGAGGTAGCATCGACGTGGTTGTTTCGGAGAATCTGTGGATCTGTTACCCTTTTTGTGCACTGAGAGTGCGGGTATTGGATCATGAGGAGGGAGCTCTTTTAGGAGGAAAGTTCAGAGGTATGATCATACATGATTAATTACCTAAAAGATATGATATAGATTTATCTGTAGTGGCCAGAGTGTAAGTTCAGCGGTACTTACGGGTACATAACTCAACAATCTGGAAGATTGGGAGTCGGAATGTGAGTTCAGCGGTACCAGGGGGTACATAACCCATCAATCAGGGATATTTGGATTTGGAATGTTAGTTCAGCGGTACCAGAGGGTACGTAACTCGACAATTTAGGGAATTTTCTAGTCAAAATGTGAGTTCAGCGGTACCACAGGGTACATAACTCATCATTTTGGAAATTTATAGTCGGAATGTGAGTTCAGAGGTACCACAGGGTACATAACTCATCACTTTGGCAGATGTCGTTTTAGACGTAATACTTCTTTAGGAACTTGCCGTTGATGGGCAACATGAGCAAGTCTCCATTTTGTTTTGCGAGGCGGTAAGCTCTATTGGAGAATACAGCATCGATGATGAACGGGCCTTCCCACTTTGGCTGAAACTTGTCGACGGTTTTGTGAGTCATAACCATCAGCCTCCGAACTGTGAGAACAAGGTCGCCCACTTGGAATGTTCTGATTTTAACCTTCTTGTTGAAGGCTCCGGAGATACGTGCCTGGTATAGCTCGATTCGCTGTTGAGCTAACAGACGCTTCTCATCTAGGGCCTCCAACTCTTGTAGTCGGTGATGGTGATTATCATCTGTCGTCAATCGGTAGGTGAGAGCGACACGGAGTGAGGGGATTTGAGTCTCCACTGGGAGAATTGCCTCACTTTTGTATACCAGAGAGAATGGTGTGTTCCCGGTGGCAGTCCGTACTGTAGTACGGTACGCCCATAAGCATTCGTCGAGCTTTTCATTCGAGTCGCGTTTGTTTGATGACACGAACTTCTTAAGAAGCTTGATGATTATTTTATTGAACGCTTCAGCCAGACCATTAGCCGCCGGGTTGTATGGTGTTGAAGCAATATTCTGGATTCGGTGTTTGTCGTAAAACCGATAGAAAGCGTAGCTTGCGAACTGTGGACCATTATCATGGATGATCCTTCGGGGCAGTCCAAAGCGATAAATGACGTGATGCTTGAGGAAGCTGATCACGTTTGAAGTCTTGACTTCTGCCAGCGGAACTGTCTCCGCCCATTTGGAGAAGTAATCTGTGATTGTGAGTATGAAGCGATGTCCTCGGGACGAAGGCGGAGTGATTGGACCAATTATGTCCATTCCCCATGCTTCGAATGGCCAGGATGCCACCGTCGGATATAGAAACTCGGATGGCTGGTGGATGAAATCTGCGTCGACTTGACAGGCTTTACATTTTCGTGTATAGTCTATTGTATCTGCAACCATCGTGGGCCAGTAATAGCCCATTCGTCGAAGGCGATCCTGTAATTTTGGGCCAGGCTGATGGGCCCCACAGATGCCATCATGAGCTTCACGCACGGCTTCTTTGGCTTCTGTATTTGACAGACATCGAAGCGGTAATCCATCGTATGATCGCCGATATAGCATTTTCGTCTCTGTATCGTAGAAGAATCTGAGGGAACATCTTCTGATAGAAGTGGCTTCCTTCGAATTCTCTGGCAGGATGTCGTAGACTACGAAGTCAATGAATGGTTGTCTCCATTCTGGTGCTTCGTCGACTGTCAGCGCGGAGTAACTCTCAACACATTAAACATTATTCTAGGGATAGACCAATTCACGGCCTATGATGTCAACCAGATGATGAGCATGATTCGAAACTGCTAAGGAAGCGGCGAGGCCTGCTAGGGCATCGACTTCAATGTTCTGGAGCCTGGGAACGTGTTCTATAAAGAACCCTTCTAAGGACGAGATGATGTTAATCGCTATTTGGTGATAGGGGATCATGTCTTCATGACGCACTTCGTATGAACCCCGGATTTAATTGACGATTAGCTGCGAATCGCCGTATGCTTCAAGGTGCTCTACCCCCAGCTCTTTTGCAAGTCGAAGGCCAATGACCAAAGCATTGTACTCGGCCACATTGTTTGAACAGGGCTCCGTGAGGGAATAAGCTCGATTGATCACCAACCCGGTGGGAGAAATCAGCACTACTCCGACTCCAGCGACGATGTTGCCCTTGGGCCCAGTTCTAGAAGTGCCGTCGAAGAACATCCGCCATATGTTATCATGGGAGGCCATATTTGAATTAGCAACCTCGTCCAAAATTTCTTTGTCTATTTTGGTTGACTCCGAACCTGGATGAGCTGCTAAAAAGTCTGCCAGAGCTTGACCTTTAACAGCCTTTTGCGGGACGAAGATCATGTGGTAGGGGGACAGCAATATCGTCCAGGTAGCGAGGCAAGAGCTGAGTGCACCTGGTTTAGTCATGAGGACCCTGAGGGGGTTGACTCTTGATATGACATAGATGGTTTGTCCCGTGATGTAGTGTCGCATCTTCTGAATGGCGAAAACCAGAGCAAGGCACTCTTTTTCTATGGTAGTGTATCGATGCTTCGGCCCCATCATCATTCGGCTGAGGTAATATATAGCTTGCTCATGGCCTGCCTCGTTGTTTTGTGCTAACAGAGCACCGAGAGAATGTTCCATCGCTCGTACATAGAGCAGGAATGGTCTTCCAGCAACCGGGGCTACCAGGACTGGAGGGTTCGTCAGATATTTTTTGATGCTGTCGAAGGCACACTGGCATTCTTCATCCCATACGAATGAAACGCCCTTCTTCATGAGGTGGATGAATGGCTGACATCGTCCGGAGAGGTTGGAGATAAACCTTCTAATGTAGGCTAGCCTCCCTTGAAGGCCTCGGAGTTTACGGAGATTTCTCGGGGGACCCATCTCCATGATTGCCTTCGTCTTCTCAGGGTCTACGTGGATACCCTGGGAGGTAATGATGAAACCCAAGAACTTCCCGCGGGATACGTCCAAGAAGGATTTTATGGGATTCATTTTCAAATTGTGCGCTCGCATCAGGTCGAACACTGTCCTCAGATCATGCAGATGATCTTCCTTAGAGCGGCTTTTGACGGCGATATCGTCGACATAGCATTCCACCGTCTTGCGCAGGTGGTCTCTAATAATGAGACTCATAGCTCTTTGATAGGTGGCACCAGCGTTCTTTAAATCGAAAGGCATGACTGTGTAGCAGTATGTGCCAATTGGTGTTCGGAAGGATGTATGCTTTTCATCATCAGGGAACATCTTGATTTGATTGTACCCCGAAAAACCATCCATAAATGACATACACTCAAAGCCGTAGGTGTTGTCGATCATGATGTCTGTCATAGGGAGAGGGAACTCATCCTTAGGACACGCCTCATTCAGATTATGAAAGTCGATGCAGATTCGAATCTTTCTACTTTTCTTGAGGACTGGTACTATGTTGGCGACCCAGTCTGGATGCTGTTCCTCACGGATGAAGCCGCTGGCTATCAGTTTATTGACCTCAGCTTCAATGGCGTTCATAACGTCGGGGCGGAACCGTCGTTGGTGTTGCTTGATCGGTTTTGCGTCCGGACGGATGTTGAGCTTGTGAAGTGCAACCTCGAAGTTTAGTCCTGGCATATCTTCGTAGCTCCAGGTGAACACGTCGATATATTCTCTAACGAGTTGTAGTAGTGATTCTCGCTCTTCGTCTGTCAGATTCTTGCTGACGAAGATGGGCGTTGGAGAGGACTCATCACCGAGATCGACTTGTACAACCTCATCCTCGGTGGGAGGCTCTCTTTGTTCGAATCGCTTCTCCCACTGCGTATCTAGTTGTTGTGCCTACGGCTCTAACTCAAGAAGTTCAGGGATGTCTTTATCTTCTTCGTAGGCATCGACAAATACCATATTGACGGACCAGACTTGCCTGAGCTTGTCCCCGATGCTGACATCCGAATCGGAAGTGGGTGATCCGGTTGAGTGTGAGTGCCAGTCGTATTTCTCGTCTGAGCTTTCAGGGGTCGTTGCCGGTGTAACATAACCTAGCCCACATCTGGTTTTGTTGTAATAGTCTCGTGGTTTACCAGCCGGGACCGACAATTGCAAGGGTAACCGCCATTCAGTACCGTAGTTTAAGCCTGGTGTAGTTCCCAGATCATACCCTTGTTTTTGCATGAGGTACTTGGATTGGGAACTATACAGATAAATGGACAATCTCCCGATGTCGGGTTCGAGATCAACTTCTTCTACCCTAAAGGGTTGTGGGTCATTCTTCCGGCCAAAGATGATTGGATGATCCTCTCCCTCGATTATGCGGTAAGCGTCTTCCACTGGAGTAAGTTGGTTTATGGCATAGACATTTGTTACCTGTGTGTGCAGGTGAGTTCCTATACCGTATTCTATAGCATACATTGTACATAGCTTATTAAGCTCGAGATAATTCAAAGATAACCCTTTATTGATGAAGTAAGGTATCTTTTCCAGTGGGATTACATCATCTGCGGATGGCACATCAGTGTAAGCAGCCACATACTTGGCTAGTTCTGACTCTTCTTCAGCTACCTCCCATGTAAATGAAGACTGAAAGGATGACTTGGGCAGCTTAATCATCAGGGGCTCCATGGGTGGAGCGGGACGTTGAGTTGTTGGCGTGCTAGCCACCCCCTGCTTGGTACTCGGTGCTGGGCGGGGAGTTGTTGGCTGGATAGCAGTCCCCGGCTTAGCGCTCGGCTGCCGATTCATTCTGGAAAGACGAATCGTTATCGGTTTATCAGAGGGATTGAGCTCCTCTATTTGTTGCTGGCTAGCTCTAGGCAGTCTGATTGTTAGTGGTCTTGGCGCTTGGCCAGATTTTGGCAGTCGGATTATCATCTGTTCCTCCTGTGCAGAGAGGCTAATTGCGTCCTTACGCAGAGTGGCTGTAAGGGGCACAGTTATGCCAGGTTTGCGGGCTTGGAGGTGGATCGTCAGAGGTTTTTCTGATTCAGTTGCTGCCTCAGTTTGAGCTTGGGCATCTCTTTCGGCAAGATGCTTTTTTGACTTCTCATACAAGCATGGATCTGAGTAGTAGGATTCGACCCCTTTGAAGGGATCGATGTCGGCAAATTCTGTCCTCATAAAGCCGTGCTTGTCGACGTACTTGAAGCACTGGTGCAGTGTGGAGGGCACGATCATGTAATCGTGTATCCAAGGACGCCCCAGAAGAATATTGTAGAAAGTGTCCGCATCTATGACATAGCAGGTCACTTCTGACTGAAGGTCGCCGATTTGGCACTTCAAGCAAATCTTCTCGATCGGATAGCTTTTGCCTGAATTGAAACCACTGATGGCGGTGCTTGTCGGCGTCAGGCGATGCATTGGGATGTACAGATGGTGTAGTAGGCTCTTCGGGATGATGCTTATGGAAGAACCGGGATCAATATGCATCCGGTCCACCTTGACATCGCCAATGTACCCAGTATAATATAGAGGGCGATCGTACAGGTTGGTCTTGATAAGCATATCCTGTGGAGTAAAGAAGATATTGGGCATTGCGCCTGTGCAAGCGCTGTCTTGGAGATCTGCAGGCGAGCTTACCCCAGTGAGATTGGATTGAGCCAGATATGCGTCGGCATTCTGCAGTGCCTCGCTTAGTGCGACGCGAACATCCTTGGAGAGTCTCAGGAGTTCGTATAGCGACAGTTTGGCCGGTGTATTGGCCAATTGTGCCAAGATGTCAAAGTTGTATGGTCTCTCCAGCCCATGAGGCGTCTCTCTTCGGAGTTGTTTGTCGAAGCGAGTCTCCTTCGGCCTAGGCTTGTCGGTCGTCGAAGGCTGCGAAGGTCCTGGAGCATCAGCAGCTGTTGGCTGATGATCTTCAGCCGACTTACCCGGTGGAGGTTGGGTTTGTGCACCGGAGCGGGTAGCAACATCAGTAGCTTCTTCGACATCTGTCGAGATTGTGCGACATGATTTGACTTTCCTACTTTTTTTCTTGCTGGTGGAGGGAGGCGCGGACTGAGTCACTTCAGGTACCAGGTTCGGATGGACCCATATGATCTCCCATCGTGATGTGGTAAGGGGCACTAGACCAGCAGCCTGGTCTCGAGGAGGTGGAAGGTTAGTGACCTCCATCTTTGCTCTGGGGACAGGCACTACTCCATCTTGAGTCTCTGTCGGAGGGAAGTTGTCGAATTGTACTGACACCATGTTGGCTGCTACAGTCACCTCTTCGAAAACAATGGCCAGGGCCTTAGAATCGATGAGATGCTGGATGTATCGCTTCAGTTGGTAGCAGTCATGTGTAGCATGGTGGACATAGCGATGGTAGTGGCAGTACTTGGGGCTCTCCATTTCTGCAGGACGAGGTTCACGCCTTGGAGGAGGGAGCTGAATTCGACCTCCTTGTATGAGCATGTCCAAGATGGGCTTGACATGGCCGTCCTCGAAGGAGTAGGTCATATGAGGCCACTGCTTTTCTACTGGCTTCGGTTCAGGCTTCGGTGCTGTGTCGGCTACCATAGCTTGTTTACCCTTGTTGTCTCGATTGTTGGAGGGGTTACCACCATTGTTGCTATTGGTGCTAGGGCGTTTGCCCTTGTCCTCTCCTTCTGAGACGTGCAGTCCCAATTGGCGAGCTTTCTTCAATTTATCTTCTGCACTAGTGGCACTGATAATGAACGTCTTCCAATCCTTAAACTGGCTTTCACCCATCCAGAGGCTGATCATGGGAAGCAGCCTCTTTTGGCAAATTTTAATTAAGGAGGAATTCGGGTTACCGGAAGGCAACTTCATCGCTGTTTGGCAAAACCGCTTGATATAGTTCCTTGTCAACTCCTTTTCTTCCTGAACAACGTCCATGAGGGTAGACATTGTCACGTCTTGTCCTACCTCATAGAACCTCTCCAGGAATATACGTTTGAATCCGGTGAAAGAATGGATGCAGTTGTCCGGCAAGTTGCGGTACCAGTCGAAGGCGACCCCTTCTAGTGCCCCGATGAACAACCATGTAAGGATGGCATCGTCATGAGGCAGATGGTCAGTTGTGACCTTGAAGTAGGTGATGTACCTGCTTGCAGATGTTTTCCCATCATACAGATTGATATTGAATGGTTTATATCTTTGTGGAAAGGGAACATCTCTCCACGCAGCAGGATACGGTTGTCGTATCCTGAGGTCTTGGCAGTTTTCTCGGGCATGGAACATGGCCCGGAGCTCCTGGACCTCTCTTCTTGCCTCCATGGCCTCGTCTGCGACAGTAGAAGCCGATATCTCAGAGGGATTATCGCCCGGGTTTGGTGCAGCTGAATTCGAATCTGCATTGACCGCGGGACCCAGGCTTGTTTGGCCAGGCGTCCTTCCTTGCAGAGTTGGAAGGGCTGCTTTGATCTCGTCTACGGATTTGACCAAGGCATGCAGTATGGCCTCTAGAGTGTCGATGCGTTGGCGATCACTAGGACCGTCTTGGTTGCTGTCCGTCATGAATACCGTCCTCACATGAGGAGAGATGGAAGGAACGGTAGAGGACGTGCCCTCTGAGTCATACCCTTGTACAGAGAAGTCGTCAGGGTACGTGGGAATGTTCTCCTCTAGTTCGGACTCAGAAAGAGTGGTACCCCCAGCTTCAGAGCTTGCCTCGTCTTGAGAATTGTGGACGTCCTCGGGGACGTCGGGATCTGCTGTATCTGTTAGGTGAACCGTTTCCCCTGGATTGTCTTCTTGGAACACCGGATTGTCGTGGATGTTTGGAGGAGTGCTACCCCCGGCTCTAATGCCTCCAAGTGTGGCAGATTTCGTCTTTGAACGGGTACCTTGGTAAACTCCTCCTATAACGGTGGTAGACAACCGCTTAGAAGAGAGTCTCTTGGTTACGCCGGTTGAGATTTTCGGACTGGAGACATTCGTTCTCTTCCCTCTACCGCTGCCAGGAATCTTCAGAGCAGAATTGCAGAAGGTGACGAGAAGCGCCTCATCTTCTGAGCTTGGGTGTTGCAGCCGTTGGAAGACGGACCGCCGGTCTTCTTGTACTGCTGCCTTGTTGCAGCAACAGTTGATAATGACTTGGGTGCATTGATGTCCCTGACAGGACTCTCTGTACATCAAATCTTTGTCTCTTTCCTTGCGTTTGTGAAGAATCACGTTGTGCAAGTCACCCGTCTTGTGGGCCCGGAAGTTCTGAGCCCATGAGTGTGTTGGCATCCTGCCTGCTCCCTGATGTGGGGAAAGCATGAGTACTTGCCCCTGATCATTGTTGGGAGATTCTTGATAACTATCCCATTCGTTGGCCGTCGGGGGCTAGACACGGGTAGTTCTGTACAACTTTCCATCAGGGTCCCACATAATAGTCAGTGGGACGCCCTGATAGTCAGAAGTTGGGACAGCCGACTGAGCTCGCCGAGCCCGCGCTGCCCGAGACTTCGTCCTTCTAGCACCTGAGAGTGCATAGTAGGAAGAGTCCACGGAGATTGGCACATGAGAGCATCTGGGGTCAGGATCGCCTGAGAGGCGGTCGAAGACTAACCGTGAGCCGCATAGGACAGATGATATGCGGCTGGGATCGGTGGCCGTGCAGGCTGTCTGCATGCGGCTATCCTTTGTGGCCGCATGAGCCTTCTGTATGCGGTTAGAAGCGGTGGCCGCATGAACCTCAGGGATGCGGCTGGAAGTCATGGCCGTACAGGTTGCCTACATGCGGCTGGCAGTTCTGGCCGTATGGGCTTTCTGCATGCGGCTGACTTTTATGGCCGCATGAGTTTTCTCCATGCGGTTGGCAGTTGCGGCCGCATGAGCCTTCTCCATGCGGCTGGCGTCCTTATACGGCTTGGACTGCATAGAGTTTCTCTTTGCCCCTACAAGTCCAGCATCATAGTGTTTTCTTCTGTCGGACTTGGGGACAGCAGAGTGCTCTATGGTCTGAATTGGGGTCGCCTGCGAGACTTCTACGCCATCTTGAGCAACAGAGAGTACTTCTTCGAGAGCTTGGGAAGGAGCGAATGATTTGGGCCTCCACTCCCTGCGGGCCTTCTTCGTGCGGGCTCGCCACTGGACCGGGCCAGCGCTCTCGTCGGAGAGCATTTCTTCAAACGCCTGCTGGTCGAACCGGGCGACCAACATTTGTTGAATGGAGCCAAGTTTGGCTGCGTCCGATTGCAACACCAACTCCTCAGCCGTGGAGAAGTTAGTCCCCAGCAGAGTCGCCATCGTGTTTGCCATTGATTGTAAAACTGCAGAACAATTTTATAGGAGGACTGAACTTAGACTCACAATACAAACTCTCTCGCACAAAGAAAGCCTAGGAATAAAATACCTAGGTACAACAATCTAAGTACGATTGTTTATTTTTTATTCTGTGGGGTGACGATAGAGGCTCGGGAAAGCGACGGCAGCTCTGCTTTACTCCTTGGACGATCGAACGTAGACTTGGCTCTGATGAGGAAATGCTCTCGGGATGTGTGGGAAGACTCTTCTGTGCGTGTCTTTGTCCCTCTATGTGTCCAGCCGGGTGGAAAAAAATCTCCTTTCTCTCTGGAATTCTCCTCCTCTTTTTTCTTCCGGGTTTGCAAGGGAATGGCACCTTGCTATTTATAGAAGTGGGGGTGTGATCATTAGGGTTTGTAATGATTCCCCCCTTAAAAAGTCGGCGGCCAATCATCTGGACCATTAATCTTGATTGCATTACATCTAGGTAGTTAATTCTTGATTGTGCCAAATCCGTATGGGCAATTAATGCTGATTGCAATGAATCTTCATAATTTGTCATGACAAGCTCGGATCTCTCGCCACGTGTTCAATTTGCTTAATTACAACAAATCTGATTTGATCCGAGTAATTATAGTGATTGTACTAAATCTGGTTGTTATGATTTGCGAGCAGCCATAACTCCGAAGGGATAAGACAGCTACGTGTCTCAACTTGTCATGAGGATCGCCACGTGTATCAACTGTCATGAGGACCGCCACGTGTCTTAACTGTCGTGAGTGGGACGTCCTGACAGAGCCGCATGAGTACAGTCTCTAAATGAACTGCATATGGGTGACCCCCCACACTTCTAGCCGCATGAAGGTAACAGCCGCATGAGGGTGGCAGCCGAATGAAGGAAGCAGCCGCATGAAGGTGGCAGCCGCATGAAGAAAGCAGTCGCATGAAGAGAGCAACCGCATAGGAGTGTCAGCCGCATAGGAGTGGCAGCCGCATAGGGAGCTTTGGACTTGACGGATCATGCCAGCTATAAAAGATTTTCTTCTTTTTCCTAGGAACACGCCATCATGTCAGAGTCATCATTTTGACTTTTATGTCAGAGATGTCATTTGTCAGAGCTGGCATCGTCAGGGCTGCCGTCAGAGTAATTAATTCAAGCTGCTGCTTTATGGCCAGTTGTCGGATCGGACAGCGTGAGGCCACGTGGCGTGGAGCCATCCGAGCCGCATGAAGAACTTTTGGAGCCGTATGAGGCTCCTTCTATTTGTGAGCCGTATGGGATCCTGAAGGACTTATGAGCCGTATGAGGCTCCTTCTGTTTTGAGCCGCATGGGCTTTTCTTGTCTTTTTCCATGCTTCTACAACCCTGTTTGTGGGTTTTCTGATACTCCAATTGGGTGAAATCCTTGAGATACCTGCTGTGGAGACTCTTGTGGTGTCTGAACATATAAGTAAGGGTTGGGTTCAAACTGTGCAGGAATTGATCCCATCTGTGCAAGGTTTAGGGAATTCAAATGACCCACATGTGCAGTTATTGGGTTAGTGTATGCAGGATTTCCTTCATAAGTATAACATGTATGCTGTTGAGCTGATCGGTTCTCAAATGAAGCATTCAATGGGTATTGTGCTGATGGAATCCCAAATGAAGCATGTCCAGTGGTTACATTCCCAAATGATGAATTTAATGGAGAAAAATTCATCCCAACTGATAGTGGCTCTTGTGCTACTCTTGGTTGATGGTTAGGTTGCTGGGTTAACACATGTCCTTGAGTGAAGCTTGGGTGCCCATGATTCTAATGGTGAATGTAATCAAAACTCTGGATATATTGTGTTCTTGGACTGCTATCTAAAGGGGAAAAACATAAATGGGATTTATTGAATTGCTAGAAAGAAGGTTTACAGACATCTAAAGGAAAGCTATACAAGAAACTAATGAACTAAAGCTAAGTAATTCTATACTTTTTCCATGTCTTTCTCTTCTCATTACCTCTATTTATATTGTCTGATACATTGGGTTTTTGTTACAGGTTTCTGTTACAGACAGTTAGCTAGCTGGCTGTGGGACTCTGACAGTTGGAGTTGATGAGTGGATATGAGAGAAATGTGCTTCGATCTGGTTTGCTACTTTTTTGGTTTCATTTTGTATAGTTGGATTATGTTTTGTGGTGACAAGTGATGGATGTTTGTGGTTTAGATATTTAAGTGGTATGGAAACAACAAATATGGGATATGTGTACTTTGTGGTTAATTGGATTATGTTGTGGTTGGACAAGTGAAGAATACATGTGGTGGGATATGTATTGAAAGTTTTTGTTGTATGAACAATACAGTTTGTTAATATAAAATTTGAGTTTTATAGTAATTTGATGTGTGTAGCTTCTGGATTGATATTATGTGTGTTTGACTAATATTATATATAATTCTTGATAGAATTTTGGCAAGCTTCCCTTGACGGTACTTTGGATAGCTTCTCTTGACGGTTGTCAAACGTCATTTTTATTTCAAATCATGCTGCATAATAGCCTGTGAATAAATGCTTTTCTTGATGGCTAATAACCGTCATCTAGGCCGGAGTCAAGAAAAGTATTTGCCTACATTGACGGTTTCTAAAAACTGCTATCTTGACGGCTAAAAATAGTCAAGAAAAGTACTTCATATGACGACAAAAAACCGTCAAGAAATGCCCTTCCAGCGACCGTCAAGAAAGGGGGGCCCTTTTCTTGACTCCGGTATACTTGACGGGTCCGCAACCGTCAAGATACCCATTTCTTGACGGGAAATCACCGTCAAGAAAAGCCCTTATTCTTGTAGTGCAGTTCCTCCAAATATTATAGTTTTATCAATTTGTGTAGCCCATATGCCTAGTGACCGTCCTTTTCATCCCCATAGGACTGACCAAGTCGTATACACAACGTGTCTAGTTTGTAACTGTTATGGCTACTAACACACTAATAATAACAATTATGTTCTAACCGTCCACATTTCGTACATATCGTTGATCAGTCGGATACGATGACATGTTCCCTATCATGAATATCATATGCCGTGTCAAATAAGTGTCAAGGCCATGGAATATTAGAATATTAACAAGATCAAACAGAAATAAGAAATTGACGAACATGGCCAATCGTACCCAAGTCTAACTCGAACGCACAATATATACATAACATGTGAGACATAAAAGTAGTAAAGAACAATAACATCTCATGCAGAAATATATGAATAACAGTGAATAATTGCAACGCACACTTGCCTGGTTCGTATTTGATAAAGAGTCGACATGTCATACAACAATGTTTCAGACATGGAAGTATGAAAACCCAAATCAAATTATACAAGCATTAGCATGTCTGGCATCTTCAGATAATCACTGGCATCAAATATTTCCGTCAACAATAATCACAATAATCATTGCCATTGAACCCAAACTTTACATATGAGTTAACTAATTACCTTATGATCTACATGTTATATTATTATAGAAGCAATTAACAAGTTAGGGTTTGTTATATACTATACTAGTTAAATATTTAATTTGCTTTGCATGGGGGTGTTAATGGTTAAATGTTAACCTAGTTTATCCTGGATCTTAGTACAACTTGACAAATATGGTTCAATAAATTTAAAATTACTAACCTCTATACTAAGTTATACATGTGATAACATATATGCAACCGGCTATATGTGTAGAAAATTACACTAACAATAAACCTAAGCAAGTAACAACAATTGGGGAATCAATGTAAAAGTCCAAATGTTGATGTTCACTAAGTCATACTAATATACAAGGTTTGCTATCACTTATCTGGTGAGTGAGTTACACATAGTTTCAAGGAAAGTTGCATGATACTATTTACTAGTCAAAGTCTTAAAATATGTGTCTATACATGCGCTCTAAGTGTTATTATGAAATAGATACTCAATGCATTCAGTCCATATATACAAGTTGCCCATTGTTGCTAAGTTGCTTGCAAGCTACAAGAACAAGCTCTATGTTAATGGTTGCACGGGATTACTCATGAATTTAATTCAAAGTTACTGACTATAGAAGCATAAAAAATACGAGTAGTCCAAGGTAACATGACCAGCGGACATGAGGCAAAATAATATTTCCAGCAGAAACAATGTGTCACGATCCGGTCCCAAGATACTGGGTCCAGTCGGATCATGTCCAGCCTGCACCGTTGTGAGATAGTGGCAGTAAGCTGTATCAAGCAATAGTAACTCAGGCACAACATTCTAAGCTGCAAAAAATAAAATTTTTATTTTAAAACATTCAATTAAAAACTAGATGTCTATCTGGAACAACACACAAGCAGAGAAAAGTGTTAAGTTATTACAACTTGTTCTTTTATTACAACATTAAAAGAAACTAAAATAGTAAGGTGCGGCTAGAACTCCTGGACTCCCTGTCCGGGTTTAACTATATCATCGGAACCCAAGTCATGTCCATAGTAAGAACTAAAAACAAGCTCCTCGTCATCGCAGTCACCTAAAAATGTTGGTCGCCAGTCAGGAGGGGAGCAAGAACATATATATCCATTCCAGCATTTTAATAAAATAACTAAAGATGCAAGAAACATTTTTTAGACATAATTTATCTTTCTAAATAATAATAAAGAATCAGTGAAGCAGTAAATCTCTGGAAATAATAATGATGCAATTTACAACTAGCATAGTGTTTTGAGTGTGTAGCATCCCGTGGCCGGCTGAGGATGGAGGCAATATGTGTTCTAATGAACACGGTTCGGCTTCAGCCTAAGTGAGGTAGAATTTCAGCTATCCATAATGAGACAATAAGGGGATTTTGACCACAGGTGCTAACACTAATCCCAAATCCCAAGTCAATGAGTCAATCAAACAATCAATTGGATCCGAGAGGGATCCCGTGAGTCAAGTGTCGATACAATGTTTCTAATGATAAAATGTATTTAATTATCAATAAAATACAAGTTTGAATAATATAAAACTTTTCTTCGTTCCTGGTGCTGTAGGTGACGATGGAAAAATATTCAAGCTAAAGCCTGAAACTGAACCCTACATTTAGTGAAACATGACTTAGTTGCCAGTCTAAGGTTTTTGGTATAATTTTAATTAATCTATTTATTAATAATATAATAATAGTCTAGTCTCTAAAATTACTAATAATTATACTAAAACCTTTACTTAATTATATAAAATATCGTTAGAGAACCTCTAAATGAGAATATAGGAAAAATACGTTTTTAGTGAATAAATAAAACTTGTCATTTCTTAAATGGAAATATTCATTAATTTAATTAATAATAAGTTCATGCCAAAATTAGTAGTTATTTGTGAATATGAAAATAATTGAGCAGAATACTATTTTAATATTTTTACGTAATATCCGTAATTAGCAACTACTGAAAAAATAATATTTTTAGATAAAACTATTTATTTTAATAACTTGAGAATTGTGATTTTTTATTTAAAATAATTATTAAACAAGTTTTTATTTTAATAAATAGAACTAATACTTTAGTTAGGTTACTTATACAAAAAATGCCCTTTTTGGTAATAAAAATATTTTTGAAACTAAATAATATTTTATTTACGTAGAAATACCGTAACATATTTAATAAATATTTTAAGACTAAAACACCATGATTATTACGATAATAGTTTATTTAATAATAATTTTATTTTTAATAATAATTACTAAGGATAGTAATTAAATATTATTCTAAAATTATATTCTAATAAGACTACAGTAATATTAATTACTAATTTAACCATTTTACGTAAAACATTTATTCTAAATAAATTATATCTATAACCCAACAATTTATAATGGCATAAATATTACTAGCAAAAATAATCTAACCGTTATTCATTAATTAATGAATTAATCTTATTAACAAATTAATCACGTACTTAAATTAGGAAACTAGCTATCTTAGAAGTGACAGAGCTTTATTTTGTCAATTCTGATCTGATAAAAATTGGATTTTCTATCTAATTCCTATTCTGGAAATGAACAGAACCTTCTGACAGAAGATCCTACCGGAAAGTTGAAGAAGGAGAATCGATGGGAAGCCTCGGACTCGGATCGGCGTACGAAGGATGCTCAGAACACCGAAAAGCCGGGGAAGAGCCGACGAGGTCGGACAATGGTGCGGAGGACGTCGAAACGGAGGCGCAGACGTGTTTGCCATTGATTATCAAAGAACAGAACAGTTTTATGGGAGGACTGAACTTTAATTCACAATTACAAACTCTCTTGTACAAAAGAAATCCTAGGAACAAAACCTAGGAAAAGCAATCTGAGTACAATTGTTTAATTTGGATTCTGGGGGGGGGACGGTAGAGGCTCGGGAAAGTGCTATCAACTCTGCCTTACTCCTTAGACGTTCGAACGTAACCTCGGCTCCGGCGAAGAAATACTCTCTCTATGCTCGAATTTGTCTCTGTGTTGCTCTGTATGTCTCCGTGTGTGTGTACAAGGGAATAGCACCTTACTATTTATAGGAATTTATGATGAGTGGGGTGTACAGCTACGTGGCCACATCCTTGTAACTGCGCCTTGAGAAGTGGGCGGTTGGGGATTGGTTAAGATTAATCCTTATCTGTTTGTTGTAATAAATCTGGACAGTTATGTTGGTTGAAATAAATCTGAACTACTATGATCTGTTGGTTGCAATAAATTTGAGTTGTTAAGACTTAGTCAACTTCTGCCACGTGTCCCAACTGTCACTAGGTTGCGAGCCGCATGAAGGACTGTCCCCCTGTCTGAGCCGCATGAGGGTGGCCTCAAAACCGAGCCGCATGAGGGTGGCCTCATAACCGAGCCGCATGAGGGTGACCTCATAACCGAGCCGCATGAGGGTGGCCTCATAACCGAGCCGCATGAGGGTGGCCTCACAACCGAGCCGCATGAGGGTGGCCTCACAACCGAGCCGCATGAGGGTGGCCTCATGTCTTGAGCCGCATGAAGGCCATACAGTCGATCCGTATAGAGAACTTTCTTTGGACTTTATGAACTGTGTCCGATATCATAAAGATTCTCTCTTCTTTCTAAGAGCATGTTGCGTCTCTTCTTTATGTCAGAGCCATCATGTCAGAGCTGTCACTTTGTGTCATAGCATTAATGGCCAGCTGCACGGAGTAATTATGGGCAGCTGTATGGGCCTATTTCGAACCGCATAAGGCCACGTGGCTTTTTCTGAGCCGCATAAAACTATCTGAGCCGCATGAAGCTCTTTGAGCCGCATGAAGCTCTCAGGGATTTTTGAGCCGCATGAAACCTCCCAAGTTCTGAGCCGCGTGGAGTTTCTGGGCCGCATAAGAATTTATTATTACTTTTTCCATGCTTTTACAAGATCTCCTTCAAAGTTTTCAATTTGTAAAATTAAAATACTTTGAATAAGAAGCATGGGTATGTCCGCGTAAGCTCTTCATGCCGCATAGACTTGTCTGGCCGTATGGTCTTCTCTGGCCGCATAGGCTTCTCTGGCCGCATAGACTTCTCTGGCCGCATAGGCTGGTCTTTGTGCCACGTAGGCGTCTCATTAATTGCTCTTGATTTATTTTTGATTTGAAGCCGTCTTTTGGATAGGATCCCAAGAGTCGGTATTAAATATTTAGATTTGCCTTGATGATTCTGAGTATTCTTTTTTGCATGAAAGGGAATAGAATCCCAAGGGTCGGCTTTATCTTTTAGGCAGCACGAAACCCAAAGTGTCTATCGGTTCACACGCCCTTGCCAGCCTATAAATATGAGTAATTTTTGAAGAGAAAAGTTCTTTACTCTCTCTTCTTTCTTCAAGCTTTCTTGCCCTAATCGCCATCTCTCCTTCTCCTTCGGTCATTAATGGCTCCTAAGGCTTCCTCCAGTGCTGCGGCGAAGGGCGAAGGAGTTGCCTCCTCGTCAGCAATCCCAGTTCACCCCGACGTTTATCCTGCCATTGACGGTAAGAATATTGGGAGAAAACTGCATGGATTCAAACTGTCACGACCCGCACCCACTGTGAGGGTACGAGAACGTAACAACGCCCAGCCTACGCCACAGTGTCGGCGATAGAACGCTGTCCTAGGTCACAACATCTAATAATATAATTCTAAGAAGTTTATAATCCCCGAATGGGGGTAACATAGCAGAAAATCACTCAATCATAACTAAGGAAGAAGAAGCACGATATGATATTGAACTCAAAGAAAATACAGATGATCAAAAGAGTCTAAGATAACATCACAGAAAATATCCAGAATACAAGTCTCAGCTAATGAATATGAAAGAATATACACAACCCAGATCTCAAGACAGAAATAAAGTCTAACTAATTAGTCTCAAGACAACTTAAGTAAGATAAGGCCTATCTAAGCTAGTCTAGGCAATAGGGGTAATATCCTCAGCTAGAGCTGGGTCCTCCTGAGAGTCCAGCTCACAAGTGTCATCTAGGGCTGCCCCGTAGAAGGTATCCACACAGGCCTCCTCCTCGTCCTCTGTAATATTTTCAACAGGTCCAGTCAGGACAAGAGCGAGCACAATACATCTCAACAGTTCATAGCAGGTTAGAAAATATAATCATGCAGTAAAGTAAGATACAGGTACTGAAGAAATACAGTATGTAAATAGAGAGAGAGAACTGTAATAGAAATATCTACTATAAGTAAAGAACTAACAGTGGCTAGTGAGTCAGAGTACAATATAGACATGTAAATGGCATAGGATGATTCTGATGCTACACTATGAAATGATTCTGATGAGATACTACTTGGATATTATTTACATGTCTACTTCTACTCCCCTGTACCCCCAATCAATACACAAGGATCCAACCAGGTTATGTTATGATTCCATGCAAAGGCCCCCGAAGGGTGGTACATGGAAGTCCCATAAATGGGGATTCTAGAAAACCCAATAAATAGGATAGGGATTCAAGGAAGACTCTGTGATCATGAGAGTACATGTCACAAGTGATCAATGAACCAATGAAGCATAGCGATACGCTATGTAAGTGAAACACACAGAACATGAAGTACCCGATGCTCCCTGAAGGGATAACATCTCAAGAAGGGGTCCATATAGTACTAATACGTGTGACCAACGTGACAGTATCAAGTAAAGTAATTTAATGCAGGAAAATAATTCTAAGCAGGATATGAAATGATCAGAGAATGTACTCGCCTGGTATCTGAATGTCCAACTGAAATGTACTGTCCGAGGAGAGGTGTTCGGCTCCTAATCAGAACAACACAAGTCATAACAAGTCTAAAATGATAACAAGATGCAATTCAATGCATTCTAAATGAATCTAGGTCAATCTAGGCCAAAGTCAACTCTTGGTCAACTCTGGTCAACCCTAGAAGTCAAACTAGCTCAACTACGGTCAAACTAGGTCCAACAAGTCTAAACTAGGTTAAACAAGCCTATACTAGCCTAACTAGTCTATTCTAGGTCTAACAAGACTATACAAGTCTAACTAGACTCTATACTGACACACAGATACACCCATAGGCTAAGAGCCTATGCTATAGGCTATTAGACAATATCATGCCTAAAACCAACCTATAATCTCATGACCACATGTCAATATACATATCTAATATATAATACACATATTGATATAGCTATATAATATAATATAGCATACACATAACATATAGGCTACTATATGTATACCACACAAACATATTTATATCTAATATATATAATAGTACACACGCATTATTATAGGATATATATATGTACATCTCAATTACATACATATATATACATGTGGAGAATAGGAAAAGGGAATGTGTTCAAGTGTGTGTGGGTGTGAAGATACATGAAAACAGTGAGGGAACATGTGTGTGTGTGTGTGTGTGTGTGTGTGTGTGAGTTTTAGGGAAAAATAGTGAACAATGTAGAGTGTGTGAATGACAAGTAAAACAGTGAGCTAACAGGCCTGTGTGTATACAGCAAGGAATCAGCCCAAAACAGTGAACTAACCACATTATGAAATCTGGAATTTTAACAGTTGAAGGAAATCTGAAATAAGTGAAGTGCATAGGAAACTCAGTGTACATTTGTGTGTGTGGCTGAACATGGTTCACATGACAGTGTGTGTTAGGCAAAATAGGAAAAATCAGTGATCATAAAATAAAATCAATACACAGCAGTGTACATTGCCAAGAGGAAAAATAGGGAAATCATTCTCAGTCCAAAACAGTCACCCAACACTCAGTTTTCAGTCCTGACAGTTCTAACCAGAAATTGAACCAAATCCAATACCAATTTAATCCAAACTCAACATACAATTAGTAAACATGTAGGTGTACCACATTAGGTCTTAAACCATGTTAATTATCCGTACTAAATAGGTTAATTTGATGCTCAAAATTCGAATTTGAAAACTGGAAACACACAGAAATGAAGGAATGATACTAGTTTCAGAAATTATTGGGTAAATATGAAATTGACATCGAAACCAAACTAAAATACAAATCTAATGGTTGGTAATGAAGCTAGGGTTTGTGTATGTGTCATATAGTATAGTTGTGTCCAACCAGGAGGACACAAATGTGTCCAAACAATTTAAAACACAAAAACAGTACAAAACTGGACAATCCTCGTGCACGTGGTTCCAGTGCTCGTGCACACGACACGACACGACACAGATCTCGTGATCGTGTTCCAGTATCGAGAGGGACTAGGGCTAGGTCGGGGACACCATAATACGTGTCCACGACACGCGTGTGTGCGTCATGACACGCGTATCAGTGTCAAAAATTGACAGTAGTCGATTCAGTGTAAATCTAATGCACGGCTTCGTGCATGTCCGACACGACACGAGAGGCCCTAAGACTTGACACACGTGGTATCAGTCAGTGCCCCATAGTGTGTGTCCAAAATCACGTGTCAAAGTGGCGTGTCCTGCGTACAAAAGACCCCGAGTAGCAGGACAGCTAAAGTGCCCGCGCGCGCGCGTGTGCACCAGCGTGTGCACGTGTCTAACCCGACATGATGCGACACGAAAACTATACCAGGACACTAGAAACCTATAAGCAAGGTTAAAACCTAATTTCCTATTCAGAAATTTTCCTAAAAATAGTTCGAAATGCCCATTGGGGCAGTTCATCAAACACCCAAAACCCATGGCTGATACGTGTCCAAATGGGACACGAATAGGACACAAAATTCTACAAAAATCTAGGGTTAGCTAGGGGACCCTTAGATCTAGGTCATTATGTAGTAATAACAGCATCAAACATTGAGTTTTAGTGATTTACCTATAGGTATCACAACTCCTCAAAAAGCTCCAAAGAAGGGTGTTCCTCTTGATAGCCAAACTTCCCCAAATTGCTTCCAAGCTGAGAATAAAATATACCAACAGCAAGAAAACCTAAATTAAAACCTATTGCAATTTGTTTGAGGGAAAAAGGAGTTAATTTGGATTTTCTAGGAATTTATGAAGATGGAGACTCACCTCTTTCTAAAACTTGTTCTTTCCTAAAGAGGCTAGCCCTAAATGGAGGAGACAATTTATAGGGTGGGAATCCCTAGACTAGTATTGGCTGGCCAAGTAGACTAGGGTTAGGGTTTGGCTAGTGGGTTGGGCTTAATCATTAATCAATGGTTCAAAACTACAAGTCATGACTTGTGTCTAAAAGCCTTCTATTTTAATCTTGAGTTTAATGACTAAACCATAGGTTAACTCTAGTCTAACTAGGGTTTCATGACCTAACCAAGTCCATACCCAACTAGGGTTAGCTTCTAGGTTAGCCTACCAAGTCAAAGCTAGTCAAAGTCAACCTAGTCAACCTTCATTCAAACAATTCTAAAATAAATCCTAAAAATTCCCATAAATTCAAATAAATTATAATAAATTCAAATAACCCTAAAAATGACAAAATACCCTCTAGGCTAAAATGACAAATAAGTATCCCAATAACATGGTTAGGCTCTAGGTCAACCAGTCTCCAAGGTTACACTATCAAAATACCAAAATCATAAGTCATGATTTAAAAATAGTTTTAAAATGATTTAAAACTTACCAAAAATCATATCATAATTTAATTATCATTATTAAAAGACTAAAATTACAAAATTACCCTTATTTTAGAAAACTGGGTGTTACACAAACCCTAACCATAATGGCTATGTCGTATATTTTATGCGCGAGACTTTCTCTTTGGCATATTCTTCGTCTTCAATGAACTGTTTAAGTTCGGTATGATGAATCCGCATATGCTGTACTGTATGGGCCGCATGAACGTCTCATGTCCGAGCCGCATGGGGTATGCCTCATGTCCGAGCCGCATAAGACTGAGCCGCATGAGAGTTGCCTCATGACCGAGCCGCATGAGAGTTATCTTGTGGCCGCATAAGCATCCTATGAACTGGGCCGCATGAAGACCCACCAAACAGAGCCGCATAAGCTCCTTATTAACTGGGCCACATGAAGACCCACCAAACAGAGCCGCATAAGCTCCTTATAAATTGGGCCGCATGAAGCCCCACCAAACAGAGCCGTATGAACTCCTTCAAACTGTGCCGCATAAAGGTCCACCTAATCAGAGCCGCATAAGCTCCTTTAAACTGGGCCGCATAAAGACCCACTTAATCAGAGCTGCATAAGCTTCTTTAAACTGGGCCGTATATAGACCCACTTAATCAGAGCCGCATAAGCTCAGAACACACTAAGTAGTTTTCTCTGGCCATCTTCTAACTTGTTTCTTTTGTCTTTTTTCAGTGAAGTTGCCAGTCAATCCTGTGGAAAAACTCTTGGTAGGTCGAGCCCAATCTACCGTGGGTGTAAGGTTCGATCATTTAGTTAATTATGTGTCGAACCAGTTTCCCAAGGATGAACCTGAGGAGAGGCTATCGGATATCAAAAACCAGTCCTTCTACTTTCTCTCGGGCATGATGAACTTGGAGAAATTGGGGGGCCAACACCTGAAACCTGCGTTCCTCTTCGGAGATGCCCTGACTGTAAAGAACTCCAGCGTTCTGGACATATCTGAAAGTTGGAGTTTTTTTTCTAACGGGATGACTATCCACATTCCTCAGATGGAGCGTCACTTTCCGCTGTCGTGGTTCAACATGCTGCCCATGGATAGACAAATGGTGGACTCCTTGACTCCGAGCCGTCAATAGATGTTTGTGGGTGATATTCACTATAACAGAAACTTGGGGTCGGTAGTCGCGACCAGGACACCGATCAGCTGCTATGTGATGGGGTTGGCCTCGGATTGCTTCTTGAATGTGCAGGGTCCCAACTTCAGGTTCTCTAAAGCTGACACTTTTATGAATCAGCTTCCTCAGAAGGGGTCCTACCCCATTGGTCGGTTGGCCCTGCTGAATTGGGTGAACCCCATCCCTTCATGGACCAACTTGTCCATGTGGATTTTGCGGACATACGAGACTCTCCTGCGCGAGATTGGCCTCTATCATGCCATTCGGGGAACCTGTTACAGTCTGCCCATAAATAAGAAGTTGTTCATGGCTTTGCTTGAGATATATAATCGTCGTATAGGGACCTTTTTTACGCCTGGAGGGAAGATGGGACTCGCTCTCCCCGAAATGCGTGAAGTCTCCAGACTGCCCTGGAGAAATAAAGTCTTTGAAGTGTATACTCCTACGAAAGAAGAGTTCGAGGAGTTGGAGCAACGGTTCCGGGGCTTTGTTGCTGTCTACCGGGAACTACTATGTCATCATAGTATATGCCAACAGACGCCCAAGAAGAAGGACGTATGATAGCTCGGAAGGGAACCTTCCTCATACAAAAACCTGGCTTAGTTACCTTTTTAAGCTAGGCGCCTCAGGTCGGGTTTCTCCCCGAAGTCCCCGAACCCGGGAGGAAGTACAGGACCAGGTATCGACCGCCAAGAGGGTAAAAACCACATGCGACAGATTTGGGAGTCAAACTGACTCCTTTAATTATTTTTATCAGGATACCCAGCAGATGTCTGAGAAGGCTCTCTTGGCAGGATTTCTGATGGTATGGCTGCGGAACTGCGTGGTCTCGGGAGGGGCCGGTTCTATTGAGAGGATCAGCCGTAACTTTATCCTTCCCGCTATAAAGTTGGTCTTTGGAGCCAGACTAGCTCTTCTCCCTGCCATGGTGTGCAGCATACATCGTGGTCTCCGTACTTTCTCGTCCAAGGTCATTGCCCGTGATACGGTGAAGGACTTTGAACGAATTGAGCTGCCCTATCATTATCTGATGGGGTGGCTGTTGATGCATTGCCAGTCTTTGATGAGGCCTGGCCCAGAAGACGACATAACTGCCGATGATGCTTTCATCTTCCAGTATCACCGTATGCCCTGTGAGTGCAATACCATGTGCGCCTGTCGGATGGCGTTGGCAAGAGTGGACAGATACACCTTTTTCATGTCTGTTCCTCCTTTTACTGATGAAGAAGTAATCGGCGTACATCTTGATGGTACTGGGCCTCCTTACCTCTTATCCGATAAGATACCCCTCTGGTTGCAGAACATCCGTCCTGCACACCTGGTATATCGCAACCGTAACTTCGTCTTCCTGGAGCCTTACTTGCCCAGTCGGTTCTTCCGACAGTTTGGGTACAGTCAGATGTTTTTGGACAATCCCAGCTCCTGCCTGGGTTTTGAAGAAAGCGTTCTCGACGGTATACGGGCTTGGCAATACTATAACTCGGTTCACACCCGTACCATCTTCTCTATACCTGATGCCAGGGAGTCAGGGCAAATTTTGTACTTGGCGACTCTGTACCATGTTATGGTGAACAAGCCCCATCATGATTTTGACCCAAGTACCAGTTTTATTGTTGGTACTGGCTTGGAGGAGAAGCCAAAAGGGTCCAAGACGAGGAAAAGAAAGGGGAACACAGTTGATGTGTCAGACTCGGAGTCCACCAATGCGGACGAAGAGGATGACCCCGGTAACTTGCCTCCCCCTCCTGTAGATAATGTGGTGGCAGATCAGCCGCCTGTTGCGCCTAGCCCTTCCCGAAAGTGAAGCAAGCATGGTTCCGCTGTTGGCGGCATAACTTACTCTCGGAAACGGGCTGCGGTCAAGCCCCACGAGCCAATCATTAGGGAGAGGAGTGAGGATGCTGATGCCGTTGCGGAGGTGAATCAAATTACAACCATCTTCTTTAGCTCTTCTTTTCTGAACTATGCTTTAATCATTATCCTTTTCTTTGTAGGCGTCAAGAGAAGTGGACTCTCGAGAGCCGGCTACTGTCTCCGAGGTCGACCCGGCTCAAGCCGCTCTAATTAGTGATATGAGTGCCGAGATTATCTCCGCCAAGATTCTTTCGACGACGGCTGAGGTTCCTCTAGTTGCTGATGTCTCAACCCAGGACGACATGGGCTCTACTGAGCCAATCCCCGAGGTTGCTGAATTCCAGCCGGGTGATGCTGACCCAATTGCGTCTACCTCCGGGGCGGCTGAGGCAGAGGAACCAGCTGCATTCGGCTCAGATGTTGCTGGTGAGGAGGATACAATGGCTGTGAGCGAGCCTCAGCTTCAGCAATCCTTCCCTGGTAAGCTAAGTCAAGTCTTGACTAGTGAGGAGGTTCATTTGCTCTATCTTCACATCCTTCGGGTTAAGCTGATCGATGGTTGCTCCGGACATACAGGTCCTGCTCCTTCGCCGCCAACGACGGACATCATCGGGGGAGAAGTCAACAGAAGGGATCTGGTGGAAGAAAGTATGCCTTCTCCTCCTTTACCTCACATCGAGGGGCCTCCTGCCGGTTCGAGTTCGGGAGAACAGGCAGTAGAACGGCCGGGACGGGGAGAAATGGTCCCTACACCCTCCTTGATTCATATGGCTTCGGAGGTTGACCTTTCTGCCCTGCCCAGTCTACAGATCCTTCGGGCGACGGAGGAGGAGATGGCTGCTATTCAAGCATCTTATCACTCGGAACTTGTCTCCCTAGTGGCAGGGGCGTCAAGTTTCGGTGCATCTTCTTCAACTCTGCCAGCTACTCTTTCCTTGACGCCGTCTTCTTCGGAAGTTCTCGATGAATCGTCGAAGGATGTGGTTGACAGTTTCTACCGCCACCTGAAGCGAGAGATTGAGGCTGCCGTGGAGAGGGGAACCACTTTTACATTGGCCCGTCAATGTGCTCGTGGCCAGATTGAACTTCTCAGAACCCTCCCCGGTGGGGCAGGAATAGTCGAGCTTTTGGAGCCCAAGTTACTAGAAGCTGATCAGCTGGTGGCTCAGTATCAAGGACTGCGACAAGTTGATCTGTCTTCAGCAATAGATCAGGAGCGTGCCTTCCTTTTAACTGCCATGGAAAAGGTAAGGACGTTACGGAAGACGTCCAAGCCTGCTCTGATGAAGGACCTCCGAGATTTGTCGCTGAAGTACGATCAATTGAATCACAGCGGAGAGGACTGCATCGCTCGGGAAGAGGCTGCCTTTCGTGGGATAGCCGATACCAAGGAGCAGATCCTCTAGCTTTAGAGAAAATTGGTTTCTTTGGAGTCTGAGCTGCAGGCCTCGCGCGAAGACAGGGAGCTAATTTTCTGGGAGACTGACAAGGTCACCCAAACCTCAGATGCCTTGGAGCGTGCCCTGAAGAGACTTGAAGACGACTGGCAGGAACATGTGCATCTAGAGGATGCAGAGGGGCTGACTCAGGAGACAGAACGCAGGGCCAAACGGAGGATTGAACGGTCGACGGTCCAACTGAAAGACCGGCTCAGAGAGTTATGTGTCGCCGAACCATAATCGGCTATTTTCTTTCTTTCTTTATGACGTTCTTTCATTTTACCAGGGACATGGTCCCAGAAAATGTAGTACTTTTGATTTTCAATGAATGACTATGTTTACATCATCCATTATCTGTTGTGCTTGTATCGTATTTTTGGTATCATGATGTTTGCCCCACTGGAGGACTTTCTGTGGACCTATTACCCTTGGCATACCTTGGTTTTAGGTATGGATAATAAGTTTGATAGAGATACCAAGAATGACTCCGTTGGTAAGGCGGACATAGAAGTTCTTGGTATTGGGCGAAAGAATGCCAAGGAACAGCTGGGTTCCAGAGGCATGAGGTTGTGAGAAAAGAGACACGTGTACTAGAGAACTTAGTACAGCATTTATGGTCAATTGCAGACATTTGTGATCAACGGTGGACATTTGTGGTCAACTGTGGACATTTGTGGGCCTATTATCCTTGGCGTACCCTAGTTTTGGGTACGGATAATAGGTCGAGAGAAACCTGACATACTTACTCAGAGGTAATGAGGACATGGTAAATATGGGGGATTTTTTAATGGAGTCTTCCTACTCAGAGGTAATGAGGACGTAGCAGGAATGGACTCCACGAAGGGTACATAGAACAACTCATAGGTGACATCGACGTGGAAGTTCTACGTAAGGGGCTGTTTGTTTTTTATGGAAGTGAAACAACTCAGAGGTGACATCGACGTGGTTGTTTGGGGAATTTGGGTGGACCTGTTACCCTTTTTTTATGTACTGAAAGCGCGGGTAATAGATTATGAGGAAAATGCTTTTTTAGGGAGGAAGTTCAGAGGTATGATCATACATGACTTACTACCCAGAAGGCGCGATATAGATTCATTTGGAGTGACCAGAGTGTGAGTTCAGCGGTACCTAAGGGTACATAACTCAACAATCCGGTTGATTTGGATGGTGTCGTTTAGACATAGTATTTCTTCAGGAACTTGCCGTTGATGGGCATCATAAACAAGTCTCTGTTTTGCTTTACGAGACGGTATGCACCATTGGGGAATACTACCTCGATGATAAATGGGCCTTCCCA
Source organism: Iris pallida (assembly GCA_029216955.1). Lineage (NCBI taxonomy): Eukaryota > Viridiplantae > Streptophyta > Magnoliopsida > Asparagales > Iridaceae > Iris > Iris pallida. The sequence continues at coordinate 16,849,343 of JANAVB010009596.1, read as the reverse complement.
CTTTGGCTGGAACTTGTCGGTGGTTTTGTGAGTCATAACCATCAGCCTCCGAACTGCCAAAACGATATCGCCCACTTGAAATGTTCTGAGTTTAACCTTTTTGTTGAAGGCTCCAGAGATGCGTGCTTGATAAAGCTCGATTCGCTGTTGAGCTAGCAGGCGCTTCTCATCTAAGGCCTCCAACTCTTGCAGTCGGCGACCATAATTATCATCCGTCGTCAATCGGTAAGTGAGGGCGACGCAGAGCGAGGGGATTTGAGTCTCCAGTGGGAGAACTGCCTCACTTCCATACACCAGAGAGAATGGTGTGTTCCCAGTGGCCGTCCGGACTGTAGTACGGTACGTCCATAAGCATTCGCCAAGCTTTTCATTCCAGTCGCGTTTGTTTGAGGACACGAACTTCTTGAGAAGCTTGATTATAGTTTTGTTGAATGCTTCTGCCAAACCATTAGCCGTCGGGTTGTAGGATGTTGATGCAACATTTTGGATCTGATATTTATCGTAAAACCGATAGAAGGCATGGCTTGTGAACTGCGAACCATTGTCATGGATGATCCTTCGAGGCAGTCCAAAGCGATAGATGACGTGATGCTTGAGGAAGCTGATCACGTTTAATGTATTCACTTATGTAAGCGGAACAGCTTCCATCCATTTAGAGAAGTAATCCGTAATCGCCAGTATGAAACGGTGTCCTCTGGATGAAGGTGGAGTGATTGGACCAATGATATCCATTCCCCACGCCTCAAATGGCCAGGATGCCACCGTCGGATGTAGGAACTCGGATGGTTGGTGTATGAAATCTGCGTGGACCTGACAAGCTTTGCACTTTCTTGTATAGTCTATCGCATCTGCTACCATCGTAGGCCAGTAATAGTCCATCCGGCGAAGGCAGTCTTGCAGCTTCGGGCCAGGTTAATGGGCCCCACAAACGCCGTCGTGAGCTTCGCATACCGCTTCTTTGGCCTCTGTATTTGACAAACACCGAAGCAGTAGTCCATCGTAGGATCGCCGATACAGTATTTTTGTCTCAGTATCGTAGAAGAATCTGAGAGAACGTCTTCTGATAGAGGTGGCTTCTTTCGGGTTCTCCGGCAATATGCCATAGACTGGAAGTCAATAAATGGGAGCCTCCAGTCCTGTGTCTCGTCGACCGTCAGGGCAGAATAACTCTCAGTAAATTGGACGTTGTTCTTAGGGCAGACCAATTCATGGCCTATTACGTCAACCAAATGATGAGTATGATTTGGGACCGCCAGAGAAGCGGCCAGTCCTGCTAAGGCGCCGGCTTCAATGTTCTGGAGTATTAGAACTTGTTCTATGAAGAACCCTTTCAAGGACGTGATGATGGAGATTGCTATCTGATGATAGGGGATCATGTCTTCATGGCGAACTTCATATGAACCCCGGATCTGATTGACGATTAACTATGAATCGCCATATGCTTCTAAGTATTCTACCCCCAGTTTCTTTGCAAGTCGGAGGCCGATGACCAAAGCATTGTACTCGGCCACGTTGTTTGAGCAGGGTTCTGTACGGGAATTTGCCCGGTTGATTACCAATCCAGAGGGAGAAATCAGTACCACTCCGACCCCAACGACGATGTTGCCTTTGGATCCGGTTCTTGAAGCACCGTCGAAGAGTATTCGCCAGACGGTATCATCGGAAGCCATATTTGAATTGGCGACCTCGTCTGGGATCTTTTCATATATTCTGGTTGACTCCGAACCTGGATGAGCTGCTAAAAAGTCTGCTAGAGCTTGACCTTTAACAGTCTTTTGTGGGACGAATATCATGTGGTAGGGAGACAATAATATCGCCCAGGTAGCAAGGCGAGAGCTGAGTGCACCTGGCTTGGTCATGAGAACCCTGAGAGGGTTAACTCGAGATATGACATGGATGGTTTGTCCTGTAACATAGTGTCGCATCTTCTGGATAGAGAACACCAAAGCAAGATATTCCTTTTTCACAGCGGTGTATCTATACTCAGGTCCTATGATCATTCGGCTGAGATAATAGATGGCCTGTTCATGTCCTGCATCATTGTTCTGTGCTAGTAGAGCACCGAAGGAATGCTCCATCGCTCGTACGTAAAGCAAGAACGGCTTTCCAGCAACCAGGGCCACCAGGATTGGAGGGTTTGACAGATATTCTTTAATGTTGTCAAAGGCACGTTGGCACTCCTCATCCCATACAAAGGAGACACCTTTCTTCATGAGATGGGTGAATGGTTGACATCGCCCGGAGAGGTTAGAGATAATCCTCATGATATAAGCTAGCCTCCCTTGAATGACTCTGAGTTCTCGGAGATTTCTCGGAGGACCCATCTCCATGATTGCCTTCGTCTTCTCAGGGTCTATATGGATTCCCTGGGCCGTAATGATAAAACCCAAGAATTTTCCACTAGATACGCCCAAGAAGGATTTGTTGGGATTCATCTTCAAGTTGTGCGCTCGCATCAGGTCGAAGACTGTCCTCAGATCGTGCAGATGATCTTCCTTAGAGCAGCTTTTGACGACGATGTCATCGACATAACATTCTACTGTCTTACGCAAGTGGTCCCTGAAGATGACACTCATAGCCCGTTGATATGTGGCACCGACATTCTTTAAACCAAAGGGCATAACTGTGTAACAGTACACGCCAATCGGCATTTGTAACGATGTATACTTTTCATCATCAGGAAACATCTTGATTTGGTTGCATCCTGAGAAGCCATCCATGAACGACATGCGCTCAAAGCCACATGTGTTGTCAATCATTATGTCCGTAATAGGAAGAGGGAACTCATCCTTAGGACATGCTTCGTTGAGATTTCGAAAGTCGAAACAAATTCGAATTTTTCCTATTTTTTTAGGACCGGTACTATGTTGGCGACCCAGTCTGGATGTTGTTCCTCACGGATGAAGCCGCTGGCTATTAGTTTGTTGACCTCAGCTTTGATAGAGTTCATTATGTCTGGGCGGAACTGTCGTTGTTGTTGCTTGACCGGCTTTGCGTCCGGATGAATGTTGAGCTTATGTAGTGCAACTTCGGGGTTTAGCTATGGTATATCTTCATAGCTCCAAGCGAACACATCAATGTACTCTCTGACGAGTTGCAAAAGTGACTCCCGCTCTTCGTCTGTCATGCTTTTACTGACAAAGATTGGCTTTGGAGAGGATTTATCGCCGAGGTCAACTTGCATGACCTCATCTTCGGTAGGAGGATCTCTCTGTTCGAAACCCTTCTCCCACTGTGTATCTAGCTGCTGAACCCAAGGCTCTAACTCGAGGAGCTCAGGTACATCTTCGTCTTCTTCATAGGCGTCAGCAAATGCCATATTGACAGACCAAACTTGCCTGAATACGTCCCCGATGTTGACATCCGAATCGGAAGTTGGTGATCCGGTTGAATATGAATGCCATTTGCATTCCTCATCCGAGCTCTCAGGAGTTGTTACAGGTGTAACATAGCCTAGACCACGTCTGGTCTTATTGTAGTAATCCCGTGGTTTTTCAGCCGGGACTGGCAACTGTAAAGGTAATCGTCGGCCAGTGCCGTAGTTCAAGCCTGGCGTAGCCTCCATATCATACCCCTATTTTTGCATGAGGTACTTGGATCGGGAGCTATACAGATAAAGGGGCAGTCTTCCGGTGTCGGGTTCGAGATCAACTTCTTCTGTCACGACCCGCTCCCGAATAATCGGACACGAGTCGGACACGCCCAGCCTTCGTCGTTAGACACGACGAAGTAAGCTGTACCAAGCTAGGGAAAACTAACCAGATAAACATGAAAGTATAGAATCACAGCATCTAAAAATGTATCCCAGAATGATCACCATAATCCACAATTCTATGTATATAAATGTACAAGTCATCAAGAATGAAATGTACATGAATTCTAAAGACAATATCTAAGAGTAAAGCTAACAGTCTAAACCTGAAACCTCAAGCTAAGCCTCATCCTGCTCAGCTAAATCCTGGGCTCTGGCCCATAGTATAGAACAATGTCCTGCAAGCATACCTGCAACATATCATATTCAAGAGTGGAGCAAGTACAATTCTAGGTAATGAACAAGACATCATGATATGAAAGTACAAAAAAACATGGAAAGTACAGGAAAGAACATGTGAATAAGTACATGAAAGAAACAGTGTGTAAAGTACATGAAAGAACATGGTATGTAAGAACATGAAAGAACATGATATGTAAGCACCTGAAAGAACATGATATCATGGAATCACAGGAAATAAGTACAAGGTATATCTCCTGAACATGTGTGTACTATATTTGAAATATAACTAAGTATGTGACCGGCTAGGGGTAAGCACATGAAAGCACCTGAAAGCACATGAATGGTACGGCTTAGGACCCGCGTGCACGATGCGGGGTCTAAGCTAAACACACCTGAGTTGTTTCTTGGGATTGGTCACATAAATAGTATATTTCCCCACCCCAGGTACAAGTAGTAAGAACAAGGAACATGAGCACCAGAAAGTACATGACGTGTTGCAATGTGTCAATCAAGGAAGCACAGGATAAAATAAAATGCACAAGACCGTAGAGTGTACTTCCCTTGCTCCAGGAAAGTACAAGTAGTCAAAAGAGCTGGATGATCTCCTGTTAATAATGATTACAAGTTAGTTAAGTTCTAAACTATCAGTTGCTATTTATTCTACTTACTAATGAAACTAAAGTCTAATAAATCTAACTGGCAACTGCTCTCAGATTAATAGAAGTATTCTTATTAGATATCAAAGTTAACTAGTTTTAAGAAAAGTAATTCCAACTTTTCAAAAGTTAATCTGCTTAATCAAAAAGGGCTGTCTTTCTTTGGAAAGACAGTTTTTGGTTATGAATTAACACCAGAATTTAGTAAAACCTTTTTAAATATAAAGAACTCAACTTCTGAAATCTATTTGCAAAATTTAACTGAAAGTAAAACAAAAGAAAATTTATTGAGATTGTAAATAAACTGCTATAGTCCAACCAGTCCACTGGCCCAAGTTCTGGCCCAACAAACCCAACTCGGTCCAAAACACTATAGTTCCCAACTGCCATAAGTCCAGCACAGAACCAACTCAAAACTGGCCCAACACTAAATTCCTATGGCCAGCCCACACACACAAAACATATACAAAATATTACAACCCAGTGGGCTGATCCAGCCCACTCCATAATTACAAATAAAAACAATAGATTATGAATAATAATAATAACTTGAATATTTAGCTAGCCCAACTAAGCCCAACGCAAGCCCAATGCAAGCCCAAACTCAAGGTTCAGCCCATCAAAAAGTCCAACAGCAGGTACAACACGTTCACAGGGTCCTCTTCTTCGTATTCGACACGAACATCGGACACAACAGCAGGTACGACACGGTCAGGGTACAATACCAAAGTTCAACAGCAGGTACTCGCCAAGCGATGATTACAGTATACTCCCACTGTCCAATCCGGACACGACACCAAGTCCAAACCGACACGAACACCCAGAGTAGCTCGAACAGAAAGAAAATAAGAGTTACTAAAGAGTAAACAACTTCCATCACAGAAGAATGAATAAAATTATGCATGCAGTATCCGACACAAGAGTGTCAGGACACAAGATCTCAGTCTTCAGAAATGAACCCAAATTCTCAGATCTACAAGTTCTGTGAAGAACTGGTCTCGATTTCCAGATCAGAGTTTAAAACCCATAGATCTAATCAATTCTGCACACATAATAACAGATCTCTAATGATCTTCAAAGAAAAATACTCAGATCTACTGATCTATCACAGATCTGCAAGGAAGGAGAACTAACTTCGAGATCCAGACAAAATCATTAGATCCAGCATAGATCTTCAATAACAGAGATCAAACTACAAAACCCATAGTAGATCCATAGATCCCCACACATACACAACATTAACAGAACCGATTTACAAGATCTAGTTATAAATTATGAAGAACATCATAGATCTATAAGCATGCAACGATCTACAAAGATTTCATCACCGATCTTAAAAGATCTCAGAAATCTTTTTAAGATCAACACAGAGTCAAAATGATTCTCGAAACTTCAGTCAAGTTCATCATAGATCCGTGGATCTCAGAGATCTCCTCGAGATCTCATCATAGATCTTTGCAAAGAGGAAAGGCAACAGTCAGATCTAGAGATCTGACATAGATCTACGAACAGAAGGCTAGGGTTTACCCTCAAGAAGTCAAAGCCTCGAAAGAACGCCAGAGAAGAAGAGAAGGGTCGGTTCTGAAGCTCAGTCGAAGCAGCGCCTAGGCGTCGAGAAAAGCTCGCCTAGACCCAGTCATCGTCTTCATCGCCATCGCCATCGCCATCAGAGTCGTCGTCTTCAACAGGGTCGAAGTCGCCTCGTCAGGATGGGGTCGCCGCTCCGCTCAAGTCGTCACCACCATCAAGGTCGCTGTCATGGTCGCCATCATCATCGAAGTCGCCGTCAAAAGTCGCCGACGGGACTAGGGAACCCAAGGGTCGGCGGAGAACTCGAGATCAGAAGACTCGAGAACGGTGGTGGAAACGAGGAGTCAGATAGGAATGAGTGCTGCTCTCTCTCCCTTCTCGAACCGTCGATTATAAACAAATAATTGGACATTTGCAGATAACCCCCCTCCCCTCCCGCTCTCGGCAAATAAGCGAAATCACCCCGCCCCTTTTTAGTATTTATAACCCGTACTTCAATTAATAGAAAATTTACAAATAAACCCTCTGCCTTTTCATAATTACATAATATTTTTAAAAATAGTTTTTAAAATAAGGAAAATAATTTAAAAAGTTGTTACAACAACTTCCAATTTGAATAATTGCCCAGAATTAATTCCCTCCAAAATATTTCCAAAAATATAAACTGAAACTAATTTAATATTGAAACTAATAATAACAAGAACACAATTTATAGAAATTGAATTATTTATTATTTTTTTAGAAAACTGGGAGGTGGAGTTATAAATCTCCCCCCTTAAAAAAATTTCGTCATCGAAATTCAAGAACCAAAAAATCTCAGCAATCACAAAGGTCTAAACACCAGTCATTTTATTGAAATTAGAAATCCACAAAACTTGGTACAATCAAATCAATCAAATAGAGTGGGATAGCGCTCCCACATCTCGTCTTCGCGCTCCCATGTGGACTCTCCCGGAGAGTGGTGTCTCCACATGACGCAAACAAGAGGAATAGTCTGGTTCCGCGAGCGCTTCTCCCTCTAATCGAGGATCTCTACTGGCTGCTCCTCGTAAGTCAATCTCGGGCCCACCTCCAGCTCAGAATAGTCCACCACATGGCTCGGGTCTGGAATGTAGCGTCGAAGTTGGGATACGTGGAAGACGTCATGCACTCCCTCTCAAGCTAGCTGGAAGCACCAGTCGATACGCCACCTCGTCAATCCGCACTGTCACGTCGAAAGGTCCGATGAATCTCGGACTGAGCTTTCCGCCTCTGCCGAATCTGATGACGCCCCTAGTCGGTGAGATCTTCAGGAATACTCTGTCTCCAACCTCGAACTCAAGTGGCCATCTGCTGTTGTCCGCCTAGTGCTTCTGTCGATCCTGTGCAACTCTGAGACGCCCTGAGCCTTTGAGACCATGTACGATAATTATACACAAGAAATTGAAATAATACGATCTAACAATGATCAAGAATTAAATAGGCACGAATGGAATGAAGTTTCGATTACAACTTAGAGGATCAAAATCATGAAGACACAATTATTAGGTATGATCAAAAATCGATAGTTCAACACAAGTAGACTAGAACAAGATAGAAAATCATGGTTAGATAGACATGACTTTAGATCGGAGTTTAGACAAGTCCCAAACGAAGTACAGAACCACAATCTGGTAATATACAATTTTGAGGAATTCAATGATCTAACGATAAAAATGCTAGAAATAATATTTAGCAAGGATTGATTGAAGAGACGTACGCAATACTCAGGAGATACAGTATCAAATCAGGATGAACGTGCAAGGATCTTTGATTCTCGTAAACCAATAATCATATGAAAAGGGATATAGTTTCCATGGTGTCCGGGGACATATAGCTATTCGAAATCACTTCGCCTAGAATCCCTACCCCGCCAGTATAAATCTGACTGCAGTGGACTTTCGGCCCCGTGACTCAAATAACAATATGTCACCGAAATAATCTGTCAGCCTTATCCATTTTCCAACAATCATTGACGAAGCAACCTAAGAGATCAAGGTATGAAGAATATGTAAAGTCTCGACAGTACTCGAAAATCTATAATTATCTGAAATCACTTCAACTAAGAGTTCCTGCCTTGCCAGTGCGCTACTGGCTGCAGTGAACCCTCAGTCTCCATAATCCAGCTAATGGCTGCAGCGCGCAACTGTCATGCCATAGTAGATCATCGAATAGCCTCTCGACTTTATCCCTAGGGATTTCAAAAGAGTTTCAATGAGTTCAAAATGAGTTTCAGTAGTCTAAGTCACGGAAATGGTGAAGTTACCTGACTGATAGAATACATGAGTTAATTAGGTACTAAAAGACGACAAGGGATCCAATCAGTGAGTACAAAAGGGCAGCCAGGGAGATTTAAAATTTCAGACAGGGTAAAGTTTCAAATTATAACGGACTATCAACTAATATCTGGAATGGTAACAAGATTCCACATATGGAACGTTATCCCGAAAGGATAACAGAGTCTCGAAGGATGAACTGAAGCAAGGTATTAGACAGAAGACATGTTTCAAAATAAGAAATAAAATTCCGTACTAGAAACAAGTTTCAATAAAATCTCGGATAAAAATGAAATCTCGAGCAAAACTTGAATTGAAAACGAATTCTCCAATAAAATACACAGTAAAAATAGAAAATCAATATCAACTAAGTCGCAAATAAGAAGTAAAATCTTGAACAGAATCTCGAACAGGAAGCAAGGTTACGAACAGTGATTCAAAAAATAGGGTATCAATAGCGAACAAGAAACATGTATCGAATCCTGATTATGAAACGATTAGAACTTCAATAGGAAACAAGGTCGAACAAAGTTGTAAACAGAAATAATTTATTGAATAGGAACAAGTCTCAAGTAGTGAACAAAATCTCATAGGGAATAAGTCAAAGTTTCAAAATAGAAAACAAAATCTTCAAACGATGTCTCGAATAGGGCTGAATCTCAAGCAAGTGTCAAGATAGGAGTGAAGATTCAAACAATGTTTTGATTGGGGACAAGTTTGAATAACGAATCAAAATATCAATAAGTAAATAGGAAAAATGTCCATAAAACAAGCGAAATCTTAGATAGGAGACAAGGTCGAAACGAAGGAGTGGACAAACAACTCTCGAATAAAGTCAGAGTCATGAATGAAAAACAAGTCTCATATAGAGAATGAGTCACAATCTTGAATAGTAAATGAATCTTCAAGAGCCTTCAAAGGAATCTTCAACAATGTCCTGAATAGGATGAAACTCAACCAAAACTTCGAATGAGGAACAGGATTCTGAAATGAAATCTCGAGAAACGATTAATTATCAATTAACACGAAGTTTGATAAAGAAACAAAATTTGCAAATAGGAGCCATCACTAGGAAACAAGGTCAGGAATGATGAATATGAAAACGGTATCGGATAATGAATTTCAAACAATTATCGATTTGTGGATCTGAACAAGTTTACCGAAACAGGAAACAATATCTCAAAGTAAATTTTGACATCAATCAAGATTTCAAAAATAGAAAACAAGAAGTTTTGAAGAAATGATCTAGGTGTAAAGAGGATTTTAAGGAGAGGCTGGATTGCTAATCAGATACATGGTTTTTCCAACCATGCAAAAGAAATCTTCTGTCTTCAATCTGTCTTCAGTATTTCCTCCGAGACTGGAATCACTTCAATCTTCTTCACTGTCCTGGCGTAGACTGGTCCATGCGGTAATGCTCTATATAGCTGCTGAATCTGGAGAGGCGGGTCCTTCTGCTGCGGTCCTGGTGCTCCTCGTGCTTGTTCTCGGGCAGTACGATCAACGGTCTCCGGATAATCTTTGACTTGATGGGCAGACGATCCGTAGAACAAGCATAGCCTTCGTCTTTTGCGGCACTCTTCATAGTGGTGTCCGGAGCTGCGACAGAAATACAAATAATCGTCGGCTGAATCTGAATCTGGATCTCCTGTCGGGGCTGAAGTACAGGGCTCTGACAGGAATATATGGCTGCCGAGATCTTGATGCTCTTCGATCATTGTAATCTGCGACTTGCTGTCAATCCTTCATCCAGTAAATGCGGCCTGAATTTGTCTCTTGATAATGTGACTGAAGAAGCGCTGTCTGAGTGTTACGACGCTTTGCGGATCCAGGCTAGTTGCTGTCTTCGTCATAAGTCTTCATGTCTCTCCTGGCCTTTAGCTTCCGATCTTGTTATATTGTCTGTGCTACATTCTGGATCTCCTGGCTGATAGCTCCAATCTTCAGAGGAGTCGAGTCCTCAGGGACTTGGATGACTTCAGTGGCGGCTTCACGTTCTCGATCTGCTCCTCGGTGCAGGTTATGCGCTCAGTGTCGGGGAAACCCAAAAATCCGAGAGTCTGGAAATCAGAAGTCCTTCCTGGCTCGGTGAGTGTATCCACAAGTCTGTCTTGAAAAGGATGGCATGCTCCCTCTGGTTGTCAAGGGACTCTTCAAACGTCTCCGTCAACTACGTACTACCCATGGGGATAGTAGAGTGGTAGAAGGCAGTGGATGCTCGAAGCCCTCAAGTGAAGGTGGATCGACTGTTCTGATATTTGTGTGTCTGAATTATCTGAAAAACAAAAACTGTTAAAATAACCTAGACCTAAATACAACAAGTGTTTATGGCATATCAAAATACCTGATATACCTGATATACCCTTATTTCCCGATTTTCCTATGCTGTGATCAAGTTTCCCTAGTATAATCAAGTCCCCCAATAGTACACTAAGACCTAGGTACCATTAGGATAGACCTGTATGGGCCACCACTAAAAACATGTCACGACCCGCTCCCGAATAATCGGACACGAGTCGGACACGTCCAGCCTTCGTCATTAGACACGACGAAGTAAGCTGTACCAAGCTAGGGAAAACTAACCAGATAAACATGAAAGTATAGAATCACAGCATCTAAAAACGTATCCCAGAATGATCACCATAATCCACAATTCTATGTATATAAATGTACAAGTCATCAAGAATGAAATGTACATAAATTCTAAAGACAATATCTAAGAGTAAAGCTAATAGTCTAAACCTGAAACCTCAAGCTAAGCCTCATCCTGCTCAGCTAATCCTGGGCTCTGGCCCATAGTGTAGAACAATGTCCTGCAAGCATACCTGCAACATATCCTATTCAGGAGCGGAGCAAGTACAATTCTAGGTAATGACAAGACATCATGATATGAAAGTACGAGAAAACATAAAAAGTACAAAAAAGAACATGTGAATAAGTACATGAAAGAAACATTGTGTAAAGTACATGAAAGAACATGGTATGTAAGAACATAAAAGAACATGATATGTAAGCACCTGAAAGAACATGATATCATGGAATCACAGAAAATAAGTACAAGGTATATCTCCTGAACATGTGGTACTATATTTGAAATATAACTAAGTATGTGACCGGCTAGGGGTAAGCACATGAAAGCACCTGAAAGCACATGAATGGTACGGCTTAGGATCCGCGTGCACGATGTGGGGTCTAAGCTAAACACACCTGAGTTGTTTCTTGGGATTGGTCACATAAATAGTATATTTTCGCACCCCAGGTACAAGTAGTAAGAACAAGGAACATGAGCACCAGAAAGTACATGACGTGTTGCAATGTGTCAATCAAGGAAGCACAGGATAAAATGAAATGCACAAGACCGTAGAGTGTACTTGCCTTGCTCCAGGAAAGTACAAGTAGTCAAAAGAGCTGGATGATCTCCTGTTAATAATGATTACAAGTTGGTTAAGTTCTAAACTATCAGTTGCTATTTATTCTACTTACTAATAAAACTAAAGTCTAATAAATCTAACTGGCAACTGCTCTCAGATTAATAGAAGTATTCTTATTAGCTATCAAAGTTAACTAGTTTTAAGAAAAGTAATTCCAACTTTTCAAAAGTTAATCTGCTTAATCAAAAAGGGCTGTCTTTCTTTGGAAAGACAGTTTTTGGTTATGAATTAATACCAGAATTTAGTAAAACCTTTTGAAATATAAAGAACTCAACTTCTGAAATCTATTTGCAAAATTTAACTGAAAGTAAAACAAAAAAAAATTTATTAAGATTGTAAATAAACTGCTACAGTCCAACCAGTCCACTGGCCCAAGTTCTGGTCCAACAAACCCAACTCGGTCCAAAACACTATAGTTCCCAACTGCCATAAGTCCAGCACAGAACCAACTCAAAACTGGCCCAACACTAATTCCTATGGCCACACACACACAAAACATATACAAAATATTACAACCCAATGGGCTGATCCAGCCCACTCCATAATTAAAATAAAAACATAGATTATGAATAATAATAATAACTTAAATATTTAGCTAGCCCAACTAAGTCCAACGCAAGCCCAATGCAAGCTCAAACTCAAGGTTCAGCCCATCAAAAAGTCCAACAGCAGGTACAATACGTTCACAGGGTCCTCTTCTTCGTATCCGACACGAACATCGGACACAACAGCAGGTACGACACGGTCAGGGTACAATACCAAAGTTCAACAGCAGGTACTCGCCAAGCGATGATCACAGTATACTCCAACCGTCCAATCCGGACACGACACCAAGTCCAAACCGACATGAACACCCAGAGTAGCTCGAATAGAAAGAAAATAAGAGTTACTAAAGAGTAAACAACTTCCATCACAGAAGAATGAATAAAATTATGCATGCAGTGTCCGACACAAGAGTGTCAGGACACAAGATCTCAATCTTCAGAAATGAACCCAAATTCTCAGATCTACAAGTTCTGTGAAGAACTTGTCTCGATTTCCAGATCAGAGTTTAAAACCCATAGATCTAATCGATTCTGCACACATAATAACAGATCTCTAATGATCTTCAAAGAAAAATGCTCAGATCTACTGATCTATCACAGATCTGCAAGGAAGCAGAACTAACTTCGAGATCCAGACAAAATCATTAGATCTAGCATAGATCTTCAATAACAGAGATCAAACTACAAAACCCATAGTAGATCCATAGATCCCCACACATACACAACATTAACAGAACCGATTTACAAGATCTAGTTATAAATTATGAAGAACATCATAGATCTATAAACATGCAACGATCTACAAAGATTTCATCACAGATCTTAAAAGATCTCAGAAATCTTTTCAAGATCAACACAGAGTCAAAATGATTCTCGAAACTTCAGTCAAGTTCATCATAGATCCGTGGATCTCAGAGATCTTCTCGAGATCTCATCATAGATCTTTGCAAAAAGGAAAGGCAATGGTCAGATCTAGAGATCTGACATAGATCTACGAACAGAAGGCTAGGGTTTACCCTCAAGAAGTCGAAGCCTCGAAAGATTGCCGAAGAAGAAGAGAAGGGTCGGTTCTGAAGCTCAGTCGAAGCAGCGCCTAGGCGTCGAGAAAAGCTCGCCTAGACCCAGTCACCGTCTTCATCGCCATCACCATCGCCATCAGAGTCGTCGTCTTCAACAGGGTCGAAGTTGCCTCGTCAGGATGGGGTCGCCGCTCCGCTCAAGTCGTCACCACCATCAAGGTCGCCGTCATGGTCGCCATCATCATCGAAGTCGCCGTCAAAAGTCGCCGGCGGGACTGGGGAACCCAAGGGTCGGCGGAGAACTCGAGATCAGAAGACTCGAGAATGGTGGAGGAAACGAGGAGTCAGAGTGGAATAAGTGCTGCTCTCTCTCTCTCTTCTCGAACCGTCGGTTATAAACAAATAATTGGACATTTGCAGATAACCTCCCTCCCCCCGCTCTCGACAAATAAGCGAAATCACCCCGCCCCTTTTTAGTATTTATAACCTGCACTTCAATTAATAGAAATTTACAAATAAACCCTCTGTCTTTTCATAATTACATAATATTTTTAAAAACAGTTTTTAAAATAAGGAAAATAATTTAAAAAGTTGTTACAACAACTTCCAATTTGAAAAATTGCCCAAAATTAATTCCCTCCAAAATATTTCCAAAAATATAAACTGAAACTAATTTAATATTGAAACTAATAATAACAAGAACACAATTTATAGAAATTGAATTATTTATTATTTTTTAGAAAACTGGAAGGTGGAGTTACATCTTCTATCCTGAAAGGCTGTGGATCATTCTTCCGACCAAAGATGATTGGATGGTCCTCTCCCTTAATTATGAAGCAAGTGCCTTCCACATGAGTGAGTTGGTTCGTGGTATAGACGTTTGTCACTTGTGTGTGTAGGTTGGTACCTATACCGTGTTCCATAGCATACATCATACAAAGCTTATTAAGCTCGAGGTAGTTCAAAAATAGCCCTTTATTGATGAAATAAGGTATCTTTTCAGGTGGAATTACATCGTCAGAAGGAACATCAGTGTGAGCAGCCACAAACTTGACTAGCTCTAACTCCTCTTCGGCCACCTTCTGTATTAATGAAGAGTACTGGAAGGATGACTTGGGCAGCTTGATCATCAGGGGCTCCACTGGTGGTGCTGAATGTGGAGTCGTTGGCGCACTAGCTACCCCCGGCTTAGTGCTTGGTGTTGGACGGGGAGTTGTTGGCTCACTAGCAGTCCCCTTAGCGCTCGACTGTCGACTTGTCCTGGGAAGACGGATCATCATTGGCTTAACAGAAGGATTGGACTCTTCTGTTTATTGTTGACCAGCTCTAGGCAGCCTGATTGTCAGCGGCTCCGTAGTGGGTCTCGGCCCTTGGCCAGACCTTGGCAGTCGGATTGTCATCTGCTCCTTTTGTGCAGTGAGCGCCGAGAGACTAGTTGCTTCTCTACGCAGAGTGGCTGTAAGAGGTGTCCTGCCTGGTTTGCGGGGTTGGAGATGGATTCTCAAGGGTTCCTCAGGCCCTGTAATGGCCTCCGTCTGCTCTTGAACCTCCTCCTTGATCAGGTGCCTCTTTGATTTCTCATACAAACAGAAATCTGAATAGTAGGATTCGACCCCTTTGAAGGGATCGATGTCGACAAATTCCGTTTTTACGAAGCCATGCTTGTCGACATACTTGAAGCACTGGTGCAATGTGGAGGGCACGATCATATAATCATGTATCTACGGACGCCCCAGGAGAATATTATAGGAGGTGTCTGCATCGATGACATAGCAGGTTACTTCCGACTGAAGGTCACCAATTTAGTACTTCAGGCGAATCTTCCTGATCGGATAGCTTCTTCCTGAATTGAAACCGCTGATGGCGGTGCTGTTAGGAGTCAGCCGATGCATAGGGATGCACAGGAGGTGAAGTAAGCTCTTCGGAATAATTCTTATCGAAGAATCGGGATCAATGTGCATCCGATCCACCTTGATATCGCCGACGTATCTAATATAATACAGAGGGCGATCGTGCAGGTTGGTCTTAATAAGCATATCCTGCGGAGTGAAGATAATGTTGGGCATTGCACCTGTACAAGCACTGTCTTGGAGATCCGCCGGCGAGCTCTCCCCTGTAAGATTGACCTGAGCCAGATATGCGTCGGCATTCTGGAGTGCTTCGCTCAGTACGACGCGAACATCTTTCGAGAGTCTCAGGAGCTCATATAATGACAATTTGGCTCGTGTGTTGGCCAATTGTGCCAAAATATCAAAATTGTAGGGCTTTTCCAGCCCCTGAGGCGTGTCTTTCAGGAGTGGCTTGTCAAAGCGGGTCTCCTTTGGCTTGGGCTTATCGGCCGACGGAGGCTGAGAAGGTCCTGGGGCATCAGCAGTGGCCGGCTGACATTCTTCAGTCGAGTTACCCGACATGGGTTGAGTTTGCGCACCAGATCGGGTAACGACAGTTGTCGCTTCTTCAACGTCGGTTGAGATTGTGCGGCAGGACTTGACTTTTCTGTCCTTCTTTTTGCCAGTAGAGGGTGATGTTGGCTGGGTTACTTCAGATACTAAGTCCGGGTGGACCCACATGACCTTCCCTCGTGATGTGGTGAGGGGTACCAGCCCAGCAGCCTGGTCTCGGGGAGGTAGAAGATTAGCGACCTCTATTTTTGCCCGGGGGATGGGTACTACGCCGTCTTGCATCCTCGTCGGCAAGAAGCTGCCGAATTGGACTGACACCATATTGGCAGCGATCGTCACCTCCTCGAAATCGATAGCCAGGGCCTTGGAGTCAATGAGGTTCTGGATGTACCGCTTTAATTGGAAGCAGTCTTGTGTAGCGTGGTGGACGTAGCGATGGTAGTGACAGTACTTGGGGCTCTCCATCTCTGCAGGTCGAGGTTCACGCCTTGGCGGAGGGAGCTGAATTCTGTCTCCTTGTAAGAGCATGTCAAAGATGGGCTTGACATGACTATCCTCGAAAGTTAGTCATCTGCGACCACTGCTTTTCTGCCTGCTTTAGTTCAGGCTTCTAGGCTGCGTCGGCCACCATAGCTTGTTTGCCCTTGTTGTCTCGGTTGTTGGAGGATTTACCACCGTTGTTGTTGTTGGCATTAGGGCGTTTGCCCTTGTCCTCCCCATCTGAAATGTGCAGTCCCAGTTGGCGAGCTTTTTTTAACTTGGCTTCTGTGCTACTGGCACTGATGATGAAAGTCTTCCAGTCCTTAAATTTACTTTCACCCCCAGAGGCTGATTGTGGGGAGCAGCCTCTTTTGGCAAATTTTAATTAAGGAACAGTCCGGATTACCGGAGGGCAACTTCATCGCGGTTTGGCGAAACCGCTCAATGTAGTTCCTTGTCAGCTTCTTCTCTCCTTGAACAACGTCCATGAGAGTTAACATAGTCACATCTTATCCCATCTCATAGAACCTCTCCAAGAACATATGTTTGAAGCCAACGAAGGAATGGATGCAGTTGTCCGACAAGTTGTGGTACCAGTCGAATGCGACTCCCTCCAATGCCCCGACGAACAATCGTGTAAGGATGGCATCATCATGCGGCAGATGATCTGTTGTGACCTCAAAGTAGGTCACGTATCATCTTGCATATGTCTTTCCGTCATAAGGGTTGATGTTGAATGGTTTGCATCGAGGATGGAAGGGGACATCTCTCCATGCAGCGGGATACGGCTGTCGTATCCTGAGGTCCTGAGAGTTTTCTCGGGCGTAAAATATTGCTCGAAGCTCCTGGACTTCTCTTCTCGCCTCCCTGGCCTCTTCTGCAGCAGTGGAAGCCAACATTCCGGGTGAATTATCGCCCGGGGTTGGTGCGGTTGTGTTTGAGTCCGCATTGACGGCAGGACCCAAGCTTGTTTGGCCAGGTGTTCTTCCTTGGAGAGTCGGTAGAGCCGCCTTGATCTCTACTGACTTGACCAGGGTATGAAGTATGGCCTCAAGAGTGTCGAGGCACTGTCGATCGCTGGGACCGTCCTGATCATTCTCAGTCAAATACTGTTCTCATACGAGGAACATTGGAAGGAACTGTGGAGAGTATGCTCTCCGAATCATACCCCCCGAATGGAGAAGTCGTCGAGATATGTAGGAATATTCTCCTCTGTTTTGGACTCGGAGGAAGTGCTACCCCCTGCATAGGAGGTTGCTTCATCTTGGCACCCATATACATTTCCAGGGGTCTGGTTCTGTTGCATCTGTCGGGGGAACTCTCTCCCTTGGTTCATCTTCTTGGAATACCAGATTGTCGTAGATGTTCCGGGGAGTGCTACTCCCAGCTTCGGCTATCCCTAGGGATATAGATGACGAATCTCCAAGTGTTGAAGATTTCGTCTTAGAGCGGGTGCCTTGATAAACTCCTCCTGTGGTGGTTGTGGACGACCGTTTGGATGAGAGTTTCTGGCTGCGCTAGTTAAGATCGTCGGGCCGGAAACATTTACTTTCTTTCCTCCCTTGTCGGTAGGGACCTTCTGGGCAGAATTGTAAGAGGCGAGAGGAAGCACTTTGTCTCCCGAGCTTTGTTCTAGGATCGGTCCTGGCTGCTGCAGTCATAGGAAGACGGACTGCCGGTCCTCTTGTACTGCTGTCTTGTTGCAGCAGCAGTTGATAATGACTTGAGTGCATTGATGTCCATGGAAGGACTCTCCGTACACCATGTTTTCTTCTCTTTCCTTGCGCTTGTGAAGGATCACATCACGCAAGTCAAGTGCATCTCGAGTAACCTTTACACTCGTTTTGTGGGCCCAGGAGTCCCGGGCACACGAGTATGTTGGTATCATGTTTGCTCTCTGACGTAGGGCTAGTAAAAGTACTTGCCCATGATCATTGTTGGGAGACTCTTGAGAACCACTCTGTCCGTTGGCCGCCGGGGCTGGACACGGGTAGTTTTGTACAACTTTCCATCAGAGGCCCGCGTAGCAGTTAGAGGGCTCCCTGATGGTCAGAAGTTGGGACAGTTGACTGAGCTCGACGAGCCTGCGCTGTCCTAGACTTCTTCACTCTAGCACCCAAGGGCGCGTAGTAGGAAGAGTCCAAGCGGTGCCGCACAGAGTCTAGAACATCTTCCTGGGAGCATCTGAGGTCAGGACCGCATGAGAGGCGGTCGAAGACTGAACCCGAGCTGTATAGGGCGGATGGTCTGCGGCTGGGATCGGATGCCGCATGAGCCATCTCCCTGCGGCTAGGCTTGGCGGCCGCATAAGCATGCTGCATACGGCTGGGATAGGTGGCCGTATGAGTCTGCATGCGGCTGAGATTGGCGGTCGCATGAGCTTTCTGTATGCGACTGGAGCTTGTGGTCGCATGAGCCTTCTCCATGCGGCTAAGATTGGTGGCCGCATGAGTCTTCTCCATACGGCTGAGATTGGTGGCCGTATGAGCCTTCTCCATGCGGCTGAGATTGGTGGCCGCATGAGCCTTCATGCGGCTGGCGTCCTTATGTGGCTTCTTCTTGGACCGCACAGAGTTCCCATTTGCTTCCGCAAGTCCAGCATCGTAGTGCTTTTCTCTGCCAGACTTGGGGACAGCAGGGTCCTCTGCGGCCTGAAGTGGGGCTGCATGTGAGTCTTCTCCGCCGTCTTGGGCACCAAAGAACACTTCTTCCAGAGCTTGGGGAGGAGCAGCAGTTTTGGGCCTCCACTCCCTGCGGGACTTCTTCGTGCCGGCTCGCTTCTGGACCGGGCTAGCGCCCCCGTCGGAGAGCATCTCTTCAAACGCTTACTGGTCGAAGCGAACAACCAGCATCTGTTGCGTAGAGCCGAGCTTGGTTGCGTCCGATTGCATCACCAACTTCTCAGCAGTGGAGAAGTTAGTCCCCAGCAGAGTCGCCATCGTGTTTGCCATTGATTATCAAAGAACAGAACAATTTTATGGAAGGACTGAACTTTAATTCACAATTACAAACTCGCTTGTACAAAATAAAGCCTAGGAACAAAAACTAGGAAAAGTAATCTGAGTACAATTGTTTAATTTAGATTCTGGGGGGTGACGGTAGAGGTTCGAAAAAGTGCTATCAACTCTGCCTTACTCCTTGGACGATCGAACGCAACCTCGGCTACGACGAAGAAATGCTCTCTCTGCTCGGATCTGTCTCCGTGTTGGTCTGTATGTCTTCGTGTGTGTGTACAAGGGAATAGCACCTTGCTATTTATAGGAATTTGTGATGAGTGGGGTGTACAGCCACGTGGCCACATCCTTGTAACTGTGCCTTAAGAAGTGGGCGGTTGGGGATTGGTTAAGATTAATCTTTATTTGTTTGTTGCAATAAATCTGGACTGTTATGTTGGTTGAAATAAATCTGAACTGCTATGATCTGTTGGTTGCAATAAATCTGAGTTGTTAAGACTTAGTCAACTTCTGCCACGTGTCCCAACTGCCACTAGGTTGCGAGCCGCATGAAGGATTGTCCCCCTGTCTGAGCTGCATGAGGGTGGCCTCATAACCGAGCCGCATGAGGGTGGCCTCATAACCGAGCTGCATGAGGGTGGCCTCATAACCGAGCCGCATGAGGGTGGCCTCACAACCGAGCCGCATGAGGGTGGCCTCACAACCGAGCCGCATGAGGGTGGCCTCATAACCGAGCCGCATGAGGGTGGCTTCATGTCTTGAGCCGCATGAAGGCCATACAGTCGATCCGCATAGAGAACTTTCTTTAGACTTTGTGAACTGTGTCCGATATCATGAAGATTCTCTCTTCTTTCTATGAGCATGTTGTGTCTCTTTTTTGTCAGAGCCATCATATCAGAGCTATCACTTTATGTCAGAGCATTAATGGCGAGCTGCATGGAGTAATTATGGCCAGCTGTATGGGCCTATTTTGAACCGCATAAGGCCACGTGGCTTTTTCTGAGCCGCATAAAACTATCTGAGCCGCATGAAGCTCTTTGAGCCGCATGAAGCTCTCAGGGATTTTTGAGCCACATGAAACCCCCCAAGTTTTGAGCCGTATGGAGTTTTTGGGCCGCATAAGAATTTATTATTACTTTTTCCATGCTTCTACAGGATGCGGGCGGGGGAAGCGTCGGGGCGTGTGCGGTCGGGCGCGGGCATGGGAAGCGCGGGGACGCCAGGTTCGGATGCGCTGGGTATGGCCTTGAGAGTGGTCCGTGGGAGCGGGGTGGAACGAGGAGCGTGGTGGCGCGATCGGTTCGAAAATTGGTGGAGTGAGGAGGGAGTTATGGTGGAGTTTGTGAAGGTTTTTGCGAGGGAGAAATGGTTCTTGGGAAAAGTTTTCTGTGGGTACGTGAGAAGAGAGAAAAGAAAGGGTAGTGGGGTCCGTGAGTGGTGGTGAGGAGTCACGATGTGGGTTGAATGAGTGAGTGGGTTAAATGGGTTTGACCTTGGGTAGTGGTCTTAGGAAGAAAATAGGCTTATGAATTAAATGACTTAAAAGAAGGAAATGGGCTGAATTTAATTAATCAAACAAGGCTCTAAATTAAAGCTATAAATCAATCGATTCCAACAATAAAATTATAAATTATTAACCAACCTTATATAGTAATAATAATCTACTATATATAATCCAAATACCAGGGGTATTTAGATTATTTTGCCTTATATAGAATTTTAGGTAAAACTATATTTATGTATAGACATTACAGTAATTTACATCCCCACTAAATTCAAACTTCAAACAATATATTTATAAAGTAACCGTTCCCTCCCCCTTCCTCTCCTACTTTCGTTCCCTTCCCTTTCCTTTCTACTTTTTATTCTACAGCCAAAAAAAAAAAGATAACATTCGATGGAGAGGAAATTATGAAATGAAAAAAATGCTTTGATATCAACAACATAGTGCCAGAGGCCTGGCTTTCTCCATCAAGACGACGACTCCATTGATGGTACATCATCTTCTTCTTTCCTTTGTCCGTCAAAAAGCTCTGTATTTTTAACAGACGCGTTGCGTGTACATTAAAATTTTAATTTTCAAATAGAATTTTGTGAAGTTTTGTTTTCATTTAACTCCATTAATGGAGTTTTCTGCTTTGTGGTCTACAACATTTGTTTTTCTAACTATTTGATATAAAATCTTTTCTGCTTTGTGCCATGCATCAGCATCTTTCGAAAGAACAAAAAAAGTTTTTCGAAATTCTATTGTTGACTTCAAGGTTGGTTCATTATCTTTAATTTAATGTTTTTTTTCATTCTTCAGTAATTATTAACATTTTTTTTACATTGTAAATCAACGAATTCTCATACAGTATAGAGTTTGCATTTTTTAAGATCCTTATTTCTATATCATTTTTATAGGAAAAAAAGTAAACTTATATTTAAGTTATGAATTTGAATAAATTTTAAATAAAATTTTAATTTACATTAGATTAAGTTAAATTAGATTAAATTTTATCCAACTAGAATAGTTTAAATTAAATTCGATAAGCTTAAATCAGATTAAATTAATTATTATATTAACTAGATTGTAAGTATGCATAAGGCTAAATCAAAATTGATTATAATTAAAATTATTAATTTTATGAAATTAAATTGTTAGTTATATTTGGCTTGCATTAAATTTTAAGTAGCTTAAACTAAAAAATATAAATTTGGTTTAATAGATTTGAAACCTCTAACCTCTTAGATAATCTAAATATTAAGGGTATTTGGATTATATAGATTCTTAGATAAAATTATATTTATGTTAGGGTAACAAAGTCATTTACATCCTACTAATTTTAAATTTATTTTAAATTTGAAACCTCTAACCTCTTCTCTCTCACGATGCATTCTGTTTCTTTTCTCTAAACTTCTTCGGTTTCTCTTTCTCTTTCTCTAAACTTCTCTTTTATTAACAGAATATTTTTTTTACTATTTTCATGTCTCTCCTAACCAAAAACTCCATTGTTACCTAGAGAAGGGAAAAGGAAAAAAAAATGTGTCTAGAGGCATAGTACGCGGTCGAATCATGAAGGAGAGGAAAGCTTGGCGCAAGAATCATCCCCATGTAAGTAAATATTCTTTCTTCATTTCTTTTTCTAGATCATTTTTAGATGATGGTGATTTTACAGTTACAATTATGGTTTTGGTGATTAGGGTAGATGGCTCCGTCAATGTGGTAGTACTGGACCATACTGGAAAAAAAGAGAGGTAATACTACTTCCTCTCTCTCACACACACATATTATTTCTTGAAATTAATGCCATCATATGAAATTAATATGCATGTATCTGTATGTTTAGTTTAACATGTATCTGATTGTATGGCAGAGAGGATTTTTTGAATAAAAATAATAAAATTTTCAATTATATAATAAAGAAGACATTATATGAAATTAATGCACGTATCTATATTTTAGTTTAACATGTATCTAATTTTATGGCAGAGAGGATTTTTTTGAATAAAAAATAAATATTTATTTATTAATTGAAGAAGAAAATATGCTGTCACATATTTAGTTCTTCATTTTTGTCTAACTATAGTATACTATGTAATC
Source organism: Iris pallida (assembly GCA_029216955.1). Taxonomy (NCBI): domain Eukaryota; kingdom Viridiplantae; phylum Streptophyta; class Magnoliopsida; order Asparagales; family Iridaceae; genus Iris; species Iris pallida. The sequence continues at coordinate 16,826,455 of JANAVB010009596.1, read as the reverse complement.
TGTCATCTGTATTACATGATGATCATCATCTTTATGTATTTTATTTTTGTGACTACATATTGCATCTATCATGTAATTTATTATATTCACACAAACATATGTTTAACTTATTAAATTTACTGGATTCCTTTCTGATTTTTTGAAACTTGATATGACCTTAGCATTAACGGGTTAAAAATAATTAATTCCTCAACATTATCTTATTCTCTTTATAATTTAAATTATTAAGTTAAATTATTACTTGCATTAGATTATTTAAATTAATTAATACTCTCTTAACTTAGATTATCTAAATTAATGATAAGATAACATTTTTAAATTAAGATTATATTACTTAAATATAACGTTACTTAGATTATTTAAAAGGATAAAAAGAAATTATATTAATGATAATATACATTTTTGACCATATGAAAAATATCAATTACTTTAGTTTAAAATCTAATTTAAATATAAGTTGATAAGAGTATCAGCTAATTGAGTATAGTTTAGCTTATGAATTGGATTCTAGAATTGAAATGATTGTGTTTGAATATGTAAGGAATTAAATTGAAAAAATTATTACTAATGATAGAAGAGAATTTTTGAACTTCCATATCTTCTCTATACAATTGTATTAGTTTATATTAATGATAGGATTATTGTATATGCAATATTTGACAGGTATTGTAATGAAATTAAATATAATGTGTTGCACACACAACGTGTGTGCCCGGATACTAGTAAATATAATAATAATACCAACTATAATAACTAATATTAATCTAAAATTATACTAATGGAATTAAAAGCCAAACAACCCTTGCAAATACCCAATTTAATTATTTATCCAAATTTTGTGTTTTACACAATGGATAGATAGATGCACAAAAACTCTAGATGCTACAACAAACATATTATCTAACAGACAAGATGTCCAAACAGGCAACAATCTATTTACTCAGCATGCGTCCCTAAGAGACAAAACTTCCAGAGATTACTTCACAAAGCGACATTGATCACAAAGTACGAGAAATAAACCTCGAGAAGTGAGACAGCTGTAAAGTCAATTATTTGTCTCTGACACATGGTAGAGAGACTACCTTTCTTTCGTACAACAAGAAATGTTTGCAGAACAAATTTCTTCCATGAATGAACAACCAATAGAAATTGTCACTTCTGCTAAAAATGCCATTTATGCTCTGAGTTGACATCTTTGTTAGCTTAATTAGTAGTTGTCACTATACGAAAAATTGCAGGTGTATGGCTCATGATGACTACTAATCTTTGAAAAGTGTTAGTCAAATAAGTCTTGAAGAATGATAAGTCACCTTTTTCAACATAGGAGAACTCTCCATTGATCATTTACCAACTGGAAAGTTGTGCACCCTATTCTCCAGTAGAATATTTTACATCTCCGATGAAAAAGTTTTCGCACAAGGTGTTGGTGTTTTTGCCTTTGGACTAGGAAAGATAGTCCCACATCGGCTACACCAAATGGTGAGTATCTCAATATAATGCATTGCTTGTGTTGAGGTGTGCACATGAGGTGTAGTGGGGCACAAGTGTGTGCCATGTGGGAGTATTTTTCTTGAAGGAAAAAGGATTAATTACAACAAGGATGCAAGTTGATTTTTGTTGTGCGGACTCGGACACGGACTCAGGATGTCTCGTGCATTCACGGGAGTGTTCGGGGGGTAGGCGTGGACTGGCACACTTCTATTTTAATGACCATAGTTCGTATTACATATTTTAGAATATATGTACGTATCTTGACTCGTATTGCATATTTCTTGCATGGTATATTTGTGCATTTCATTGCTTGGTTTATCTTGGTTTGGTTCGGCTTGGCTTGGTTTGCTTTTGAGTTCATCATGAACCAAAGGAAAATCCCCTACCTACCATCACTATTTATTAACCCCCCTTTTCTCTCTCCTCATTACTTTATTTACTCTTCTTCTTTCTCATAATTACTCTCTTCACCTACCAAGAGAGAGAGCCTAGGCAAGTGCAGCATGCTTCATGGAGGAACTCAGTTTTTATTGTTCCATTCTCTTCCTCACGAGATTCTAACACTCTTTAATACTTAGCATTTCTAATTTCCATGGTTCAATTTGTGTAGATCTAAGTTTATTATATTTTTGGATTTCTTGGGTTTTGATCTATCTAACCTTGTTATTATCTAGTTTTGATGGTTCCATGTTGTAAAGAATTTCATTCATGCCCCATTTTGACCTATGGAAGTCTGGATTCAGACCTTGGATGAAGGATTTATGAAGCTGTCACGACCCATTACCCAAATTGTTGGGCCGGGCCGAGCCATGTCCAGCCTACGCTTGGTTAAAGTGTAGTAAGTTGTTCTAAGAATAGACAATAAAGGATCTAAGCTGCTAACAGTTCTAATATCACAATTAAAAGGTTCATCACAACACAGCATCTATAAGCGAAAGTAAACAAGTACAGACTTAATAATACACTTTCAAAGTATCTAACTGGAGACAAAGTCCAGTATCCAAATATAAGTTCAAACCAAAGTCTAAGTCTCAAAATACGTGAAAAATATCTAAGCAAGGTTCTCCGCTGGGGCCTCTTCTGGAGCTAAGGCCAGGTCCTCAAATGCAGTACCATAATATGAATCACATAGCATTTCCTCCTCGAAAAGTGAACCTACAACGTTATCCTGTCAGGACGGGAGCAAGTACAACCTCTACAACTAAAGTACTGATATAATGAAAGAGATGTACAACAAAACATGGTGTGATAAGTCTATAAAACAGGAAATACTGGAAACATGGCATCATGGTACAACTGGGATCACAGTATCATAGTAACATAGGAAACATGGCATATCTGGAATCATGGTATGACTGGAATCACAGTAAAATACATTTGTCAAGGTGACACATGTATATCTAATGTTTAAAACTGGAGCAGGTACGTGATCGATCAATAGGTGCTGTAGGTGCTGAGACACCCGATAAGAACAATATGTACTTCCGTACATGCCTAAATGTACACACGTACAAGTGCCGCGGGATATTGGCCTATGGCAAGGTCTACATGCATAATGTCGGCCTTACACGGCTTAAGGTCCCAGCGTAGGGGTATGATCACGTACTTAACTATCAGTTTTTCCATGACCCAGGTTCTAACATGTAAGAGCTACTGAGATCGGTATAAAGCATGGTAGGTACTGAGAGCAGTATAAAACATGTGAATACTCAGAGCAGTATAAAGCATAGTGAACCCTGTACTGAGAACCAGTAAGAAGCATGTGAAGATATAAGAACTGTCCTAAGCATGGTAGGTACTGAAAGTAATACAACATGTGAAGATTTAACTTGCTACCTCGAGGATCAGTATTTTAACAGGGTTAATACATGTTCTAGCATTAAAAGACAGTAAATGAGTTTGCAGATGTACTTGCCTCGAGTAAAGCAAGAATACTAGTACGAGGATATAGATGTCCGGTGTCCTGTCAATAATGATATACAAACTCAGCGTCTAAGTTATGTTCAAGATTTTACACTAGTGGTGTGACACGACTCCTAACTGGATACTAGCCAAGTGGGAACCTAGCATAAAAGTCCAATATGGGGTGACACAATACCCAAACTAACTTTCTAGGGTCTTTACACTAGTGTAGGGGGTGGTCCAAAACTACAATAACTCAAAACAACACAAAACATTGCAAGTCGTAACTATTCAATAAATAAATCAAACTGTACACTCTGTTCCAACAATTTTTGAGATAGACAAAAGGCTCAATTATACATAAAATAAAGTACTAAAATGATCCTTGTTAATTATAGAAATTTATACTAATTTTTCTGGAATTTATAAACCATCATAAATATTTATTAAAATCAGCAAACATATGTATCCTAAAAATGAGTTTGTTTTCCTATTTTTATAAAATACCAAAAGTACCTATTAAATGCTAGAAAAATTATATTAAATTAGATAAATTAACATAGTATTTAAATACATTTTTTTCTAGATTTTTACAGCAATTAAAATATATAAAAATTCAAAAACAGAAAGTAACAATTTTTGGAAAAATAATTAATTACAAATTAAGGATGATACATAAGCAAAATCTATAGATGTTGTCGGATGATAAAATAAATATCACCAACGTATCCAGAATGGTCAAATTAGCTAGGATAGCCTACCCATAAGTTCAATTTGGATACAGGGGCAAAATGGTAATTTCGGGTGAAAATGATGTCCACCGTTGGACACACTTTGCACCGAAAAACGTGTCAGGATAGAAGTCTACAAAACCTAGCAAATTATATGTCCACGAATCCAGAATGATGATACGAACCCAACGGTATATCCGAAATAGGATTCCGATGTGCCGATCTCAAAATGACATGTTGACGCGGACATTTGGAATCCGATTTGCATCGAAATGCGTGCCAGGGCCCACGTTCTCCAAATCAAGCAAACTTTATATTAAAACAAGCCAGAACGACACCACGAGTCTACTGTTGGTGTCAGAAATTGAATCCGGAGTCCCGGGTTCATAAATAGAATTTTACAAGTGCAAATTAAAGAATTCGGACGACAAACTTTGGCGTCGAATTCGACCAACCAAACGTGTTCACAATGAAACGAAACTTAAGGGGTAGGAAGAGGGTTATACTAGCTGCGCACAAGAACTGGTAGCGCGCCAACCGGAGCTGCAACGGCGGAGTTACGAGCTGACGAAGTCGGCTCCACAAAACTGTCCAAGACAGTTCAATTTAAAGTGTCAACTTGGTGGCCAGTTTTGATGTAACAAACGACGAAATTAACGGACGAAACTTGAGGGGAGTGAAGATGGATATACCGAGATTATGACGGAGCAAAGAGTTCGCCGATCCAACGGTCGGATTTATCAAAAACACGCACGAAGTAGCTACGATGGGGCACCATTTCCGAGTTCAAAACTCGCGCTTCACGACGGGATTCCGTACGAAACGCACGAATAGCCTATGCTCGCGTCGGGGAAGCGGGTGGTGGCCCGGGGGAGGTCGTCGGAGTCTCGTCGGGGGTGTGGGGTCCTCGGTGGTGGGCCGGCCACGTGGTGGCGCACGGCCACGATCGCCGGCGCGCGCTGCGCGCGCGGCTACGCTCGCTGCTGCACCGCTTGCTGTTGCAGCTGCCACTGCATACTGCCAAGGCGGCACGGGGGGGAGCCAGGCCGGGGCACGGCGGTGGCAGAGGGTGTGCGGTGGTGGTGATGAAGTTGGTGATGGTGGTGAAGAGAATGGTGGTGGTGATGGTTTTAATGGTAGTGGTGGTGATGATAATAATGGTGGTGGTAGTGAGTATGATAGTGATGATGGTGAAGTGGAGGAGGAGAAGTAGGTGGAGGTGGTGGCTGGTGAAGGGGTGCTCGGCCAGGGGAGGAGGTCGGCTGTGGTGGTGGTGTGTGTGTGTTGTGTATTACATAAAAAGAGAGAGTGTATATAGGTGTGTGTATAATAAATAGGAAGAGAGAGAGAGGAGAAATATTTGAGAGAGAGGGAGAGAGAGAGGTCGACCAAGGGGGGTGAGGTGTGCTGTGAGGTGGAGGGTGTGTGTGTGTGTTTGTTATAGGAGAGAGAGAGTTATATATATATATATATATATATATATATATTATATATATATATATATATATATATATATATATATATAAGAGATATTTAAGATATTAATAAAGTAGAGAGAGGAAGAGATATTTTCAAAATAAGAAAAAGAGAAATATTGTGTGGGATATTTGGGCAGTCATAAGAGGACAACATGGAGCTTGGGTTCGGGTTCGGTCGAGCCGGGTCGGGTCAAAATCGGACATGGGGCAATAATTGAATTAAAATAGGTATTTATGATCATGGGCATATAAGTAACATACGGGAGCTCAAATAAATGGGACACGAGTTTCATGTGGGTAGTAGGCTTCATGTGGGCCATGTCCATACTTTGGGTCGACTAGGTTGGCTCGATGTCGGGTCCCGAAATTAAATTGAAAATTAAATCAGGTTTTACGGTAGATAATTAATCGGCCTAAATTGACCTGAAAGTTGCACGAAGTAAATGAAGTACAAAATGGAGTGTCTGAGTGGGACACGAAGGTCATGGGTGAAGAGCGTCTCGAGTAGATCATTCATGAGAAGTTGGTTCTGAGAAAATGACTGATCTGGTGCTCCTAAATTAAAAGTCATGGTAACGTGCAAACGATGATCAAAGATAAAAGTGTGAATAATTATTCAACGGTTAATTAGTCTAAGTTGACCCGAAGTTGCGCGATACAAAAAGAGCACAAGGGAACGAGTTTAAGTGGGACACGATATATCAAAACGAAGATAATCTTGTCTACTACAAAACTCGTAAAGAAAGTTTACAGAGATTGGCATTCCTGACGCTCCAGAAGTCAAAGTCATGGAAAGGAACATTTAATGATCAAAAACAATTAAATAATAAAATTTATCGAAAATAATTCATTCAGAAAATTTAAAATAAACCCTGAAATTCAAGGGACTTACAGAAGCCTTGAAGCCATGGAGTTCATGACTCTTCTTCTCGGACCAGTGGAGAAGAAAAACAGTCTTCCAGCCGCATGGCAGTGTTTGATCGCATGGAATTCATGCGGCAAGTTTCCCTGGCCGCATGGCAGTAGTTGCCGCATGGCAATATTTGCCGCATGAACACAATTACTCACTGCCGCATATAACCCCCCTTCTCAATCGCATAAGGCCTTGGCAACTCTCAGCCGCATGGCCTTATTGATCCTAGCCGCATAAGTCCCAGTCTCTTTGCCGCATAGACTTGCATCCCAGTCCAGCCGCATGAGCCTGCATGCTCCTAGCCGCATAAGCCCGCTCTTCCGAGCCGCATACCCATGTTTCCCCTCCTGGCCGCATGAAGTTATTTTTACCCGCATGGCGTTGCTTTCCCGCAGCCGCATATGCGCCCGTCTTCTCCTAGCCGCATGAGCTTACCCTCCCACAGCCGCATGAGCGTGCATCCTTGCAGCCGCATGCGCCCGTTCTCTTGCAGCCGCATGCGCCCGTTCCTTCTCAGCCGTATGCGCCCGTTTTCTTGCAGCCGCATGCGCCCATTCTCTTGCAGCCGCATGCGCCCGTTCTCTTGCAGCCGTATGCGCCCGTTCCTTCTCAGCCGCATGAGCTTATTTTTCTTAGCCGTATGGCTCTTTCCATAGCCTTGCCCTCTTTATTACTATTATATTATTCTTATGATGAGTTGTCACATTTATGCTTATGTCATGTAAATTCTGATATGAACACGATAGTGGCCCGTCGTAGCGCACTCTTGACAAGTAAACTGACATGATATATCTCGATATGCTGATATGACAGCTAGCCTGACATGACAAGTATGAATGACTGGGACACCGTGGGCGATTGTGTTTGTACAAATAAATCAGTATTGTCTTGCATCATGTCTAGGATAGGGATCCCTGAATACCACGGTCAGGGGTACCCACTGAAATTTACTAAGGCTAATAACTAGACAATCCAGTAGTCATGGAGAGATTTCCCAGCTACAGGTAATCCGTTATCTGGGCGCCCCATCATGGGATTTGTAGCCTACCGTCGAGTAGGGCACATTTCCAGCACACTGACATGTGTTGCAACCACCAAACTACTTAAGGGTACAGGCATTTTTGGACGATGTACCTACATGAATTCAATCCCCTATTTGCGTCTGGATAACCTGGATGGTCTGCAGGACTTGTGGCTGTTGGAATAATCTCATTGCATTTTGCTAGTAACAAGGTCTGTGATAACCCTAGTTAGTTAAAGTATCAAGCCGTACTCATTGCATGGCCATGATTGATTGGATGGAGTCTAGCCCAACCTAGTCTTGTCCTGATCCTGTGCAAGATAGCATGACCTGATTTCTTGTGCTCTACTTATCGATAAATGATGAGAAACCAAGTTTTGTTCAGATAAAGAGTTACAACCCGGTCCTTGTTTGGTTTAAGGGTTGTAACTTGGTTATCTGAATTATCTTATCATATTATTATGATTATTTATGCTTACCTTAACAATAATGATCAGGGGTCCAGTTCTGTTCAGGCGAAGGGTTACAACCCCGGTTCTTGTTTGGTTTTAAGGATTATAATCTGGCTCCCGGAGCAGTTATGTGTCCTCTCTTCGTTTATTGTCTTATTGTACCCTATATCAAGCTCATCATGTTTTACCTTACCAACAGTATTTGAGACGGGTTTCTATTCAGGTGAAGGGTTGCAACCCCCTTATTTGGTTTAAGGGTTACGACTTAGCTACTTGAATGGTTTTCTCGTACTCAATTTATTATTGTTGTCCCTGTTATTATCAGTATCTTATAATTATCTTTAATATTCATTTATGATATGCTGGTTTTGTAACGCCCCAGTCCCAAAATACGTAGGACCAAGTACATAGACATACCAGTTGTATTCATACGAAGTACGTAGGTCTCGTATGAATACATAAGCTGTAAAAGCAGTAATCCAACAAACTAAATCTCATCCACAATGAAAAGAATAATAATATAAATATCAACTCGAATATTTGATACAATCGTTGGGCGGAGACAAAGTCCACTACCAACTATCTCAATGAAAGAAATGTACAATCGAGCGATAAAAATGGCAAGATAAACCAAGCGCAATCGTCTTCGAAGGAATGAAGAATACCATGGCCTTGGCTAAGATACCTGCGGAAGACATGAACACACACCTGGGGAAAAAACCAGGTCCTCAGACGGACGTAGCAAGATACAGGAAGAACAAGCTAATATGAACTGTCATAATAAATAAATAATATATAAACTAGACATAAATATGCAAAGGCGATTCTAGCCGCCTAATGTGCAATTTAGAGGACAACTTTCATGCGCATGGGTGGAATTTTAGGCTATGTGTACGTAACTGGCATCCAGTCATCGGTATCCGTCCGTAACGTCTAAAACGTCAGAGGGCATCTGCAAATATATCGCCACAGTTCCATCCGGAGACTGTGGTTTACCTGTTTGGATTCCCATACGCACTAGCGAATGTCCTCCCCCAATTTATCCCATACTGTTCAAGTCATGTCCATGGCTCGTCCAGTTTTGTAACTGTTTGAGTCTCTAAAACCCTAGTCATAGCAGTTACGATCATCTACCGTCACACGACTTTAGCGATAGCTAGTCAATAAGTCGTGCCCCTAGCAACATGTCTCAAATCGTGTAGTGTGAGTGTCACAACCAAAGTAGATGTAAGGATATCCCCTAACAAGAAGGTAGTCCGCTAACACTTAGTCAACATGCATAAAATAAAGTAACGACTAATAAAGTCGCTTGCACCCGAGTATGGCTTGGACGCGCAATTTATATCAAAGGAAACTAACAATATGAAATAAAGTAAATAATGCAGTAAATAAATAATTGACAGTTAATTAGCAAGGAATACTTGCCTGTTGCGACGCCTGGTGAGCTGCCTGGTGTGGTACAATAAAGGTGGCACAAGATCAACTTCGGTGCGACAACTATGCAAGGTGACCTCTGTTGGTGGCATGGACCATGTCATTGAGTCTAGAATAGTCAAATTTGGCGAGGGATGATATAAGGAAGTTCGAGATTTGCAAGAAGATAGGAATATGACTAGCTACGGACAAGAATTGTTAATCGAAGAAATTCATATAAATAAATATATAACAATTTTAGGAAATATTATAATATATGAAAATTATATTCTTATTAATAAAAAATATTTTAGATAAGTACTAGAAATATCTTTTAGGCTAAAAATTAAATTTGTCAATACAATCTTATGTCAAAACTATATTTTAAAAATACCTAGAAATACTATACTAATATTTTTATGGTAACCTAGTTTTGAATGTAGATGTAGGCCAAGCCAAAAACTATAGTTTAGTTATAATATAATTTAGGAAATACAAATAAATAGTTTTCAAAGTATATGATAATTTTACTAATAATAATAATAGCAACATCAATGTTTGCAATAATACATATATACATGTACCTATATACTTGATATAAAAAATATTAAAATAACAACTCAACTACCATTTTCCTTAATTTGTTGTAATAATAAAATAGTGGCAATAATAATAATGATACTAATAATAATAATAATAATAGTAATAATTATAAAGATAATAATAACAATAATAATAATTTTAATATTTAATAATAATATTAACTTATGAGTTAATAATAACAGTAATAGAATAATAAAATAATAACAGTAATTAAAATGCCTATACTCTAACAGTATTAACTATATCAATGCTAAAATAACAGTAAAATTAATAAAAAAAATTCTTTTCCTCCTCCTTTCTCTGGAGAAAGAGAAAGCATGAGGGGGGTGAAGAATCGAGAAAGCAGAGAGGGGATGGAGAATCGAGGAAGAGGGGAGCGGAATCGGGACTGTGCCGGTGGCGCTCATGGCACGGAGCCGGTGGCGCATGCGGGGGCTGGTCTCCGAGAGGTGTTGCGAGCGCGGCTTCGGACGGAAAGGGGTTTCTGCGGGTTAGGTGGGTGACGGCGGCGGACGGCGGAGAGGAGGAGCTGAGAGAGAGGGAGAGGCGCGACGCCGGCGTTCGGGGGCTGTCGCCGGGATGGGGCTGTGAGCGGGAGCGGTGGCTGATGGAGGAACGGGGATCGTCGGTCGACCGGTCGGGGCTGAGCGGTGAGTTCGATCGGAGAGAAAAGGGGCACGTGGGAGAAAGGGAGACGGAGAATGAGGAAGGGCGGGTAGAGGAAAGGAACGGTGGGCGCGTGCGGCGCTGATGGCCGGGCGGGTGCGGCGGAGTGGCGCGCTCGCCGGCGGCTGGGCGCTCGGCGGAAAGGACGTTCGGAGAGAGCTGGAGTTTGGGGGTTTCGGGCACGGCACGCGAAGATTTGGGGAGCACGGCGGCTCGACGGGGCCGGTACGGCTCGGCAAGGGTGGGGACCAGAGCAGGCTTGTCGCCGATCGGCGGCGCCTGGCACGTGATATGCGGACATTTTCGGCCACCACGCGAGGGTCAAGAGACAACGGCGTCACGGTCCTGAGTATGGAGAGTCACCGTACGGACCAGATATGGACGTGCGGCGGCTGACGCTGATCGAAGAGATCTAGTGACGGGAAGGTGGCCACACAACGGCCGAGGTCGGTTCTGGAAAGGGAGTGTTCTCCGGCGTCGAGCATGGCGGCTAGGTTAGGGTTCTTATTTTTCTTTATTCTTTTCCCTTTTTGCTCGGTGGTTATTTTGGAGAAACGGTTGGCCTCCGGCCGGTGGCCGCGGTGGAGGTGATGATGATGGTGGTGGTGTTGACCGGCCTTGTAGTGGTCGGTATGGTTGTGGTAGGGGTGTTGTGTGACACAGTCTCGGTAAAGGAGAATGGCGGAGGGCTCTGGGAACGGTGGTGGGGAACGAGGTGTGATGGCGGTTGAGATTGGTGGTGAGTCGGTCGGGACGACGTGGACGGTCGGTAATTGGTGCCGTGATAGGGGACGCGGCACGGTGGTCAGCCAAGGAGCTGGGACAAAACTTGGTGTTAGAAATTTGGATGTGTCGAGTCTTGTGTCCTGCGTGACACGAAATCTGGGAAATACGTTCGGGGTTGTCGGACGTGAGATGGGTGAATGTATCTCTAATAACAATAGAAATAGTGGAAGAGACGGAGACACGGACACGATGCACAACACCTTTTTGGTTGTGGAATTTGTGGAAGAATAATAAAAAGTTGGAGGAGTACCTGCCTATTTATAGGATGTAGGAATTCCCAATTGGATAAGAGTTAGGAGTAGCTTAAAACCCAAAATAGATAATTCGCAATTTAATTTAAAAATCAATCAAATTCAAATCCAAACACAAATCCAATTAAATCTAATTAAATTCTTGGTTTAAAATCAATGGGATAAATCAAATTTCAAATATTAACTATTTAAATAAATCTATAGATTCAAATCAAGATTTAAATCTCTACAAAAATTTCGAAATATATTTTCAAAATACTAATAATAATAATTTTGAAAATTACCTTAATATTTAAAATAAACCAATAAATAATTACAAATATATATGTATGCACAAATAATGTTTTCATAATTATGTTTTTCTAGTATACAATAAAAATATTAATTATTTTTAATAATTGCATAAATGAAGGCTTTTAGTAAATAAATAACAACTTGGAAATGATAGTAAATAATTATTGCATATATTGTTTTGATACTATAAAATAATAAATAAAATATTTTTCTAAAATATGTACGATCGCACATATTCACACTCGTCGAGCAAAAATAAAATTTCGTGCGCAACGTAAATACGATTACGCGACGTAAAATACAAAATTTTAAATCCGTACAATTATTAATAAAAAGAATATATATAGTAGAAATTTAGGGGTTTTACATCCTATCCAACTTAAAAGAATTTCGTCCTCGAAATTAAGAATTAGTAGGGGGTGAGAGGACACAAGGGGGTATCAATGGGGATCCAACGATGACAATGTTTTCACAAAATCATGTCGTAAGAAATCACGATCTAGAAAAAAAATAATACGGTATGGTCACGGGTAATGGATGAGGGTCACGATTAATAGAACGAAATAGATTCACTTTAATTAAGCGATTTGAGGGTCTTGATAGAGTCGAGTAGTTTAGGATGAAGATATAGCATCATCGAGCAAGAATGGTCATAGCCGATAGGAAGGTTAGAGGAAGTTCTAGTATGACGCTTTAGTCCTCCTAAAATAGGTGAGGGCGAAGCAATATAAAGTTCGAAGGAGGCGTTATCGAATACGAATACGAATACGTGATTCAAAGACGACCGAATAATTTTAAAAGAATTGTCAAGGCAGTCGTGGATGGGATTGTAGGGGCCAAGTTTAGTTATGTCCCCATCCACGTAGAGTAATAGACAAAAGCGAACCAAAGTGCACTTAGTTGATCAGACCATTATGCACTGGTTCTGATTTAGACAATAGGCTAGTGAGTGGCCACTCTATAGCATATGTCTTGATCAAGCTCGATAAGGATTAGCTTGCAAATACTAGGCTATATTAGTATCATTAGTCTAGATAGTAAAATATAGGCACGATAATAGATGAATAAAAAAAATATGGATGGTCTAAGAGGCATAAGGATCTAAGTCTTGTTATTCCTATACTATCATTCCACGGTTTTATTGACCAAGGCTTGGTTGACCAAGTGGGTTAACTTCCTCTAGTCTCTATGGTATAGGTAATACCATTTGTATTCCCTTAATGGTCAAGGGTGTGTGGGGTATTCTACCCAACTTAAAGAATTAAGCTAAGGGTGTTTGGGACATCTAACTAGTAGGGTCAATCTCTAGCAGGCACGAAGGAAAGATAAGAATTTTGTTAGAAGGAATCAAGCAAGATGCAATCGATGAGTCAAATGGTAGATAAAATTTAGGAAAGAGGTCAAGTATGTGGATGAGATCCTAGACTTCTAATCCTATTCGCAGGCTTGCTTGGTACAGTAAAGTAACCAAACAATTTATCTTGACCTGTATGGGCCACCACAAAAAACATGTAACGCCCCAGTCCCAAAATACGTAGGACCAAGTACGTAGACATGCCAGCTGTATTCATACGAAGTACGTAGGTCTCGTATGAATACATAAGCTGTAAAATACAGTAATCCAAGACAAACTAAATCTTATCCACAATGAAAAGAATAATAATATAAATATTCAACTCGAATATTTATGATACAAACGTTGGACGGAGACAAAGTCCACTACCAACTATCTCAATGAAAGAAATGTACAATAAATCGAGCGATAAACAATGGCAAGACGAACCAAGCGCAATCGTCTTCGAAGGAATGAAGAATACCAGAACACACACCTGGGGAAAAAACTAGGTCCTCAGACGGACGTAGCAAGATAAAGGAAGAACAAGCTAAAATGAACTGTCATAATAAATAAATAATATATAAACTAGACATAAATATGCAAAGGAGATTCTAGCCGCCTAATGTGTAATTTAGAGGACAACTTTCATGCGCATGGGTGGGATTTTAGGCTATGTGTACGTAACTGGCATCCAGTCATCTGTATCCGTCCGTAACGTCTAAAACGTCAGAGGACATCTGCAAATATATCGCCACAGTTCCATCCGGAGACTGTGGTTTACCTGTTTGGATTTCCATACGCACTAGCGACTGTCCTCCCCTAATTTATCCCATACTGTTCAAGTCATGTCCATGGCTCGTCCAGTTTTGTAACTGCTTGAGTCTCTAAAACCCTAGTCATAGCAGTTACGATCATCTACCGTCACACAACTTTAGAGATAGCTAGTCAATAAGTAGTGCCCCTAGCAACATGTCTCAAACCGTGTAGTGTAAGTGTCACAGCCAAAGGAGATGTAAGGATATCCCCTAACAAGAAGGTAGTCCGCTAACACTAAGTCAACATGCATAAATTAAAGTAACGACTAATAAAGTCGCTTGTACCTAAGTATGGCTTGGACGCGCAATTTATATCAAAGGAAACTAACAATATGAAATAAAGTAAATAATGCCAGTAAATAAATAATTGACAGTTAATTAGCAAGGTATACTTGCCTGTTGCGACGCCTGGTGAGCTGCCTGGTGTGGTATAATAAAGGTGGCACAAGATCAACTTCGGTGCGACAACTATGCAAGGTGACCTCTGTTGGTGGCATGGACCATGTCATTGAGTCTAGAATAGTCAAATTTGGCGAGGGACGATATAAGGAAGTTCGAGATTTGCAAGAAGATAGGAATATGACTAGCCACGGACAAGAATTGTTAATCGAAGAAATTCATATAAATAAATATATAACAATTTTAGGAAATATTTATAATATATGAAAATTATATTCTTATTAATAAAAATATTTAGATAAGTACTAGAAATATCTTTTAGGCTAAAAATTAAATTTGTAAAATACAATCTTATGTCAAAACTATATTTTAAAAATACCTAGAAATACTATACTAATATTTTTATGGTAACCTAGTTTTGAATGTAGATGTAGGCCCAGCCAAAAACTATAGTTTAGTTATAATATAATTTAGAAAATACAAATAAATAGTTTTCAAAGTATATGATAATTTTACTAATAATAATAATAGCAACATCAATGTTTGCAATAATACATATATACATGTACCTATATACTTGATATTAAAAAATATTAAAATAACAACTCAACTACCATTTTCCTTAATTAGTAGTAATAATAAAAATAGTGGCAATAATAATAATAATGATACTAATAATAATAATAATAATAGTAATAATTATAAAGATAATAATAACAATAATAATAATTTAATATTAATATAATATAACTTATGAGTTTAATAATAACAGTAATAGAATAAGAAAATAATAACAGTAATTAACATGCCTATACTCTAACAGTATTAACTAATATCAATGCTAAAATAACAGTAAAATTAATATAAAAAAATTCTTTCCTCCTCCTTTCTTTGGAGAAAGAGAAAGCATGAGGGGGTAAAGAATCGAGAGAAAGCAGAGAGGGGATGGGAATCGAGGAAGAGGGGAGCGGAATCGGGGACTGTGCCGGTGGCGCTCACGGCACGGAGTCGGTGGCGCATGTGGGGGCTGGTCTCCGAGAGGTGTTGCGAGCGCGGCGTCGGGCGGAGAGGGATTTCTGCGGGTTAGGTGGGTGACGGCGGCGGACGGCGGAGAGGGAGTAGCTGAAGAGAGGGAGAGGGCACGGCTGCCGGCGTTCGGGGGCTGTCGTCGGGACGGGGCTGTGAGCTGGAGCGGTGGCTGATGGAGGAACGGGGATCGTCGGTCGACGGTCGGGGCTGAGCGGTGAGTTCGATCGGAGAGAAAAGGGGCGCGCGCGGGGAAAGGGAGACGGAGAAGGAGGAAGGGCGGTGGAGGAAAGGAACGGTGGGCGCGTGCGGCGCTGATGGAGGGCGGGTGCGGCGGAGTGGCGCGCTCGCCGGCGGCTGGACGCTCGGCGGAAAGAACGTCGGAGAGAGCTGGAGTTTGGGGGTTTCGGGCTCGGCCGCAGAGATTTGGGGAACGGCGGCTCGACGGGGCCGGTACGGCTCAGCGAGGGTGGGGACCAGAGCAGGCTTGTCGCCGATCGGCGGCGCCTGGCACGCGATATGCGGATATTTTGGCTACGCGAGGTTCAAGAGACGACGGCGTCACGGTCCTGAGTCATGGAGGGTCACCGAGTGGACAGATATGGACGTGCGGCGGCTGACGCTGATCGAAGAGATCTAGTGACGGGAAGGTGGCCACACAGCGGCCGAGGTCAAATCTGGAAAGGGAGTGTTCTCCGGTGTCGGTGCATGGCGGCTAGGTTAGGGTTCTTATTTTTCTTTATTCTTTTCCCTTTTTGCTCGGTGGTAGTTTTGGGGAAACGGTTGGCCTCCGGCCGGTGGCCGCGGTGGAGGTGATGATGATGGTGGTGGTGATGGTGTTGACCGGCCTTGTAGTGGTCGGTATGGTTGTGGTAGGGGGTTGTGTGACACAGTCTCGGTAAAGGAGAATGGCGGAGGGCTCTGGGAACGGTGGTGGGGAACGAGGTGTGATGGCGGTTGAGAATGGTGGTGAGTCGGTCGGGACGACGTGGACGGTCGGTGATTGGTGCCGGATAGGGGACGCGGCACGGTGGTCAGCCAAGGAGCTGGGACAAAACTTGTGTTAGAAATTTGGATGTGTCGAGTCTTGTGTCCTGCGTGACACGAAATCTAGGAAATACGTTCGGGTTGCGGACGTGAGATGGGTGAATGTATCTTAATAAAAATAGAAATAGTGGAAGAGACGGAGACATGGACACGATGCACAGCACTTTTTGGTTGTGGAATTTGTGGAAGAATAATGAAAAGTTGGGGAGTACCTACCATTTATAGGATGTGAGAATTCCCAATTGGATAAGAGTTAGGAGTAGCTTAAAACCCAAAATAGATAATTCATAATTTAATTTAAAAATCAATCAAATTCAAATCCAAACACAAATCCAAAAATCTAATTAAATTCTTGGTTTAAAATCAATGGGATAAATCAAATTTCAAATATTAACTATTTAAATAAATCCATAGATTCAAATTAAGATTTAAATCTCACAAAAATTTCGAAATATATTTTCCAAAATACTAATAATAATAATTTCGAAAATTACATTAATATTTAAAATAAACCAATAAATAATTACAAATAATATGTATGCACAAATAATGTTTTTATAATTATGTTTTTCTAGTATACAATAAAAATATTAATTATTTTTAATAATTGCATAAATGAAGGCTTTTAGTAAATAAAATAACAACTTGGTGGATAGAAAAAATATTGCATATTGTTTGAAACTATAAAATAATAAATAAAATATTTTCTAAAATATGTATGCTCGCATGCACATATTCGCACTGTCGGCAAAAATAAATTTCGTGCGCAACGTAAAATACGATTACGCGACGTAAAATACAAAATTTTAAATCCGTACAATTATTAATAAAAAAATATATAGTAGAAATTTAGGGGTTTACACCTACCCAACTTAAAAGAATTTTGTCCTCGAAATTAAGAATTAGTAGGAGGTGAGAGGACACAAGGGGGGTATCAAGGGGATCCACGATGACAATGTTTTCACAAAATCATGTCGTAAGAAATCACGATCTAGAAAAAAATAATACGATATGGTCACGGGTTAATGGATGAGGGTCACGATTAATAGAACGAAAATAGATTCGCTTAATTAAGCGATTAGGGTCTTGATAGAGTCGAGTAGTTAGGATGAAGATAGCATCAGCGAGCAAGAATGGTCATAGCCGATAGGAAGGTTAGAGGAAGTTCTAGTATGACGCTTTAGTCCTCCTAAAATAGGTGAGGCGAAGCAATATAGAGGTTCGAAGGAGGCGTTATCGAATACGAATACGTGATTCAAAGACGACGAATATTTTCAAAAGAATTGTCAAGGCAGTCGTGGATGGGATTGTAGGGGCCAAGTTTAGTATGTCCCCATCCACGTAGAGTAATAGACAAAAGCGAACCAAAGTGCACTTGGTTGATCAGACCATTATGCACTAGTTGATTTAGACAATAGGCTAGTGAGTGGCCATCTATAGCATATGTCTTGATCAAGCTCGATAAGGATTAGCTTGCAAATACTAGGCTATATTAGCATCATTAGTCTAGATAGTAAAATATAGGCACGATAATAGATGAATAAAAACAAATATGGATGGTCTAAGAGTCACAAGGATCTAAGCCTTGTTTATTCCTATACTATCATTCTACGGTTTATTGACCAAGGCTTGGTGACCAAGTGGGTTAACTTCCTCTAGTCTCTATGGTATAGGTAATACCATTGTATTCCCTTAATGGTCAAGGGTGTGTCGGGTATTTACCCAACTTAAAGAATTAAGCTAAGGGTGTTTGGGACATCTAACTAGTAGGGTCATCTCTAGCAGGCACGAAGGAAAGATAGAATTTGTTAGAAGGAATCAAGCAAGATGCAATCGATGAGTCAAATGGTAGATAAAATTTAGGAAAGAGGTCAAGTATGTGGATGAGATCCTAGACTTCT